>JAGPOW010000261.1:251393784-251405843 GCA_030014935.1 Caiman crocodilus | reverse complement strand
GGCTAGCGGGTTGTGAAGGTGCCGGTGTGTTATATTTTTTGCTCCCCCGTAAAGAGTTTTTCAGGCGTCTATGTCTTTGCTTGTGGCTGGTACATGCCCGGGATTTCATAGGTCGGGGGGTGGCCCCCCCCCCCCCCAGTGCGCTGGGCTTGTGTCAGCCCCAGCTGATGTAGTCTTGGGTTCCAGGAGCAGTATAAAACCCCTAGTATAGCTAACACAAGTTGTTCCGCAGTGGTCCTTCCTGGCTGTCCATCATGCCACGCCACATGTGAGATTTATGATTGATTTGCCCTGCAACGAGGGACGGCAGTGGGATGTTCCCGTGAACGTTGCCCATTACTAGTGTTAGGTCGGTAGTCTGTCCCCCGCTCCATGAGGCCTGCTGGGTTAGGAAACAGGCTTCCTCTAGGTCTAGTAACTCAGACCCAAATTCCACTACAAGGTGACGCAGCCAGATAACTAGCGTTTTGGCAGGTTTCATTTTTGATTCCCTGCATAACTCTTGCAACTCAGCCCGATTACGGGTATGGTAGGTGGTGGTGGTGCGGGTTATGCCTTGTGGATTGGCTGTTTGCTTGATCAGGGCTATAGGATGAATGGCCACTGGGGGTGTCGGCGTGCCGGGCAGAAGGGTTGGATGTAGATTCCTGCTCAGTGGTTCCTCCCCGGAATAAGGGGGCAGGACCGTTGGGGGCAGTGTTGCCCTGGGGGGTGGGGCCGTTGGCTGTATTCCTGCCAGCTCTTTCGCGGCGTTGCCCTCTTCTTCCTTCTCCTCTGGGCCTGCTGAGTACTTCTCCTTTTCCTCAGCTCCATTTTCAGGTGGTGGTTTAGGATTTTTCTGTGCTGCCATTTCCTTGGCAGCTTTGCTGACTGTGGCTAGCTGAGTTTCTAAGTTCACATTCTCACATAACAGGAGTGAAACTGTGCGGAACAGTACATTAACCATTTTTCCCTTGTCCCATTTGGGGCCTGCCCACCTAGTTGCAGTGCGGCCCTCCGCCTCTAAATTTTCATGGAGCTGGGTGAGCAGTTCATGGCTGTGCGACTGGGCCGGGCAATTAAACTAGTTGGGGGGTGTTGCTTTCCCGCCCTCTCGTACGTGTCGAATGCAGCAGACAAACTCTTGGGCAGGGGTCGGGTTTGCCGCGCCCTTCGCTTTTACTTGTGCCAGGGACAGTGTTTCTACCTTGTCCCGTGGTCTGTACACGACCCCCTTTCTGCTCATACCACACCCAAAAGAGCTTGGGCCTAGTTGGGCGGCCCACTCCTTTCCGACTCTCTCTTCTCTTTTGAGGGAGAAGTAACCGGTGACCGAGTTTGAACTCCTTCTACCTGCCTGATGATAGGCAATGTGCACCCATAGATCATCTGAGTTGGACGTTAGGCATTCCCCACTGCACCATGGGCAGTTTTTGACTAGCACCGACTCCATCGTGTCTTCCTCAGATCCTGTTTGTGACACCATGTGGCGGCCTGGTGGCTGCTGGGCTGTCGCCGGGAGCCCAGAACATCATGTGGGTACTTTGACATGTGGAGTGGAATTAGGCACAGTTGTGTATTGGTAACAAATAGATTGCAGGATGCGTGCGGAGTTCTCCAACGAGGGCGGAAACTGCTTTTACTTCTATATGGTTAGCAAGCCAATTGCTAGTTGCCAAGTAGGAATAATTTGTAATTGGCCAATGGGTGGTGCACGTGTTCAGCCAATCACAAGGGTTTGTTGAGGCTTAAACAATGTGGCTGTTGGACTTGGCGGGATTTTCCACTGTGCCATAGGCATTCAATTAATGGGCTCTGACACAACTCTCAGCAGTCTCTGTGCATTTGACTTGATAGCGAAACTGTTCCCCTGAATGAAATTCTTTTTGTTTCTATTTGTCTCTGTCATCATTCACTCTCACCAAGAGTCCTGGATTGTGCTAACTGTGTGTTTTAGTCTTGGAATGAACTGACACTTTAGTTTTAGCATATTCCACCCCCTAATTTAAGGTTAAATGATTGCTGGAATGAGAAGCTGAAGTGTTAACTCTAATTCACTGATAAAGAATTTGATTTCAAATAAACAGAAGGGTTGTATGTTTGTGTGTATGGGCAGGCAGCACTGACACTCAAATGCTCAGGGGCAAGAGGTTCAAGTATTGACCAGTCACCAAAATATAAACATAGACTCCTGGCCAAAGTCACTTTGAACTTTCATATTAAATATTCGTGTTTATTAGCCTAAGTGACTGTTTTTAAATTTGAGGTAACATTGTTTTACTATACTTAAAAGCTTGCTTTTGGCTTAAACTGATTCAGGGAATGGGAATTTTGTTCAGAACTATGGAAAACTTGCCTTGGCCTTCTGAGTTTAGCTGATACGTGGGGTTATTTGCATCTCTGGATTCTAACTCAATGATGGTATAATTTTATAATAGGCAAACCCAGGAAAGAATAGATTAAAGTTCTTATTCTTGGCATCCAGGTTCTAGACAACTTTTGTCCTGTTTGCATCTTTACTTTATTTTCTTCCATACTTCCTTTACATCCTTCTCCTACATTGTCTTGTGGAGCCCCGTCCCCTTTTTAAAGTCCAGGTGACCTCTCGGTTCAGTCCAAAGGAAAACTGTTAGGACACCATTGTTGAACAGTGCAAATGACAGCACATATTCAATCCAGGGAGTAGGTTTCCTAATCTGTGACTGCTCTCCAGCCTTTGGATGTTTTGGAGAGGTGTGTAAAACTTACAGATGACAAGAGAATAACTGCAAATCTGTGAGCAACAGCAGTGGCTTCAGGTCTTCCAAATGACAACAGGCACTTTCCTAGAGATCTGCAGAGCTTATCCAGAAGGTATGGGAACATCACACTACCATGAAGACTCCCCTATACATTCAGATGTGTGGCCATGAAAGCCCCATCAGTTGCTAGCCATTCTGGTGGTGAAAGAGCCTCTTGCTTATCTTGGGACACTCTGGACATAGTAGTCCTTTTCTATGTTTCCTCATATATTCTTCAGCAACATGAAGCATAAAACCTCCTTATCTTGCAGAAATTATTAACAGTAGGTGGGTGGCTGCTACACAGAACATGCTGGCTTGGTGCTGTTCTGTATTTTATATCACATGTAGAAGATTTTAGGCCCTGGGACCAGTTTCAAATTAACAGAACAACTAGGCTTTGCCTAGGGTAGTATATGCTATTGTCCTGGTGACTATGTTATACTTCTGCTGGCAATTCGAAGGTTGGGGGACTTATTCTTTATCTGTGTAATGAAAGAGGACGTACCTATTTACAAAAAAATAAGGGTAACTCAGTCAGAAATGTACCGCTGCTTCTCATCAAAATGGTCTCTCCTGAGCTAGGGACAGACATTCAAAAAGCCTGAGCCTGAATTGATTCAAAGTTTGCAGGTTAGTCTGACCTGGCCAGGCTGAATCAGTTTGTAACTGTACAGACATGCCCTCTGGACTGAAAACTACTGCAGGCACTGCATTTTTAGGCTAGAAGCTAGGGTGTGCTAGAGCAGCCCTTCCTTCCACAGTGTTGAGCTGAGGGGGGGCCGTGGCCAGGCCCTGGCAGGAGGCTCTGGTTAGGGAGAGGTTTCCCACCCCCACTGATCAGCAAGGGAGCCAGCAGGGGTTTACACAGCATTTATCACCCCATTACCAAAACAAACCGATCTCTCATTAGTTCAAGCTCTTTTTAAACAACTTTTTTCCAAGGAAAGAACATTATCAACTACCTGTTGATTAGCTCCAAAGAGCCCTAAGTCTGTCCTGTTTCACTTTGTCCTGTCTCCCACAGCATGGACCAGGAAGCCAGGCAGACACCTGAATTTTCTGCCAGAGCTGCAGCCAGGGAGATTAGAAGGGCCAGCCCTGCTGTGAAGCAGAGAGCCCCACCAGCCCAGAGACCATGCCGGGATCCTGGGGGAGTGTGATTAAACTTGAACCAGGAAGGGATCTGGGATAGACATTGCATAAACCAGTTTGACCCAAATCAGTTAAGTCTGATACTATGTTCAAACAGGTTTGTTCCAAACTGGTTTTCAGCCATTTTCAAACTGGTTTATGTGCACTGAACATCTGTTCTGTTACAGGTTTAAACAAATTTTTGATCACTTAAACTGGTTTATATGCAATGTCTGTCCCTAGCCCTGAGGTTGTGTGTGCCTGGAAGGTCATGGCTACGTCTTCAGGAACTAGGAAGAAGGCAAGAGCCTCACTAAAGTATTTGCTGTATCCAAAATTCCATTTTATATTCCCTGCAGACATACTCAAAGTTCACAATGCCATTAATGCTGTTTTGCAGTGAGTTTTAGTTCTCTCGGGTGTTAACAGTATTTGTGCCTTGTGAATTGTACTATGTGATGTGTTACCTCCTCATAGTCTGTATTAGCTAAAAATATTTTTTCATCAGACTGGCAAAATACATTGATAAAAGATTTTACGTGTTAAAAAAACTCTAAGGTTTGTTGATTTTAAAAAACAAAAACTTGCTGAAATTTTAATGAGGGTAAAAAGTCCCTTCTTCAAAGACAATTGCAATTGTATCAGTCTTACACTGATTTTCCAAATTCGTCCCTTACAAGATCACAATGCAGCATGTCTTTATAACATAACTAGAGACTATCTGATCTCAACAAACACATCTCTCTCGTAAGGGATTTCTTTTTTTTTTTGGATGTGGCACAGTCATAGATTCATAGACATTAGGGGCTGGAAGGGATCTCTTGAGATCATCAAGTTCAGCCCCCCTGCCATAGGCAGGAAGTCTGCTGGGGTCAAAAGATCCCAGCAAGATAAATATCCAGATGCCTTTTGAGTGAGTCCAGAGTAGGTGCTTACACCACTTCTGGGGGCACCTGGTTCCAGACTCTAGACACATGGACTGTAAAGAAGTTTTTTCTTATGTCCAGTCTAAATCGGCCTTCCAGGAGTTTGTGGCCATCAGACCTTGTTATCCCTTGGTGAGCCCTGGTAAACAAGTCCTGATGTACCCCCCTTATATACTTGTAGGCTGCCACCAAGTTCCCCCTGAGCCTTCTCTTCTCCAGACTGAAGAGTCCCAAGTCCTTCATCCTTTCTTCCCAGGGCTTGCTTGCCCTCTTGGCCTTTGATCATATTGGTGGCTCTCCTTTGGACTCTCTCAAGCTTATCCACATCCCTCCTGAAGCGGGGGGCCCAGCTGGAGGCAGTTCTCCAGCTGTGGCCTCACTAAGGCTGACTAAAGTGGGAGGATAATGTCCCTGGTTTTGCTTGTGATGCATCAGTGGATGCATGCCAGTGTTTGGTTTGCTTTGCCAGCCATAGCATTACATTGGTGGCTTATGTTTATCTTGTGGTCAATCAAGACCCCCAGTCTCTTTCAGTGATGATGCTAGTAAGCATAGCACTGCCAAGCCTATAAGTATGCTGCTGGTTCTTCTCCACATTGGAGGCCATAGGTTTTGGTCCGACCACCTCGCAAACGTGTCCAAGTTGGCCTGTATCCCCAGTCTACCTTCCAGTGTGACCGCCTTCCCCTATAGTTTAGTATCGTCTGCAAACTTTGCCAGTCTGCATCTGAAACCCGAATCCAGATAATTAATGAAGACATTGAAGAGTCAGCAACCATACTGAGGATTGAAGGACAGCACTTTAATGTTCAGGCAGGAGGAACAACTACCTAAAAAACTGACTGATAGGACTGAGCATGAGCCAGGGAATGACGTTGCTCTGGTTGAGAGGATGGGTCTGTAGCTGGCAGCCTGGACATTATGAAGCAGGCAGGCTAGCATTGCATCTTCATTGAGGGCACCATTTTGGGCATGCACAGGGAGGTTAGGAGGGAGGGAGAGAGAGAGAGGAAGCAGAACTCAGAAAAAGTGGTAGCTCATATCTGCCTCAGATGGCAGAATACAAATAAACATCAGCCATTATCTGTGTGGGAAAGCAGCTGGAGAACTGACAAAATATTCCAGAATATAGGCACAACCAATGAACATTATTCAGCTGTAACTTAGTCATATGATATTGACCTTGAACCATAGGAGTATGTTCTCTGATGCAATTTGCCAGTTATATCAATTTCATAGACATTAGGGCTGGAAGGGAGCTTGTGAGATCATCAGGTCCAGCCCCCCTGCCCCAGGGGACAGGAAGTCAGCTGGGGTCAGATCACTCTAGCAAGGTAAGTATGCAGGTGGTCCTTAAAAATATCCAGAGTAGGTGTTTGCACCACTTCTGGGGGGAGTCTGTTCCAGATTTTGGCGACTTGGTCAGTAAAGAAGTTTTTTCCAGTCTGAAACCATCTCTCAGCAGTTTGTAACCATTAGATCTTGTCTTCCCTGGGGGCCCTGGTGAAGAGACATCCTCCCAGTTCCTGATGCACACCCCTGCTGTACTTATAGGCTATTACCAAGTCACCCCTGTGGCTTTGCTTCTTCAGGCTGAAGAGTCCCACGTCTCTCAGCCTCTCCTCATAAGACCTGCTCTCTTGACCTGTAATCATGCATGTGGCTTTCCTCTGGACTCTCAAAAGCTTCTCCACATCCTTTCTAAAGTGTGGAGCCCAGAATTGAATCCAGTACTCCAGCTGTAGCTTCACCAAGGCTGAGTAAAGCTGGAGGATGACTTCCTGGGTCTTGCTTGAAATGCACTGGTAGATGCAAACCATAGTTTTATTTGCTTCGCTGGCTGCAGCTTTGCATTTGTGGCTCATATTCATCTTGGTCAGTCATGACCCCCAAATTTCTTTCAGTCGTGGTGCCAGTGAGTGTAGCACTGCCAAGCCTTTATGTATGATGGAGCACCTTGTATTTCTCTGTGCTAAATGTCATCAGGTTTTGATCTGCTCACCTTGCGATCCTGTCCAGGTCAGCCTGAGTCATCAGCTTATCCTGTAGTGTGACCACACTTCCCCATATTTTGGTGTCATCTGCAAACTTCATCAGTCTGCTTCTGACACTCAAATACAGATCATTCATGAATATTGTTATGGAGTGACGAGAGAAAAGGGGTAGAAACCCCTTTCTCAGGGCAAGAACCATGGCAGGAGAACCCCATGGCCCCAGGAGAACAACCCCAAAAGCCCTGGGATGAGAAAAGGCTTACTGGTTGCAGAAACAATGGTGGTGAGCTGGCAGCTGGGAGAGAAACTGCCCCATGCTTTGTTAGCTGCTGCTTTGTGCAGTTGGAGCTTGCATGAGATGGTGACATCAGCCAGCAGCGCAGGCTGGGAAATTTAAAAGCTGGCTGCCGGGGAGAAAACAGAGGGCATTAGCTGGGAGGTAGCTGAGAGCTCCCAGCCGGCACAGCCAGCACTGGGCTCTGACCAGAGACCTAGGATGGAGTCCCGAAGAGGAGTCTGCTTGTTGATGGGGCAATGCCAAGCATTGGATCTGGAGTGGATGCTGAGTAAATAACTGTCAACGCACACACAGGATGTGTGAGTCAGGAGGGCAGAGCGTTACATGCCTGTCTCTTTTCAGTTTGTTTGGATTCTGTTGTAAACTTTTGTTGCCCCTGAGGCCAGAGCACAGGCCAATAGAGTACGTCCAGGGCTGAGGGGTTAGGGAGCCCTCAGGGAAGCAGCTCAGAAAGCCCACTGGCCTGGCTGGGTCAGAAGGGACACAGCTGCAGAGACAGAGAGTGACCCTCTGGGTCCATTAGGGACACGACAGGCCAAAAATGAATTTTTTGCCTCAGTGTTCCTGAATAAGGGTCAAGAGAAGACTCCCGATAGGTTCTTAGATGGGCATGAGAGGGACACCAGCCCACCAACTGTCAATGCTGACCTGGTGCAGAGCCACTTGGATGTGTTTAAGTCGGCAGGGCCAGATGAGCTTCATCCAAAGATTGTGAAGGAATTGGCTGGTGTCGTAGCAGAACCACTGGCACGGCTGGAGTGCTCATGCTCAGGTCAGGTCCTGGAAGACTAGAAAAGGGCATGGTCCCTATTTTCAAGAAGGGGAGGAAGGAGGATCCCAGTAATTATAGGCCAGTCAGTCTCACCTCCATCCTTGGAAAAGTCTTTGAAAAAATTATTGAGTATCATATTTGTGCGAGTCCAGTGGGGAAAAATAATGCATCAGGGCAACCAGCATGGATTTGTAGCAGGCACATCACACCTGACTAATCTGGTTTCATTTTATGACCAGGTCACAAAATGCTTAGACACCGGAATAGAGGTGGATGTCATTTTCTCGGATTTTAGGAAGGCCTTTGATACGGTATCTCATCCCAGTCTCATAAATAAATTAAGAGGCTGTGACATAAATATTTACATGATCTGGTGAGTGGCAAATTGTTTTGGGGGGACACACCCAGACACTGGTAGTAGATGGGTCAGTATTGACATAGAAGGATGTGGGTAGTGGGGTCCTTCAGGGCTTGGTTCTTCAATGTCTTCATCAGTGACTTGGATGTGGGCATGAAGTGTACTCTGTCTAACTTTGTGGATGATACTAAATTGTGGGGTGAAATGCACACACTGGAGGGTAGGGAACAATTGCAGGCAGACCTGGACAGGTTAAAAAAGTGGGCAGAACACAAGAGGATGCAGGACAACAAGGACAAATACAGAGTGCTTCACCTAGGGCATAAAAATATTTAGTACACCTACTGGCTGGGAAATAACCCTCTCAGCAGCACAGAAGCAGAAAGGGATCTCAGAGTCATAGTGGACTCCAAGGTGAACATGAGTCGTCATTGTGACAAAATCATGAGCAAAGCTAACCACACTTTACCATGCAGATGCATGACAAATAGAACCAAGCAGGTGATACTTCCCCTCTATGTGGCATTGGTCAGACTGCAATTGGAGTACTGTGGGGTTTTAAGCACCATACTTCAAGAAGGATGTTGATAGACTCGAGAGGGTCTAGAGGAGGGCCACTCCTATAGTTATAGGGCTTGTCCTGTAAGCCCCTGAGGAGAGACTGAGGGACCTGGACCTCTTCAGCCTCCACAAGAGAAGGCTGAGAGGTGATCTTCTGGCCACCTACTTCATTAGGCGGGTGCAGCAAGGAATCAGAGATGCTCTGTTCACCAGGGCGCCTCTTGGGGTAATAAGGAACAATGGTAACAAACTGACAGAGAGCAGATTCAGGCTAGACATCAGGAAAAACTTCTTCATGGTACAGGTGGCCAAAACTTAGAATGGGCTTCCAAGGGAGGTGGTGCTCTCCCCTATCTTGGGGGTCTTTATGAGAAGGTTGGATAGGCCTTCTGATGGGGGTCATCTGACCCCAGCACTCTTTCCTGTCCAAACAGGGGGTCAGACTTGATCTGTTGAGGTCCCTTCTGTCCCTAGCATCTATGAATCCAGTTGAAGTGACTCACATCTAGTAGACAGCCCGCAACTAGTACCCGCAGGCAGGACAAATATCCATTGTGAGGCCAGATTGAGGTGATGTTGCAAAGGACGGCATCCGAGAGATTCCAACCATCTACCACGCAGTCCAGTCCATCAGGTTGGTGCATGGAAGGGATGTAGGGGAGGTGGATCCCCAAGGCCATCCTCTGACAGCACCTCCAAGCACCCCAAGGCCCAACTAGAGGGGAACCTCCCACACTAGAACAGAAGACCTAGACATGGCAGCTGAGTACTGGGGACCTCCCTTGAGAGATGATGTATGCTCAACCTGTGTGCCTGAAGAAGGTCCCAACTGAGGCAGGACCACCTGAGCCTGAGCTGCTCAGGAGAGCCTACTCAAGTCCAGATGGGCACAAATAGGCACAAATATATTAAAGAATACTGGTCTGAGTACTGACTCTGGGGGATGCTAGTGGTCACCATGCACCATGTTGACTTGGTTCCATCAACTATCATTTTCTGGGTCCGACTATGAAGCCAGTTCCCCAGCCATTGGACCGTAAATTTGTCGAGGCTATAGTTCCCCAATTTTGCTTGGTTGCCTGGGAAGTCTCCTTTTATACCCTTCTGTGCCTGGGCTGACTCGGCCCCCTTGCTAGGGCTTCTGTCAGGCTCAGGCAGCAATTGATGCAAGAAGTTGCGTTGTGTGGAGATCTTTTTACAGCACTGCAGTCAAGTTTGTGCTAGCATAAACAGTCTGTACAGACAAGCCCTCGGCAAAGGGCCAGAAAGCTAGACACAGCACTAATTTATGATCCTGTGAAAAAAATGAAGTTAGCTTTTGGGGCATAATGGAGTTTGGAGCTGTGAGCAAAGAAACTATTTTTTGTTTGAACCCTCCTATGTTCATGGAACCAGGGTTTGTACATTGCTTTGTAAATAAGCAGGACTGTAACAAAGATACCCTTCTGCAGTATCCATGTCTCCTCTCAATGAAAGCTGACTTTAAAAGTTCCATAACTCATTATTACCTCTTTTGACTTAAATGCTTTGCCAAAATATTTAAAAAATGTTAACAAATTTAAAAAATTCTAAATATGTCAATGAACATTTAAAAACCTGCCTAGAATCCATTCATTACAATGTTTTAATTTTTTTGCTATCCCTCTTCCTTTGAGGGTGGAGGGACAGGTTGGGGGTTTACAAATTAGGAGTTTGCTATTAGGCATAACTGGGAGGTGATCAGCCATACCTTGAGGTGTGCCTTTTAATTGTAAATGGACCCCTTGCCAGGGATCTCTATGTAGATGATGTGGCCTTGCCTGCCCACAGTGAACCTTCCCTTCAAAATCTCTTGGGCAGATTTTCTGAGTCATGCAAGAGCTCTAGGATGGCAATTAGTCTCAAGAAGATTGTGGTCATATACCAAGGGATGGAACAACCAATACCTGACATCCCTCTGGAGCAGGAGTGGACAATTATTTTGGGCAGAGGGCTGCTTACTGAGTTTTGGCAAGCCATCAAGGGCCACATGATGGGCAGCCAGAGGCAGATAAAAATTAATTTTAAATTAATAATCAATTTTGTAGGGGCCCAACAGGCCAGATAGAATGGCCTGCGGGCCACAGTTTGCCCACCCCTGCTCTGGAGGATAAATCTCTTAGTGTTGCTAACAGGTTTTGCTACATGATCAGCAGGTTTTTCTATGATCAGCAGAAATCTTGACCTCCAGACTGAACTGACTAACAGAATTGGACAAGCAGGTAAGACTTTTGGACTATTACAGAAACGTGCATGGAATAACAGCAAACTATCAGCTAAGGTGAAGATATGAATCTACAAGACTTGTGTGCTGTTCTCCCTGCTTTATGGTTCAGAAACATGGACTACATATGGTAGGCACATCAAGAGACTGAACAGCTTTCACATGAGAGGTCTGTGTAAGATCGTGTAAATAAAGTGGGAAGACAAAATACCCAACACAGAGGCTCTGGAGTGAGCAGGACTGACACACTTAGAAAGAATGGGAGGAGACTGTATCCCCAGAAATATATGCTGTACAGTGAAATTTGAGACGGCTCGAGAGTGAGGTCACCCTCTATGGTGGTACCATGATGTGTGCAAAAATGATATGTTGTTCAACAGCAACATAGAAAGCTGGGAGGAGCACACAAAATCCTGTCTGATCTGGAGGGAACATCTGGCACTGGGTGCAGCTCAACATAAAGTTGCTTTGATCCGGAGGATGGAAGCGAAGTGGGAAAGAACAAAGCAGCATGCTGTAAACTTGGACTCCAACTCAGACGATACATGGATCAGTGAAACTTGTAACAAGGGCTCTTGAGTTGGGTTTGTCAACCACAAACGGATTCATCAGGCATCTGACTGGACCTCTTATATGTACACTATGATCCAGAGGATCAACTGTTGCCTACTAGGACCTCGTTACCACTTTCAGCTACCTCCTCCCCAAACCTGCTATTCCTGTGCAACTCTGTGGTAGTTGCAACTAGCCAACCTGTTTTATAGTTTTTAAATCCAAAAGGAAGTTTTGGCGAGGGATTTTTGGGTGGAAGTCACTTATCACCTTTCCAGTTCAAGTTTGTGACCTTCAAAGAATGTTTCAAGGAAGATGTCACTTGTTTTTCTTGGAAGTGTTAAATATGGGGTTTGCATTGGGGCTGTGGTGGGCCAGTAGGGGGCGCTCCCGTTTTGAGCCGCCCACCTCCCTGCGCCCGACCACCTTCCAGGCTCCGAGTGCCTCCCTTGGGGTGCCTCAC
>JAGPOW010000261.1:251345249-251385534 GCA_030014935.1 Caiman crocodilus | reverse complement strand
CTGTGACCCTGGCACTCGTTTCCTGCCAATTGGTGGGGGGTCAGACTAGATGGCCTGCTCTAGGCCCCTTCTGACCCTAGGTACTATGATACTATGATAGATCATCCCTAATTAGACCATTCCAGCCAAGTGTCTAAACTGCTCTTGAAAACTTGCAAGGATGGAAAAAACACATTTTTCAAGGTAGTCTGTTCCAATGCATGACTATCTTCATAAGCAGAAAGTTTCTCTTAATCTCCAACCCAAATTTCCCTTGCTGAAGCTTGAGGCCATTGCTCCTAGTCCTGTCTCCTATGACCACAGAGAAAAGCCCATCTCCATCTTTTCTGCAGTCACCCTTCAGGTATTTGAAGACTGTTATCAAATCCCCCCTCGGTCTTCTCTCCCGCAGACTAAATAACCTTAGTTCTTTCAGCCTTTTCTCTGAAGTCATGTTTCCCAGGCCTCTAATCATTTTTATTGCTCTGTCGTGGACTCTTTCCAGACTGTCCACATCTTTCTTGAAGTGTGAGGCCCAAAATTGGACACTACTCCAGATGAGGCCTCACCAGTGCTGAATACAGCAGAAAAATCACTTCCCTGGATTTACAAGTGACACTTATTTTAATACAACCCAGTATGCTGTTTTGGGGGTTTTTTTGCATACATTATAGGCTCATACTCAGCTTAAGGTCTACTACAACCCCCAGGTCCTTCTCTGCAATACTGCAGGCTAACCAGTCATTCCTCGGTCTTTATTTGTACCTTCTATTCATTCCACCCATATAATGTTTGATATATTCAACTATGATCTTTTTTCAAACATCACAATTGTAGAAGTGCATAAATTGATGCAGAGTACTTTCATTCTGCTTTGAACATATACACCCACGATGATGGTAATGTATTGCATTTACCCTTTAAAAAAATGGTCTCCACTGTCTGTGACAGGAACCAAAACTCACATCTTTGAAACTGAGGCATTCTCTATCAGCCACAACTGGCACATTTCCGCATTACCAACCTTGTATTCTTTCTCTCTAGAATTGAAATTGGATTGATCTTTACGTATTAAAATGTTTTGGCTTCTAAGACTACAGTAACAGGAGTGTGCCCCTGGTGGTCAAACAGTTCCTGCCCAGCTCTGCCACTAAGCTACCCCTCCTCTGCTCTTACCTGCCACACCTTGGTATTCGTGATAGATTTAGAAAAGGAGACTCCCAAGGACCTTAGAATGAGCCTTGATTTATCTTCTGGCCAGTGGATCCCACTCATCCAATGATCCCAATCTATCCCTATGCTAGGTGGGCACTCCATACGTGTCCCTTAGGACACCAGATGCCTTATGGGCTATTCATGGCCTCCGACCTCCTCTACAGCCATCCCCATGCCTCGCAAGTACCGATCACTCATCAGTGGGCACTCAGCCCCCAGACTCTGCTCTGGTCCATTCAGGACTCTGCCTTTTATCAGTCTCTGCCTCTCCTGAGGCTCAGGCCTCTGTGTCTCTATCATCCACTGCCTCCCTGAGGGCTTAGGCTGCTATGTTTTCATCCACTTCTGCTCCTCCTGGGCTATGGGCTTCCTGGCCCTGTTTATTCTCACCCCCTTTAGGTTACAGGCCCCTGGCCTCAGTTATCACCTCTTTAAGGCTGTGGTTCTGCTCCCTGGCCTATGGGCCCCTGGTTATTGCACCTTGTGTGCTGGGCTCCTTGGCCCTGTCTATTCTTGCCCCATGTAGGCTATGGTCCCTGGCCCTGGCCCTGGTCCTCCCCCAGCTCAGGCTCTGGTTTTGCCCCTGATGAGCACTGTGCTCCAAACTTTCTCTCCTTTATTTTTTCTCTCCCTGACAGGAACCTTTTCTGTCTTGGGCCCTGGCCTCTGGCAGGATTCCCTAAAACAGCTGTGTGCCACTCGGACACCGCTGGGACCTCCTAACCTCCCCTATCAGACCTATCTGGCCCTCTGGTTATTACTATTACATAAGCACACTGGCTATCACTGGGTTGCTACAGGTGTATGGGTGTGGGTGGGTATGTGGGTGTGTGTGTCCATGTGTGTGGATGTGGGGTGTAAGGCAGGGCTCCACATGCTTCCTGGCCTCAATGTGGGGCTCATGGGACTCTGGCTCTCTACCTCCATGTGCAGATTCCAGCTAGAGTGCCAGGAACCTCACAATCTGGCCCAGCCTGATGGCATGGGACTTCCCACAGCTCTTGGCACTAGCATGCCACTGGGCTGGGCTGGGTCCACATGGTTCCTGGCGTTATGGCCAGGAACTGCATGCTGTAGGGCTGGTCTGGCTGGCTCCATGCCATCCTGCATGGGTTCCCGTGTTGCAGCCAGAAACCACATGGTGCCTGGAAGGGACAGACCGGGTCAGGTTGGCTCAGTGCCACACTGCTGAGAACTGTGTGGTGCCAGCATGTGGCTGGCCAGCTCCATGCCATACCACAGGGTCCTCCGTGCAATGCTGGGACTCCTGCTGCGTTCTGTGGTCCCAGTGTTGCAGCTGAGAACTCCGTGGTGTGGCATGGAGTTGGCCAGCCTGGCTGGGCACCTCCTAGCCGTGCGTGATTTCCAGCTCCAATGCCAGGACTGTAGAACACAGCAAGAGCCAGCCTAGCCCCTGTGGGTCCCAGCTGGCTCCTGCTGCCATCAGCCCTGGTCCCAGGGCCCTGCGTCCTACTCACTGCTTTCCACCTCACACTTGCCGCTGCTGCCTTTCCCCTGCCACTTCCCTTCCTTCCCTACCTGCTGCCACAGCCTTCCCCCCTACCCACCTGCAGTTTCTCCCCGCCTGCCTGCTGCTCTGGCAGCACATGGTTCCCAGAAGCATGGCTGGGACCAAATGTACAGTAGAAGCCAGCTAGGAATCACGCGGTATTGGCTGGGCCAGGCTGGTTCCTGCTTTGCCGGCAATCCTCCCGCATCCCTGCCTGTTCTCATCTGAGCCTCTACATTTGGATGGAGAGAGTGTTGGGAACAGCCCCAAGGTCACCAGGCCAGAGGCCTCTGCTCAGCAGAAGCTTCTAGCTAGGAACTGGGGGTGGGGCAGGGCAGGGTGAGGCTTGCTGCTGCTGCTGGGTCCTGCAGCCGGCTCCTCCTGGGTCTTGCTCTTGCTGGTGCCTTGTCATCTTTGACAGGCAGCCACAGGAAAATAATTTTCTCATTTTTTTTAGGGGCCCTGTCAGCCAGACAGAATGGCTTGGTGGGCTATATCTGGCCCAGGGGCTATATTTTGCCTGCCCCTGCTTTAAGACCTACCCCTGCAGGTCAGGTGACTCTCTCTACCATCTACAGGGATTACTCTTCAGGACCTGCCATGTAGGTTCCAAGGGACCTTACAATTACCATGACCACTGCTTCTTTGTTACCCGTCTAGGCTCTGCCTGATTGTTTTATGGCAGCAGAGCTACTCTGATCTAGGCGCTTCAAGCCTTTGGCCTCTAATTGACTGCGTTCTTGTAGCCAGCTGGCTCTGAGCAATGTTCCCTTGACTGGCTGCAGGTGTTCCTCCTTCTTAATGTGCAGCTCTCTGCCTAAGGAACAGTGCTCCCTGGTGCTTATCCCTTTGCAGCTGACCTTTATTCTGCTGCCTCATCTTTGTCTGCCACAAGTTTTCCCTTAAAGTAACAGGAGCATTAATCTCTCTGTTACAACTACCAATTGCAATGCAAATGACTTACTTTTAGGAACTAGACTTGGATCCAAATTCATTTTGCATAGGTAGAATAGCTTTTATATGCAGTAACTTGTTTGACAATGCTTCTAAAGAGTTATCATAACCACGAATAAGGAATATCATGCTAATTGCTCAGCTAAGGTTAGCATCATAATATATGCTGTCTGACCTAGCATCTTCTTCTCTGCCTTTTTCAAATCAAACATTTCACACTTATTTGTCATTATTTAGTGAGGTAATCTGCATAAGATAGCAGTGTATGCTGAAGCATGATTGTGGTCATGATACAAGGATGTAAACCAAGAGAAAGTAAAATTCATTGGAGTTCTCATACAATACATACATACTTTGCATTAAGATGGTCAATACTGTATTTCAGCTCCACAGAGGTTATACATCTAAAAGAAGACTTTTGATGTATTAATATGCTCTTGAAAAAGAAAGATCCAACCGGGACATTAATAAATGGGGAACTAAAAAAATTACACAAACCAAGTTGAATAAGAGTGACCCATAAAGCCCAGGGACATGGTTTATCTGATTTAAAGGTGCAATACAAATGTTATTAAAACATTTTATCCTCTTTCCTTAAGAGCGTTACCTACCTGCTTAGTAGTTTGCAAGTATCCAGGGCTGGCTCTAGAATCCCTGGCACACGTTCATTTTATAGTGTGGTGGGAGCTCATCCCTGATCCTAACAATCGTGCCTCCCAGCATGCATGTGATTTTGGGATCAGATCCCAATGATGTCACTGCTACTTGCCAGGGCAGGGAGGGCCTAGGTTCCTGAGCTTCCCCTGCAGCTGCAAACTGAAAGCCAGATACCCAGAGCCCAGTTGAACTGGAGAGGTCCCAGAGCAAACAGTCAGTTGTCAGTGCCAACTCAGGACTGCACCGGTCTATTTTGAATAGTCCCAGCCGCATGGAGGAACCAGTTTGAAACTCCCATATGGAGTTACACATCTTTTGTGGAATATTTTTGTGGCTGGTTTCCCATTTTGTCATGTCATTATGTGTGTCCGAGTTATTATTTATGGTGTGATTAACAGGTTTATCACATCTTAATTGTAACAGCTGCCAGGGCCTATGGATCCTTCAACTATAGCACTAAGTCCTTTCAACTTGTGAGAGGACTGAAGATGTCTGAAGACCTTCTGGCAAAGGAGAGGTCACAGTGACACGAGAGGTGTAGGAGAGCAGCCCTACATCTGGGGCAGCGCTGGCTGCCACTGTGCTAATGGTGGCAGTGGCTATTTTGTGTCTTTTTACAAAGAGTGTCCAGGGCTCCTGCCCTGGTCACCCCTCTTACCCCCCATTATGCTACTGGTGACACCTGTAATCCTTGCTCTGACCAGTGATACTGTAAGTGTTGGCAGGTTTAACTGGATGGTGCCTAGCCAGAGACAATGGAACCTTCCTTACACAGAAAATGAATCCTCCTGAGGCGCAGCTGTGCCTGCTGGCAAAAGGTATATGCAGAATGTATGTCTCTATGCTAGTGGGAGTCAATCAAGGCCAATATTTACAAAGTACTAACATTTGCCTATGCACCAACTCCTACATACAGAGCTAGACTACAATTTGTGTAGCTTAGAAGAGGAAGAGGTGTAAAAAGGGTTAGGACAGAGCTGAAGTCAGTGCATTTGGCTGTATACCATTTAGGAAATGTTAGTGAAAGGAGTCAGAGTTAAAGATGACTTGACTTCTAGTTCTCTTGATTTAATCTCTTGATGTATCAATCACACATAAATAGTTACAACATTCCTCTCTATTTTATGCTGAACTTATACAGTCATTCAAATCTTTATATTTCCTCTGCTCTTCACCGAATTTAATAAATGTTCCGAACAAAATTCATAAACAAATCAAGATTGTTAAGAAGATACAAAAATGTAAAAGAATACAGAAGGCTAGTTAGACTGAAGATTTACTATAACTTTAAAAGCAAATTCAAGTTAAAACTGAACTCCACATTCTGCAATACTAAATGAACATTTCACTACATGGTTTCTTTTGACATGACAAGAAACAATTGAAAAACCTTTGCTGTTACTAGAATGACACTGCTTAGAGAAAAATATTCTGTGGGTTACTATCTGTTGCCACGATTTGCAAAGATAAGGCCTGTAGTCTACATCAGCTTCACACTGATGTTTTAAGGAAAAGGAACTTTCTGCAGAACTTGAAGATTTCTGCATAATTGTTTGTGTTGTTGCAAACACAGCTAAATGATGCTCTCCGACAAGCTTCTCAAGAAATGTAACACACTTTTTCATATTCAACTCCTGCATGTTATAACTCTCCCCACCATTGCTTCTGTCTATCCAATAAAAAGCAGATATGCTATCTACAATCAAAAGCCAGAGAGATGGGTGAGTACAAAACATATTTTCTAGAGAGTAAAGAGTGAGAAGCAACTGTATGCTACTGTTGCAGTTAACAAGGAAAAGCCTTTCAAGGCACATTTTTATTGCTTCTTCTGTGCTCTGGGGTATTCTGTGTTCAAGAATGGTAACCAGACGAAGCATGTCAAAATGGTAGTCTGTATCAATGAACATGACTTCTACTTCCAAACCTCCTCCTGATTTAGGAAGGATGCAACGGGCGATGAGGTGATAAAGCATTTCTGTTTTTCCACTTCCTTCGGGACCATGGAATTCAATGACATCTCCTGTTCAAAAACGGAAACAAGCATGTAAGATGGTACCTGTAATCCCTTACAGACTGTTATCAATGTTTACTGAACTGTTTTTTTCAAAGGTGCAGGGCAGAACTTACTTACTTCACAGGGAATGACAAGTGCTCACTGCTTCTGAAACTCAGGCAAAAGATTTTTTTGAGACCTTGTGACCTACGCTGACTAATCAAAGTTAAATCATATTGCTATATCATCATTACAACTTCTAAAAAGAAAATGTTTCCTTTTGGTCCAGGGATTTCTGAAGATTCCTACTGTTTTGACAAGTGGAACGAACGGGGAACATTTCTTCTCCCATTACTGTCCTGACCTGGCCTCTGAAAGAAGGAGGGAACATGCATAGCAGATTTGATTGATCAATGATGATGCACATTCATTTTAGTTAGGTACATTTTTACCTTGTTTTGTCATGTTGCTGATGCACTATAAAGTCTCTAAGAAAAATATATGAGTTATTTAAACCCTGGATAGAGTTTTATGGGAGCTATTCCAACTTTGAAAGAAAGCATCAAAAGTAAAATAACAAGAACGGGTGATGCACAAAGGCTGGAAAAGAAACTTAGTATTTGAGAAAGTGCTATTTATGAAAGGTTGGCAACTGGATGACACGGACAGGCAACACCTCTGTCATTATAGCTGGATGGGGCTTGGAAAGGAAACTGCTAAATAAAAGACTGGCTAGGGCTTTATGTATTATTATTTCCAATACAAATATGAAAAATAAAGATAACAAGCAAGAAAAAACATGTTGGAGGCCAAAATCGTGTTTTAACATGTCTATTTTTGTAGCATAGACAAGTCTTTAGCACTTCAAGACAGCAACATGCTTCCTCAGCTCCGTAAGGCAGATAAACCTGTAACTGAGTGACAAATGTCAGCACGTTCATTGAGTACTTGTTTTCTTAAACAGTGACTACAAAACTATTTTCAGACACCTTGAGCTAAACAGTTAAAAAATCCCCTCCTCAAATGACAGAAAACTTTGTAGAAAGACTATGATCTGCTAAGTAAATTCTTCTTTTCCCCTAAGTTGCAATGAAATACATATTATAGAACGTAAAATACATATTATAGAATGTAAAAAGTGTTACAAAACATATTACCCACTACTAAGAAGGGGATGTTTCTGTCAGATATACATCTAGGACACTTCAAAGACTTCCTACAAATTCACAATCTTGCACTACAGAAAAGAATAAATCAATTTTTTAATTTACTTTCTGCCTCCCTCTCTCTTTAGGAAGCTACTATTTTCCCATTAAGACATATGTTGCCTGTGCAGCAGGTTTAGTCAAAGGCAGGCACACATCAGGTGGACAACTAACTCCCTTTCCATGGCTGAAGGAGAACTGCAGAACTGTACCTGCAACGAGCTTCTGCATTTCCGTGACCCAGGAAAGCGTAAATGGGCTAACAGTTTTCCACAGGAGAAAAGTAAGAGCAGAGAATTAACTGAAATTTTATTTCAACATGTTCATGCCTGTCTGAATTTACAGGGTTTTTCAAGTCATAAATAACCCAACTTCCTGAGGATATTATTGTTCATGAATGTCCATCATGTCAAGGAGAAGTTAGAATGAGAAAAGAAAAAGGAAACTGAGACTCTTGCTATATACACTGCAAGTGAAAAAGGCAATTTACACATGAAGAGACAATCCTGTGTCTTTCAGCGGCACATGTAAACTCCGATTCACTATAACGCAGACAATCTGAAACACGGCTTTCTCCATTTTTGATATTTGCAAAATGATAAAAGAGGGCTTTGTAGGTGGCTAAGGTTTACCTGTTTGCGAAGAATACTGGTCTCCCAAAATTTGCTATGGTGAAGGCAAGGTCTATTAATCGCATTAGATAAATCTGTACCTCTTTCCTCCTGTTCTGAGTTTGTACTCTTTAACTCGGTCACTTGAAGCTAGCTCCTATTCTGTTACACTACATACGCTGTACCAGTGACAACACAGCTATCGCAGAACCATGTTGGAATACAAATATGGCTTGAAGAAGCCCTAAATATGCTACGTAGTATCATTCCCCCACCTCCACTCCCAAGTCTCTGGAAGTATTTCAGAAACACTGTGCAAAGCACTTTTTGAGAGAAGACAAACTACAGACTTTGGTGTCTGGCTTCTGCGCAAGCTCCCCACTGCCTTGAATGGAGATCATGAATGGATATAGTAATTAAACGTTTTGGTTTTGCTTCATCTACCTTCATAATGAAATATGGCTTGTTCAAAAAGCACATAGTAACAAAACATGCTCATTTTGGAGAAGGAACAGTTAGCTGTATCACAGGTCTCAGAGATTATTTTAATAAAAATTAAAGTTATTCAGTGAAATAAATGTTTGATTTTGTTAGTTCAGAAGATGTTTGTCTGAGGAATGCATGGGAGAGTATATGCATGCATATAAAATTACCCCGCCCATTCCTTGCCCCCTGCCAAAAAGCCCCACTGACTAGATAATGAATTCATACCAAAACACAAGGGACCCTTAGAGCCCAATATGCACTTCCTTGTGCAAAAAATGGTACGTTATACAAAAAATCTAATTTTAAAGTTTCTCTTTGAGAGTTTCTCAGTTTTCATCTCAAGACAAGACACATTTTTCTACATTGTTAGTTTAATGTGGAAAAAAGTTAACAGCATAGTATTAAGAACAAGGAGAACCAGCCACCCACTCTGCCAGAGACGCCACACTGCAGTCAAGAACTGAGCCAGAAATCAGAAAATGGAAGATCCTAGGCAGTAACCAAGCCAGGAGCCAAGACCCAGAAATCATGGTCAAAAGAGCACCAGAGATAAGAAATCAGAGAACCCAGGACACTGGGAACAGGAAGGGCAGGAGGTAGGTTCCAGGTGGGAATGACTAGTTAGTTCATCAGGGTGCCTGGCCCTGTGCTGGCCGGTCTTCACGCCAGCTGGGGATATTTAACCAATAACATAGGACTCCATATTAGAACTGGTGTGCCCAATGTTTATTAATCATCTCAAAGCAGATGAATAATAACAGGGGAAAAACATACAGATGGCTTGGGAATGTTTGCTGACAACACAAAACTAATCAGGTTAATCAAGACTAAGGACTGTGAGGACTTAATAGAGTTAGTGGATGAGCAGCTTGGTGTCAGATGAAATTCAGGTATTGACACATTCAAAATAAAACACATGCATTATTCACATATAAATACACACCTACCCACCCATTTAGTTCAAATTAGCTGTAATCCTATAGGACAGCTTAGTTATCAATGTATAAGAGTCAAAGAAAACATTTAAAAGTGCAACAGATGTAAAAAAATTATGTCTATGACATACAGACAGTAATAATCTATATGTGACATTCAGACAGTAAAATTCCAGCATATAAGCCTATGGTATATCCTCACCTGGAATATTATGTTCATTCAATTATTCTGGCTCAAATGATAAAGAGAATGAAAAGTCTTTACTTTGCCTGCATTCACTACACTAGCAAATGTGGGTAACATGATTCCATTACAGAGCAGCCCAGTTCAGCCAGTTTTAGTCGGGCCACTGCAGTAGTTGTTGATGGTAGTACAACTTTCACACTGCCAGACACGTTATGGAAACGCTAAGTTCATATTTTACAATGTTGGGCAGAGGCTGTCACTTACAATCTGCTTTTTGGATGTGAGGGGAAGGGGAGGAAATGTTTACTTCAAATTAATTTTGGGTGCCATACACAGCTGAAAAATCAGAGCTTTATACTGACACCCACACCTCAGCTTGATATGCCTAAGTGATAGTGAGAAACATGAATTGCAGTAGTGGAAGATTATTTTAAAGCTCCTGCCATTTTGGCATTACTATTTAGTCTCTTTGGGAATACAGCATAGTGCTATCTAATATGTTGATGTGTCCTGAACGGCACACTTCCATCATGATAAGGAACAGAGGCAGGAATATTACAGAAGCTCTGACATTAGCTACTTCTACTTTATGTGCACTGATTATACATTATGAAGACTTGTTTGCCTATAATGGAATCTATGTATAATTTACACTTGTAACACTAGTGTACATATTGCTATGTTTCAAATAGACTAATACAGGAAAATGTGTAATTAATTTAATAAAATAACAACATTGAGGAAAATTTTGTGCAAAGATATTTATATTTATAAAGAACTTCAAAGACAGTGCACTGTAACATGTCCAAGCAACATATTAAAAATAAAAACAAATGGACTGGACTAATAAAAAGTTAGATTTTCATTAAGGCTACAAAGCCAAAACATTAGAAAAACAGGTCACAACAACAAATATATGGATTTGAGTAAACAGCTATAAGAGACTCATTTTAAAAATTCTTGCAGTGTGCTAAGATTATATTATAAAAAGTCAAGCCAATTTATACAGTTCAAAATACGTACTTATTTACATTCTGTGCAGCTCCATTAGAGCTAGTCAGCATGAAATTCAGATGTATATACATTTGGGATTTGTGTTACTCTGGCTCATAATAAAATAAAATTGAAAATGTATTTAAGATAAAGGAAAACATTGACACAAGAACAAACGGGCATGAACAGGCCACAAAATTAAATAGTTTTTAACCATCAGAAAAATAAAGTTGTTTAACAGTTTTCCAGACAGTAGTAGCAGCAAAACAACCCTGCCTAGTTTTAAGATACGGGTTGCTAAAGTTTATGAATGGCATTATCAGATGCAGCTTCCTGAAACAGCAAAGGTTAAATTTGCTGATGCAGAAGCTGTCTTCCAGTTTGTCCTCAGAAAACCTCCCAGGTAAATCTCCATCATTGGGAGCTTTGCACCCTAGAAATAAAGGTAGACTAAATTTTTAAAGAAAATTATGCTGGCACAAACATTATGAGCATTTTTGAGACTGCTTACCAATTTTACTAATGGCTTTTTTGTTACTTTGGTAGGATAAGAAAGCAGCCTTTAGTGGGAATACTTTGTTGGTATCAGAGTTCCTAGGTGCAAAAGTGTTCAAGCATCTTTGAAAAATGTATAATCTGTGTGACAGTTTGCTGATACAAGAAGCTTTAAAGGCTTTCCTAAAAGCAGACTGGAGACTGTATTTAGCATTATCATACTGAAAACAAAAAACAAATTAAATCTTGGGATTCAATTTAACATTTTACCTATCACAAAAATGGATGGATGCCTTAGTGAAAGTGCATGCAGTGGCACCAGTACAAAAGGGAAGAATTCTCAAATAATATGCAATATAAGTTATTAATTTATGTGTGTATACTTATCTGGGATCTGACATCTAGGCATCCATGGAGAGTATCTTTTCTGTTTCTGTCCCCAAAACAACTCAGTGAAGGACCTTTTGATATACATAATTGAGGTATCATTCTAATCTTCCACAACTCTAATCTTCACATCTGTGAGGGGCCAGCAGGGGAGATCATGCCCAGGAGAAATCAGCATAGGTTCATCAAAGGCGGGTCCTGCCTGACCAACCTGATGGCCTTGTATGACCAGGTAACTAAATCCCTGGATGATGGTGTTGCTGTGGACATAGTCTTTCAGGACTTTAAGAAGGCCTTTGACGCTGTCTCTCACCCCATTCTCATTAATAAATTGAGCGACTGCGGCATTGATGCCTACACAGTTGGATGGGTCAAAAATTGGCTGATGGGGTGCACTCAGAGAGTAGTGGTGGACGGGTCATACTTGACCTGGTGGGATGTGAATAATGGGGTCCCCTAGGGCTCAGTCCTGGGGCCTACACTGTTCAACATCTTCATCAACGACTTGGATGAGGGGGTGGAAAACATGTTGTCCAAGTTTGCTGATGACACCAAGATGTGGGGAGAGGTAGGCATGCTTGAAGGGAAAGAGAGGCTGCAATGAGATTTAGACAGACTACAGAAGTGGGCGGATGGTAATAGGATGGGCTTCAATGTAGATAAATACAGGGTGCTGCACCTGGGGAAAAGGAATCCACAGCATACATACAAGCTAGGGAGCTCCCCCTTTGTTAGCACAGAGGCGGAAAGGGATCGTGGAGTCATTATTATCTTGAAGAATTATCCTGGCGCATGTCCATGAGGGGCCAGCAGGGGAGGTATGCTTAGGGGCAACCGACACGGGTACATTTGAGGCAGGTCCTGTCAGACCAACCTGGTGGCCTTCTACAAGCAGGTCACAAAATCCTTAGACGCAGAGGTAGCAATGGACGTGGTCTTTCTGAACTTTAGGAAGGCCTTTGACATTGTCTCTCACCCCATTCTCATTAAAAAACTAGGAGACTGGCATCGACACCTACACAGTCAAATGGGTCAGTAGTTGGCTGGAGGGCTGCACCCAGAGAGTGGTGGTGGACGGGTTTTATTCGACCTGGAGGGATGTGGGCAGTGGGGTTCTGCAGGGCTTGGTCCTTGAGCCCATACTGTTCAACATCTTCATCAGTGACTTGGATGGGGGTGTAAAAAGCACCCTGTTCAAATTCGCAGATGACACTAAGATGTGGGGGGATGTAGGCATGCTAGAAGGGAGGAATAGGCTGCAATTGGACCTGTACAGGTTACAGGGGTGGGTGGATGAGAACAGGAAGGGTTTCAACACTGACAAGTGCAAGGTGCTACACCTGGGAAGGAAGAACCAGCAGCACCCTTACAGGCTGGGGAACTCCCTTCTCATCAGTGCAGAGGCAGAAAAGGATCTTGGAGTCATTATTGATGTTAGAACGAACATGGGCTGACAGCGTGGGGATGCGGTCAGGAAGGCCAACCACAGCTTGTCATGCATCCACAGATACATCTCAAGCAGGTTGAAGGAGGTGACCTTCCCCCCCTCTGCAACACTGGTCATGCCGCAGTTGGAGTACTGCATCCAGTTCTGGGCGCCGCACGTCAGGAGGGATGTAGACAGCATGGAGAGGGTCCAGAGGAGGGCCACTCACATGATCGGGGGCAGCAGGGCAAGGAGAGGCTACAAGGAGAGGCTAACCTGTTTAACCTCCACAAGATAAGGCTGAGGGGGGAATCTAGTGGCCATTTACAAACTAGTCAGGGGGGACCAGGAGGCACTGGGGGAGTCCCTGTTTCCCCAAGCACTACCAGGAGTGACAAGAAATAATGGTCACAATCTGGCATAGGGTAGATTCAGGAGGCACTACTTCACAGTCAGGGCGGCTAGGATCTGGAACCAACTTCCAAGAGAAGTGGTGCTGGCTCCTACCCTGGGGGGTCTTTAAAAGGAGGCTGGATGAACACCTTGCCGGGGTCATTTGACTCCAGTACTCTTTCCTGCCATGGCAGGGGGGTCAGACTTGACGATCTGCTCAGGTCCCTTCCAACCTGTGAAGCTTGCGCCCCTCTCGTTGCCCCGCCTATCAGGGTGTGGGCTACCCCCTCAACTCGCCCGCCACAACTTTGATGTTAAATGCACTTTAAGAGGGGTCTGCAGTGGAGATCTTTCTCGGATGGGCCTCCCAATAGGCGGCAGTACTTACGATCGTCCTATGTGATGCTCCACAGGTCTCTGCCTCCCCTATACCCTGTCCACTTGCCAACCGGTGGGTGATGCATTACAAATGTTTTCTGGCCCTGTATAATGGCCTCAGACCAGTCCCCCAGGTTCTGGTCGCTCTCTCTCCCTTCTTGGGGAAGATTTCTTCTTTTTTTTTGTTATAGAAAATATTCCTCCATGTAAGGAAGAGCTGCAGGGTTGTCTCCCTTATCCCAGCCCCCTCCCAGATTCTCAGGTACCTCCTCTTCCCTACCGTAAGCAGGGAGTTCCCTTGCCTCCTTGGTATAAGCCTCTTCAGGCGGCTGTGCAGGTGCTCCTGCTTTGCCTCCTATTTTGCCTCCTGCAGGAGGCTTAAAGCCTTTCCCTATGCTGCCTGCTTGAGCCCCACAGGCTGGATTATCTCCTCCCTGTGCCAGAGCCCGCCTCATGAGCTACCAGCCTGTGCTCTCTCTCTGACTCTCTCCCTGTCCTCACTCTGACGGGGTTTTTAAACCTTCCCCCAGTGGCTGGTACGGCTGCTGGGACTGGCTCAGCTGTTCCCCGCGCCGGAAACAGCTGATGAAACAGCCGGCATAATGCCAATTCGCATGGCTGCGGTCATGGCTCCTGCTCCAGCTGTTCTCCAGGAGGTACACAAGCCCCTCTGGAGGCTTGCTCTTGGGGCCTGGGGTCCATGGGCTCTACTCTCTCCCCCTCGAAAGTCTGTGGGGGTGCCTCGCTACCACACAACCCTACCAACTATGGAACTGTTCCATTGTACTATATTCTACCTTCCACATGATCTTATTTGTCCTAACCAGCTACCACCTTTATTGTGTCATGTTCCCCAGAACAAGGATTACATACTGCCAGACACCTAGCATGTTCCTAAATGTTATGGAATAAGATACACGTGACCCCATAATAATTGCCTTCATTACGACACAGCTCCCTCAGACTCCTTCCAATTATCTTGATGTTATTGCCAATTTTGGTCATTTGTCAATTCTTCTAAAATCACAATAATGTATAGGAATTACAGCCGTACACAGATACACCAGAGCTAGAGTAGCACACCAGCCTCTCTGGTTTTATGTGAAAAGTGTCAAATATACACAGCACTGGTTTCTCACTGCTTGCTTTTTCCCACTTGCTATTCAATTATACTACTGCTTTTCAAACAGTGGCCTTCAAATTGGCAAGTGTTTTTTTTCATAGATTTTATCGGGGGATTTTATCGGTAGATTTCATCAACCTTTTATTTACTAACTGCACCCCTGTCAGCCCCCTTTTTAATAAGTGCACCCCCAGGAGTGGGGAGGGTGGCAAGTGGCCGTACACTGAGTGGGGTTGTGGAGAGTGGTGGATCGGTGACAGCGCAGCATCTGCGCTCCTCTTCCCTCGCCCTACCCGAGCCATGCTCCTGTGAGGCAGAGCGGGTGGTGATGGAGCTCCATCCCTGCCCGCCCCCACATATCCCCTGGGACCTTTCAAAGTACCCCCAGGGATATGCGTACCCCCATTTGACAACCCCTGGATTATATAATCAAAAAAGACTACTGTGATTGCCTGTACCAATCTCTGGCATAACACAAGCCAGAGAACTTCCCTGAATTAGTTTCTGTTTGAACTGGAAGATGTGTTTTATAAAAACATTCAATCTTAGTTTAAACATTTCAAGTGATGAAGAATCTTTCATAACCCTTGGCAAATTGTCCCAATAATGAATTACCCTCACTATTAAAAACTTGTACCTTGAGTCTGTATGCCTAACTTACACCTTACTGAAGGGCTATTTATACTGTAAAAGCTCTGTTATCCAGCATCCCTTGGGAATGGGGGATGCTGGTTAATCAAATATGCCGGTTAATCAAATATGCCACGTTTGGTGCACGAGGGCTTTAAGTCTTGAAATTGCTGTTAATACAGCATAGGCAAACATTTACATTTCAAATGCTTCCCTCTTTCCAGACACCAACTAACTTGGCTTGTGGAGGCAAAACTGGAAGCTGGACTTCTGGTTTTGCTTTTGCCACGTCCCTCGGAAGGAAGATTTGTATTGACATATGCTGGTTAGTGGAGCTTTCCAACTGGTAAAGTGCTAGATAACATGGCTTTTGCTGTACTGTCAAATTTCTGATTCCCAAATGGGTATTTCTAGACCACAATAAATTTACCCCTTAACTTTCTTTTGAAAAACCTAAGCATATTGTTTTTCATTCTTATGCATGATTTTTCCACTTTTAATCATCCTTATGGATCTTTTCTAATTCCTCTCTCGACCATCTCCAGTTTATCAACAGCCTGCTTGAACTGTGGACTGGACACACTATTTGAAGAGCAGTTACACCCATGACGAACACAGAGGTAACCCAATTTGTCTGCTTGGACACAAAATTCCAGTTTATCCACCCAAAAACCATATTAACCCTTTTGAGCACAGTGTCACAGAGTGAGCTTAAGTCCAGCTAAGTGTCCTCTTTGGCCTCCATCCTTTTTTGGAATCACTGTTTCTCAGGACAGACGCCCACCTTCCAAGTAGTCTGAATCCTTTGTCCCTAGATGTATAACTTTACATCGAGCTGTATTCAACACACATATTACTTGTGCCCAGCTTGCCAAGCTATTCCAAATATTCAATATTATTGGCCTGTCCTCTGTACTAACTCCTAATAGTTGAGTGATCTGTCAGCTTTATTCATGATGATTTTATGCTTCATCCAGGCTTTATAAAAATGTTAAATCACTGGTTCAAGGATCAATCTCTGCAAGACCCCATGAGAAGCACATCTACCTGATGATGGTCCATCTACAATTACATCTGGAGACTTGTTAACAAGCTAGTTTCTTAACCTAATATCAGAATATACTAAATCAGATGCTTTATATAAAACACATTAAAACATTTTTCTCTGGGTTTAGGATTTTATATCTATTTACATGCTCAAGGTAATCCAATAGACAACACTTTCCCCCAAACCTCACTTCACTTTTTACTGTAGTATTTCTTAAAGGTAAGAGAAAGATATATTTTACCATGAATGGGAAATCCTTCATCAGCAAACAGATAAGGTTCAAGATTTCTCAGAGAACTTCTGCCCTCCAGTCGCGCAAGTAGCTTTTAAACAAGAGATAGAGACATCCCATTAACTAAAGATAATGGGTCTTGGGGAATCCAATTAATAGGAAACAAAAAGAACCAGAGAACATATTGTGCTTCCAATGATAACCCTGTTGAAATGCTCGTTTGATTTTAAAATGCCTTTTTACATACATACTTTTTACGTACAAGCTCAGAGACCAGACAGTACAACAGAAGGTGTTTTTCTCTCTCTCTTGACAATGAGCACTCAGAATCCATGGCGATAAGTAAAACAAATTTTTGATATATAAAGCCACAGGAATGGATTGAACAGATAAACTTGGAGCAGGAATAGGTATCTTTGAAGTATGGCAATGCTACTATTTTACAGAATGAAAAGGAAGATTACTTGTAGCAGCTGTCATAACGTAACATCAAGTTTATTACCAAGAACTGATAGGTTGCATTGGCCAATATCAATCTCTTGCATCATCCAGTCCCATAGCTCATTTGTAAGCAAAATCTTCTCATATACTTCAAATTAAAAGTTCTATGGGATTTTTACGGGTTTCAGATTCCATTTCTCGCAGTAACTTGTTCAAATACTGCACGTTAACAATGAACAAAACTCATTAACAAAGCGATGCACATCTGGCAGACTTTAAATGACAAGCTATTCTTCAGGGGTGCACCGATCAAGATTTTCTTGGCCAATACTGATAGCCAATATTGGGCAATACTGATTCAATATCTGATTTACAGGAATACAGCTGGGCAGCTTGGAGAGCAGCACCCTGCAGGTAAGTCTGTGGAAGTGAAGGGGCGTGGGGGAGGGGGGCAAATCGAGGCCCCCACAGTGAAGGAGAGAGTGGGGTAGGGGCAGGTACTGACCAGCCAGGGTGGTCAATGGGCCTCCAGAAAGAGGCACAAGATAGAGCTAAGGGCGGCTCATCCAGGAGGCGTGGGGATGCTGGGGAGGGGTTGCAGCTCCCTGCTGCTGAGTGCACCCCCAGGCAAAGCATGTGGGGGCATGTGTCCCCACCAGATTTGTGCATGCAATGGAGGTGGGTTCCCCACTGTGGGCTCAGGACCAGGGGTGGCACCAGGCTCTTCCTAGTGCACAAATCCAGGGGAAGTGCACATGCCCTCCTGATGCCTTCAAGTGTGCATGCAGCAGCAGGGAGTCATCCATCTCTCCTCACCCCACACACCCCTGGATGAGTCACCCATGGCTCTGCCCTGCTCCCAGGCCCAGTGTCCCACTGACTGGGTTGGCCCAAGGCTGGACTTGGAGTGGGCGAGAGCAGGGTGGGCTCAGCTGCACAGGACAGGTAGTGACAGCGGTGTTGTGAGGAGTGGCTATGGGGGGAAGGTTAAAGCAGATTTTGGCGTGTACATAGTCCCTGCAAGACCCTTAATGCTACCCCTGCTCTGGGCACTCCACTCTCCTGTTTTTCCCTTGGAAGCCCTATGCTAGCCACATGCTCCCTGCCAGCCTCACAGTGTGGGGCTCTTGAGGGAATGGCAGCAGAGTGCCCCAAGCAGGGGTGGCACCAGAGGGAGCTTGGGGGGGGGCTATAGCCAACCCAAAATCTGCTTTAGCCTCCCCCATAGCCACCCCTCCAAGCGCTGCCACTGCCCACCCCATGCAGCTGAGCCTGTCCTCCTGCCCGCTCCAAGCCTAGTCCCGGCCCAGCCTCCCTACAAGAAGGAGGCTGGCTTTCCCCTGGCTCTGAGTCCACATCAGGCAGCACACCTCCCCCCCATGCACAAATCCAAGGGGAGTTCACATGCCTCCCTGATACCTCCCCTGGGGATGCATGCAGCAGCAGGGAGCCACCCCTCTCTCCCCACCCCACATATCCCCTGGATGAGCCACCCATGGCTCCATCCCGCTCCTGGGCCTGGTGTCCTATTGACTGCCCTGGTTGTTGGGTAGCACCTGCACCTGCCTCACTCCCTCCTCAACGCCCCTTCCTCTCCACAGACTTACCTGCAGGGAACTGCTCTCCAAGCTGCCTGGCTGCATTTCTAAATGCATGCATGCCTGAGGCTGTGTGCAGGCACCTTGCATTTATCAGTGACATTATCAGTTACACTGGCCAAAAAAAGCCGATAGCCAATAATGTTAATTTTCCTTTTATTGGTGCTGAGCCAACATGCGAATGATATATCAGTGCACCTCTAGTATTCTTGGACTACATCTAAAATAAACAAATGTCCACAAAATGGAACCATACTCTGTAGTCTTAGAAGAAAGGCCAAGAAATAAGGAAATAACACTTAACCCAATGCTAGAGATGTCATTCTAGTTTCTTTATCTAATATCAGAATATATTAAATAAAACCCTTCTAGACATGGATTAAACACACTGGCAAAGAGAAGCTTGCACTGCTGCCAGAATACATGGCCTGAAGACAGAGTGAAGTACTTTAACTGCCCTTTCAGCTGTAAATATTTTTTTGAATACTCTTGTACAAACAGAGTATCAAATTGCCCTTATGGGCAGATCATTTGGGCACATCAGTTAGTACATCACTCTAACAATTTTCTCATATCACCTTCTTCTTTACCATATCAACTTTTACTCTGAATCTTCTTCTTGTTATTAGTATACACTAAGCAGTTTTTTTCTTAGGTCTTCTTTTAATGGTAGTATAAAAACCCTTCAAGTGACACTGAATTTTCTTCAAGTGGTCACGATGCAAATCTAGTTTTGACACTGACTTTTTAAGATTGACATTTTGTTAATGGAAGGCAATGCACATACATTTGTTACAGTTCTATTAAGGTGTGTTTGAAAGAGTCTTAGGAGATGTCCATTAGACTAGGATAAAAACATTCCATTTGACCTTATACTGAAACCCTGGCTCCTCTTACATTTCATATATTTTTTCAATGCATTAAACACTTCTCCGTTGACAGGTAAGGCCATAGTTACGGGTTTTTTTAGGCTAACTTTTAACCAGTATTAACAGAAGAAGATATTATTGTAGCCTGTATAGCTGCAATCAGGGAAGTTACTGAAAATAACTTACTCTTTTCCTTTGCTGCTGATGTTCTTTCACCTCATTCTTAAGAGGTCTCCCCGCTTCCCCCATATTCTTTTATCCTCTTCATGCTCATTACCCTGAACTACATCCTCCTCCCTCACAAATATCTTCTTTCTTCTGCTTTTTTAAACATTTTTTCCCTGAACTACGACTTTGGTTTACTATTGCTCCAGTTACTAATGTACTATCAACTACATGAAACTTCCCAGAACAAGGACAGCAAACATGACATGGAAGAGGTCTAGAAGACAATGTGGTAATACATGCCATGTCACTGTGAGGCTGTATTTTCGCACCATTACAAATATAATTTCTTTTATATATATTCAAAGGATCATGAAAATAATCTTTGACTAATGCATATCCACTAGTCATTGAAGGGGATTAAACTGTTATCCTGATGCCTCATCTCCTTCTTCCAGTCTTTTGCAGCTACTTACTAGATAACAAGCACCAGTCTATTTTGTTCTGCAAGTCAAGCAAAGGTTTACTAAAAATTTTATATAGCACGATGGTCTGTTTTAGAGAGCCAAGGTTTACAATATTGTGAGACACTTTGTTTTAATGCATGTCTTTTGGCACCAAGAGACAGACTGTTAAGTTGAGGCACTGTAAAGCTATTTAAGACTTTTTGTATAGTCTTACATCTGGGATGTTAAATTATTAGATTTCTGTTAAATATGGTTTAAAAAGCCAAAGTTCCAATCCTCTTATTTCCTCCACTGTCCTAAAGTTTTCTAAAGGGAAAGATAATTGTATGTTTTGCTGCACCACTCAGGCCCAGCAGCCCCAGCTCCCAGACTGAGTGCAGTGCCCTGCCAAACTGTGCTGCACCTGCACTATGAGGCAGCTGCTGGGCAGGTGTGATCCCTGCTGCTCCACACTGTACGGGGGGGGCCCACACTCTGCCACAAGCCTCCAGAGGCCTTGATTGCCACTGCTACACCTGGTGAGTGTGGGGCTTTTTTGTTTTTTAAAGTGCTGGGACTAGGCTGGAGCCAGGCAGGGTATGGGGCGGGCAGGGCAGCCATGGGGGCTTCTCCCACGATTCCCCCCACCTGGGGAGAGGCAGGCACATCCAGAGGAGTCGCGGGAGAACCTGCAGCCACTCGGCTGTGCATGCCTCTCCCCGGCTGATCCAAATCTCCAAAACAGTATTGAAACTCGAAAAAAGATCCGGCCGAATCAAAATGGAACAGTGATCCAAAACACTGGAAAGAATCACTGTCCCTCTGAAATGGCCAAATCCAAAACTGAAACAAAACATAGCCATTTCACACAGCCCTAAAAAACACCTCACCTTGGGTTCAGTTACAAGCGGGAGGTGGCTGCTGCAGATCTGACTCCAACCTGCCCCTACCTGCCCCCAGCTTCAAGAAAATTAACATAGCACCCCCTCTGCAGTCACTATCTCTCTCACTTGCCCGTTGCTGTCAGTAATAGGGGTGTGCGAGAAGTGGATCCTTATACCCAGCGGCCACTGCTGGCCACACTGACATCTCCTGCAGCAACAACATCTACCCTGGAGATTGAAGGGGTGGTAAGGTATAAGGCTGAGGCTGCTGAGATGCAACCATCCACAATAGCCAGGATGCAGATCTTAGTTACATTTCTGCTGGCAACACCTCGGGGCATTAGTGGGGAGCAATTCCCTAGTAAAGGGGAAGGCAGGCAGGTCACAAGAAATGAATGGCCTGTCACTGGTAAACGCCCGCTATAGGATACATTAAGTTCATAAGCTGAATTTGTAGAGCAGTATAAGGGATTTACCCATGTATTTTCCATGTGTTTTGAGGTGTCTGACTAAATTCCTTGCACTGCTTTGAAAGTATGAACTTGTATTTCTAAATTAAATTTTCTTGTCTGTTCAGAACTGCTCTGCCAGATGGTTGTACCATAATTTTATTTTAAATTGTATTTGAAAAGTTATTAAGTATTAATACAATTAACTCTTCCTATGAAGGCTGGTTTAAACGTAAGTAATTATTTCAGCTTGAAGACCCCAAAATATCAATGATTTTTTTTTAAATAAAGGAACACCTCAATATCATAGCTTAAAATTTAGCAAAAACATCTAACAGCAAGGCAAAGGGCCCTGACACATTACATTTAAGTGAAATTAAGGTGTTAATTTCACCTTAAATAGTAATCCGACCACATGGTCAAGGCAATTTATGAAGCAATAATATAGCTTATACGAGCCACAAAGCTATTCCACACATATAATGTCTTTGTGGCTCATTTGTATCATGCCTTAAATTGAACATGCATGTTGTGGCTGACCCATGACCAATCCCAGTGATGAGCAGGGAGTAAAGATCTGGTGTAGGGTCTCCCCAGAGTCCAGGACACAGCCATCCCCTACCCAGTCAGTAGGTTTGGGCTGGGAGCAGCATCAGGTCCTGAACCCATCCTCCCATCCAATTCCTGAAGGCACGTGGGAGGGTTGGAGAGGAGCATCCCAACATCAGAGAACATCTCCCTTCACTGCACCATGGATCTTTAAAAAACAGGCATGCAGCTGGGAGTCCCTGCTGCATGCCTGCTTTAAATTTTCTGGGGTACCTATGGAAGCGGCAGCTGGGGAGCTGGGAGATCCACTCCACAGTTGCAGGCACTGTTTTATGGTGTGGGGTATGGGCAGCTGGGGAGACTGGGAGCTTCCAAGCTCCCCAACTACCTGCACCCTGAACTGTGTGTCTCAGTATATGGGTAGCTTTAAAGAGTGCCACTGAAGCAACTTCCCTGCTGGGGACTTCAAACCCCACACCTGGCAGCTCTGGCTAGGCTTCTGGGTGCAGGGGATCAGAAGCTCCCTGCAAGGTTTAAAGCCCTGACCAGGGAAAGCCTTTTGGCTATCACCTCCCTGCATCAAGCTGTCAAGCATGGGGTTTTGGCAAACTGCTGATTTTCAGTCTGGCCTGTACAGCCCTTGTCTCAAACCAGGGCTGTCCCAACAGAGGCCAATAACCAACCGATTGTCAGTTTCAGGCCCCCAGACTACAATGGGAATTCAAGCCAGCTCTGGTCTGAGCTGACTGTCAGTCCAGGCTCCGGACAGCACGAGACTTGGTTCGAGTTTCCTGGAGGAGCTCGGGGGCCAGCTAACAGCCAACTGTTCACCCAACTGGACCTGCCAGCACTCGTCTTTCAGCTTGCCAGTGCAGGAAGAGCCCAGAATTATGATCCGTGCCCTTGCACTGGCAAGTATTAATGGCATAATTGGCATCTGATCCCTGATCTCAACAGTTATATCTCCTGTCATGCATGTGTGGCATGGCAAGAGGCATAATTGTTGGGACCAGGGATCAGATCCCAATGCACCATTAAATAGCACATGCCAGGGGCCTAAGACTCCCTGTTCATGTTTCAGGGCTTTCTACTACAAGGAATCTCAGAATGGTGAAGGAGCAGTGTTGCCATAAATAAGAGTGTTGCAATAATTAGTTGTCTCAGAGATGCTGTGGGACCCTTAAACACATTTTATACTGTGAGTTTAAATGAGCCTTTTAATATGCTTTAATAAAATACATTGCAGCAAAGCATACAATTATCTTTCCCTTTAGAAACCTTTTTAGGATAGTGGAGGAAATAAGAGGGTAGGAACTTTGTTTTTTTAAACCATAATTTAATGGAAATCTAATAATTTATTATCCCAGATGTAAAACTATACAAAAAGTCTTAAATAGCTTCACAGTGCATCAGCTTGACAGTCTGTCTCTTGGTGCCCGAAGACATGCCCAGCTCCCAGAAAGTGTGCAACATCTTGCCAAACTGCGCTGGACCCGTGTAATGCAACAGCTGCCATGTGGGTGCCAAGCTGGCGGGGGAGGGGGTCATCCCTGCTGCCCCTCACTTACACGCACTACGTGGGGGGGCTCTGCCATGAGCCCCCAGAAACCCTGATCACTGCTGCTACAGCCTGCGAGTGTGGGGCTTTATTTATTTATTTTTTTTTGTAAGTGCTGGGACTAGTCTGGGACTCGGCAGAGGATGGGGCCAGGCAGGGCAGCTATGGGGACTTCTCCCATGGCTCCTCTGTCTGTGCCTGCCTCTGTCCGGATGGGGAAAGCTGTGGGAGAAGCCCCCATGGCTGACTTGCCCAGCCCTATCCTCTGCCTAACCCCAGCCTAGTCCCAGCACTTAAAAAACAAAACAAAACCCTGCACTCACCAGCTGCAGCACCTGAGCCCTCCCGTGCAGCTTGGGACAGTGGGAGGAAGTGGGGATCGCACCCCCCCCCCAAAACTTAGCACCTGCATGGCAATTGTCACATCATGTGGGTAGAACACAGCTCGACAGGGCGCGCATGCTGTCTGGGAGCTGAGGCAGCTCTACCTGTCAGCCGGAGCCCAGCACCGCTCAACCCCAGCTCCCAGACAGTGTGCAGAGTTTCCCCCTTAGAGGGAAAAAAAACCCACAGGAAATCGTGGGTTTCCATTTGCAGGCTGGCCAAGTTCTAGTCTGCAAGGGGCTGCAGGGAGCAAGAGGATGGTGATCAGAGGCAGAGGGCACCATGTACCTGTGGTAGCCAGGCAGCAGTGGAGAGCAGCTCCCGCAGAGGAGGTGTGTGTGTGTGTTCATTTTAATCGTGGAAGAACATGGATTTGGGGGTTTTAAACCAGAGAATTTGTGATTTTTAAACAGAGAAAACCAGGATCCTTGATCATAAACCTCTGCAAGATTGGGGGAAAGTGAAAGTAAGACTGAACATGCTCTGCAAGGAGCAGCACAATGAGCTCACTGGGGTCCCAAGTTGCTGCTACTCAGCTACTTGCTATTATTTATTAGCCTTTTTAAGGAAAGATTTTTTCCCCCTTCATTTTTTTCCCTTGTTAAAAAACAAGGTGTGCATTTATCTTGCTCTGGGGCATGAAGCATGGAAGAAAAATACAGTGTATTAATCAAATGTTACAATTACCCCACCTCAGTAAGTACATAACAGAACGTATAAAGAAGGGTAACAGGTGACCGGAGGTATGAGACAGCTCTTATAAGAGAGACAAAAGAGCCCAGGACTTTTCTGCTTGGAGGAGACAACCGAGGTCTATAAAATAATGAACGGTCCAGGAAAAGTCAGTAGGGAACTACAATTTACTATTATGCCTCACAGTCCAAGCAGTAGGGGGGCACCTGATGAAATGATCAGGCAGCAGATTTAAAAACAAAACGATATCAAGTCTTAAAAAACGCACCCAATGAGTTCTGGTAGAATGAGATGGCACAGCTGGCATCTCTGGAAATGAGCTGGCATCTCTGGAAAATCAAGGTTAGATGGCTTCACTGCTTCAAAACATGTGGTGCAATTTCAAAATAGTTTTTATAATACTTTGGTCACGAAATTATCACCCTATGCACCCTCCTCTCTTCTTCTGTCTCCCTCTTCCTTTCTTTCTTTTCCCTTTTGTTACTTATTGTGACAGACGCGTGCGTCATTCAGACTAACACAGAGTTGCTATACACATACTTCCGATTTGTGTGTTGCATTAAAAAAATAGCTGTAATACATAAAAGTTAGTGATGATACACAGAAATTAATTATAAGTAAATTAATAATAAAACTCCATGTCATTTAGAATAAACAACTCCAGCTCAACGTCAGCTTGGTGCTGCTGGACACCTGGGAGCAGACACAGGTGGGGATCTGACCTGGGGCAGGACACAGTGGTCAAGGTCTTTTACTGCTTGCTTGTTTAGTGCTCAAGCTTGAAAATGTCAGCTATTCACTCTTTCCAGGCCCGTAGAAATGCAAGAGAGTCGGTTTTTTTGGTACAAAGGGCTGAGGCAGGGGCCTCTTCGCAGGCTCTGTGTTACTCTTGGGGCTCAAGCGGGTTGGAGGGGTGCCCCCGGGGTCTGCATGCAGCAGTGCTGCTCCTACAGTATATTCTTGAGTACGACGCGCACCCTTAACCTCCCCCTCGCTGGTAGACACTGGGGTGCGCAAATCAGTGAGGAAATATGGTAACAACGGTTGGGGCGGAAAGGGGTGACAGGGCCTCCCAGGGGACGCTCCGCGCCAGCGGCGGCCTGGCTTCGTCTCCTCCTCCCCCCTCCAGCGCGCGGAGGCGCGGCCCGGGCAGCGGCAGGGACAGAGCAAAGGGAAGGGAAGGGACCCCGCTTCACCTGCGCGCCCGACTCCGCCTTCCCGAACCCGTCACTCATGCCGCACACGACTGAGGCAGGGGAGGCACCAGGCCGTCCTCTGCACATGCGCGCTGCTCCTGCTCAGTCACAGGTGCGAACCGCGCACGCGCAGTTCGCTTGCCAGCCCCGCGGCCATTGGGGCGATGACGCGCATGCGCATTGCGTCCTTTGGGCTGGGCAGGGGCGGGGCAATCCGGCTGAGCTCGGCGTGTCCTAGCGGGGGGCGGAGCTAATACGCGTGCGCTGGGCGGTGCGTTCATTGCGCGTTTGGCTGGTGACTAGCGCAATGAATGGATGTAGACCGGGCCGCATATGCAACGTAATTAGCACATGATTAAAAATGCTCTTATTAAAAAACTCTAAAAAAAGAGCCAGCCAGCTAGGTAATTAGGGCTTGGCAGAGTGTAACAACTCTGGAGCTGGTTTGTATCCAGCCGTCATTGGGAAGTGTAGCAGGGAGAGGCAGTCCATTTTATAACCTGCAGCATGGTCCTGGAGTTCAGTAATGCATTCACTGGCTGTAAATGTTGCCTGTCCCCAGAGAGCTGTTTGAAGGGCGAGAAGCAGCCGGATCAGAAGTCGAAAACAGCAAAAGGGGCGAGCGCAGGCCTCACGGGATAAAGTGGTCACCAGAGAGAGGGGATTCCCAGAGGAAATCTCATTTCTATGCTCTCGGATTTTTTTCTGTGCCTTTATCTGAAGTTTTGAGGAGGACACGAGAGTGCCCTACAGAAGTAGGGCAGGACAGGACCACCAAAGGTCACAGTCCAACCCCCTGCCTGAGGCAGGATCATCCCTTTACAAACCTTCCTATGCCAATCCATAATCGAAACTCTCTGTAAAACTACCCTGACACAAGACAGACATAACACCTTAACTTGCCACAGCGAAAGCAGCACCCAACACCCTGGTTCTGTGCATTGGAAAGACCATTTACACGATCCAGAATGATGCATCCTCTATGGTTGGTTAGCTCAACAGATAGCCATTCAAGTCTGAAGTCGAGTATGAATCAGGATAGATTTGTACCAAAGTATATGTATGTGTAAGCAATGAAATGAAATTGAAATCTTCATATTTTCCCAAGCAGGAAGCAACCGTGACCACCTGAAACCTGAGGCACTGCCCTTGCCATTGTTTCAAGGTAATCTGCATCATCACAGACCTCACATAGAGGTGAGAGGCTCCATTTCAGCTATGAACTGACTCCAGAGGAGTTTTCCATCTATGGACTCCTCTGTGAAATCCTAAGCAATATGAACTTTCATTTTTACCCAGGAGAACTTTTACAATCTTTTCTCCAATGCCTGATGAAGGGTGTTTGTGCAATTTGACCATATATCTTCAGTTGCTGTCTCAGATGTCAGTGCTGATTTTACTCTCTGGTCTCTGCATCCTGTGCTCTTCCTTTCATACACATCTACACAAACTGTATCTAGGTAAGCTCATATGGTCACATATTTCAAATTTCTGAACAGTCTGATATATGCCTTGGTTTTGGGTGGTGTTTTGACTTGAATCCTTATCGTTTCAGCTACCCTGTCCAAAAGAGGCATAATTCCTTCTTACAGCTATCTTAAAAGAAGGGTTAAGTGATACTTCAGTAAGATTTCACTCAGCCTATAAATGTCAACACTGTAAAGCTTTTAATATTAATTTAAATGCCAACACTATAAACTGTTCTCATAAAGCATAGAAGATAGGAAAGGAAAAATTATGAAAATCTACACAGCTTTTGAGGGAAAGGGTATGTAAAGGAGTAGCTAGTGGCAAGTTGTATACCTTAAGAATGAGCAGTTCCTTAATAAGACCTGAGAAGATGTTAAATGATTTAATAGTTTAATTTTCTTGACAGAAGACTCAGCTTTCTCAAGCTTAGGAAACATTGCTGCAAGGAACAGTACTTTAAAAGTTTGTGGTGACAGTGTGATAACCTCACCTTTGCCACACAAGATGTTCCTGTCCTCAGAGTTGAAAAGTCTTGATAGTTGAAAGCAGTTGCTTTTGGAAGTCCCTGGAGACTGAACTAACTCAAGAATATGGTGGGCTTGTCACTATTTGTAACTGCTGTGTCAAATTTGTCACTTTTATGGTGTTTTCAGTCACCCTTCTCATCCAATTAAGGTCATAGCAGTGACTACAAAAGAATGATGAATCCAGAGACTTCAATATACTAAATAAACACTGCTTGACTGAAATCCTAATTCCACCCCTGTCATTGTCCATACGTGAACAGAGGCTTGTGGGATTGTTTTTGCCTATATGACTCTACAGGGCTATGCTATTGTACTAATATAATAATTATAAATAATTTTGACTTGAATGTATAGTGCAAGCTAGAATACCACTCAAGTGGGACCTCACCACAGAAGCGCTAAACAAAAACACCAAGTGGATAGTATTAAATTTCCCCAGGCTGTGAATTACCTTCTTATCTTCTACTTCTTGGAGCATCCAGCACATAAAACTTAAGATTCATCACAAGAATAAAACTTGCAGGTCACCTTTAAGTTAGTTTACTGTCCACAGTCTCTAGCATGTTGTTATTTTTTATCCATTTAGTCAATGAACTTGGCACTGCGTAGTTGGGAAATTCATCTTTACCTTGACATTGCTTCTGCCTTGGAAAAGTATATCATCCATACTTTTATCATTTAATGATTCATATAGTAATACAGTAAAAGTTCTGTTAACCAGCATCTTACAAGCTGGCATGCTCAATTAACTGGTGTGCCAGTTTGTAAGATAAAGTGAAACTGGAAGTGCCCATCGTGGCACTTCCCGGTTTCTCCGAGCCCCCACGGCCTGGGGCAAAGCAGCCTGCATTGCTGAGCCCCCATGGCCCAGGGGCATAACAGGCTGTGCAAGGCCTGCCTCCCTGTCCCTCAGGGCCCACAGGAGGGGCGGCAATGTCATGGGAAGGGCGGTGATGCTGCAGGAAGGGTGGTGGGACACTCCAGATGCTGCGGGAGAAGCGGTGGCCTGGGCCGCTCAATTAACCGGCATATTTTGTTATCCAGTATCCCTCATTCCTGGGGGATGCCAGATAACAGAGGTTTTATTGTATTTAATTTGACTGGCGATACAAAAAGTTGGTACTAAGTATGATACAAATACTAAACCGTTACCCACATACAGTTATAACACTAATCTTGTAGCGTAATCCTAAATCTCTGCCCTCTGAACTTCAGCAGGCATCTTCAGTTCTGGTTCCAACAGCATCCTGTTTTTTAGAACTCTGCCTGGACTCCTTATCGACCGACCTCTCTGACCTTGTATCTGCACCCTCAGGGTGAACTCTAGGACCTATTGAAGTAAGCAGCAAAACTTCTATTGACTCTAGTGGAACCAGGAATTCATCCTCACTTTTTGACCTCATTCTTCATTTCTATTTGAATTTTTCCAAACTTGTCATACAGTACTCCAGAGAGAATCTTCTGTTCTCTCTCTCTCTCTCTCTCTCCTTTTAACAAACAGAATCCTCTTTTAATGCGACAGGGCCATACAGTAGATTATACTATCTAGGGACCTTATGCACTAGCAGTTCCATTTCTACTGGCAGGAAATTAGTCTGTCTTAGCTTGGCATATGAGAAGCCTGGGGGTGCCCCATGAGCCATCAGTACTGCCTGCATAACTGTTCCTGCAGTGCTTATATAGTGCATCAGCAGTAAAGGACACCAAAGCAATAGCTTCTCCTTTAGTAGGAAGAGCAGACTGTGGACTGCATCACTTCCTTTCTGAATGCATGTTCTGGAGAATGCCCCTTGCAACCAATGCTGATTTTACAGATTTGGCAAATAGAGGGGTTATCCTGCAAGTTCAGTTTCTGTATTTCTCATTACACATGCTTACGGATACTTTAGGGAGTGAAGATACAGTAGGCTAGTGCTTGAGAAGGAAGTGTTTAAAATTGAATGTCAGCCCTGGGCAAAATGAGTTTGTTGGACCTGACTCTTCTCTGATGAAGATTGCATGTCAGTCATAGGTGCTAAGTGCATGGGGGCCTGAGGGCCCTCACTCTCCCTTGGGAAGAAGGTAGGGTGGCACAGGACGGGGCGAGGGGGGGAGGGGACATAATTTTAGGACTCTCACAGGCATAGGCGACTGGTAGGTGGTGAACGGGGTGCACGTGCACCCCTTGATGGCTGATACGGACCCTGTCAGCAGGGCTAGTGCCCCCCCTGACAGGGCCGCTGTCGTTAGCGGCTTTTGTGGGTGCCCCCTTAGATTCAGGAGTCACCAGTCACTCATGCCCACAGGTTGGCACCTGTGATATCAGTCACAGACAGTTTAAAGCAATGGCAAAAGACACTAGCTATTATAGATCCTGGGTAGGAGAGGGCCAGCACATTTTCCTCTGTGGTGTAGAGACAATCAAATTTAATCTTCAAGATAGCAAATGTTCTGTTCCTAAGAAAAAAAGCCCTTAATTTTAAATCAGCAATTACTCTTTAGTGGAAAGGTAATTTAAATAATTATTACAGCTCTCTTCAAATTTTACACTTGCTAATAAAGTCCTTGAACAAGGATCTAGGGAACATATTTAAAAGCAAAAAAATAAAATAAATCGAGGCATTAATGAAGTAAAACGGTAATAAACTAATCAAGGAAGCCTGTGCAAGAGTGAATTTGTAAAAGATATCAGCTCATGGAAATTGGAACAGATAAATTAGGAACTGGAATTAAAGTGAGCTAAATATAATAACTTTCTGCTTTCGGTGTTGTTCTGCCAATAAGAGTTTTTTCCAACATGAGTTTCATTGTTTGAAAGTACAGAATTGTTGCTTCCTGTTCTCCAGGAGAAGTATGGGCGACATTCCTTTGTAACGCTTTTTGAGTCGAAATCTTAGACTGGAGAACAGTCTGTCTCCATTCGTGCTGCAACAAAGTCAGTTGTTTATTTTCTTAATTAACCTCCAGACTCTTAAATACATTTCCTTCATACATAACAAATTGAAGGTCAAAGAATTCATGAGCTAGCACAACTACCTCAAGAGACAGAGTAGAAATGTTTCTTTTACTCCCTGTTTTTGTCCACTCCACTGTGTTTAGAAAAGTTGCCAAGTAAAGCCTCTCTCAGAATTGTAAGTATGCCTCAAGAAAGATTAATGTTCAAGCAGACACTGAGTTCACATATGACCGAACAACAGCCCGGGACTAGGGGCAGACCCAGTAGGGGAGCAGTGGCATGAATAAATCACCCTTTCAGAACATGCCTAAGGAGCAGCAACCAGGGACTTTTTCAAGTCCCCAAAACAGGTAAGAATCCCCTGCCCCTTTCCCTCTGTGCTCAGTGGCATGTTCCTCTCCTCCCTTGCCTGCTGCTGCTGTGTTCCCTGCAGTCCCCAGCTGACCCAGCAGCAGGGAGGGCTCCAGAGATGCTCCTGCACCACTCCATTTCAGTTGTTTGGGGAAACACAGTGCAACTGGGACAACAGTGATGGATGGGTCATGTCTTCTGCAGCAGACATGTTAGTAGAGAGGATGAGTGGGGGAATGGGAGGTGGGGGAAGTGCTGCTGAGCATGAAGGGGAAGGGAGCGTGGTAGCAGGGGTAGGGTACAGGGTTCTTACCTTATTTAGGGACTTTATAGAAGTCCCCAGCTACTGTTTCCACAGTGCATTCTGCCCACCCAAGTGGGGTAGAGGCTGGGAGTCAGGGAATGAAGCCATCCCTGCAGTACTGGTCTCTACTGTGAAGCAGAACGGTGCTGGAGGGCTACCATGGTGCTCCCTAGTGGTCCCCTTGATCCTTCCCTGCTTCTGCTCCAGCCTTCCAGGGTCTCACCTTGTCTGCCATGCCTTGATGTTCAGAAGTAATGATCGAGGCTGCTGTTGGAGGCTGGTGAGCCCAGGCTGCTCTCTGTCCCTGTCCTTCTCTTGGGCCCAACTTGGACTGTTTGAATTTAGGGTTCTGACTCTCTCCCTTTGGCTCACGGTCTCTTGGCCTTATGGCTTTCAACCCCACTGGCTCAAATTGCCTTAAGGGCTAAATTCATGACCTCCTTCGGCCCCTATAGCCACGCTCATGTCTCACAGATGTTGCTCTGTCCCCAGTTCATAGGAATCATAGAAAGTAGGGTTGAAAGGGACCTCAGGAGGTCATCTAGTCCAACCCCCTCCTCAAAGCAGGACCATCCCCAACTAAATCATCCCAGCCAAAACTTTGTGTACCTGGGTTTTGAAAACCTCCAAGGATGGAGCTTCTACCACCTCTCTGGGTAACTTGTTCTACTGTATTACTACTCTCCTAGTGAGAAAATTATTCCTAATATCTAACCTAAACTTTCCTTGCCTTTCAACTTGAGACTGTTGTTCTTTGTTCTGTGATTTGCTACTACTCAGTTCAGTCCTTTTGTAGAGGCCTCAGCCCTCTTGGCTTTAATCCCCCTTTACATTGACTGCAGGCCACCAGCCCTGGTCCACTGATTTAGGCCCAGCTCTCTCAGCCTCAGCCCTCTCTGTGTCTCTGGGCCCCTTGATCCTATCTTGTGCCTTGGCTCAAGGCAAGGCTACTCTCAGTTTAGCTCAGCCCCCTCAGTGTCCCAGACCCAGGGCAAGGCTTCTCTCTGCTGGGTGCCATTGCAGCACCCTTGGTCTCCAATCCACCCCGATCAGACACATCTGGTCCTCCAGTATAAAGCAGAATAAAAAGTACAAGCAGCTGTTTCAAACGCAAGGTGCCTCCCTCCAGGTCATTATATTACTGCCCAGCCACCTCCCCATGCTCTGGCTTTCAGTCCTGGGTGTACCTGGATTGCCTGCAGTTCCCACTCACAAGCCTGAGTTGGCAGGAGCTCCTCTCCCTCCCAAGTTCAGAGCTGCTCTGCCTCTCTCCCTCAGGGGCCCAGGCTTACATCCCTGTCTCCTCTCCTTCTGGTTAGGTGCCCCACGACTGGCCACAGATGTGCTCCCTCAAACTCCAGGGCAGCTTACTGCCAATGCCCTTTCTGCCTAACCAGTGCTCTGCCCTATTCTCCTCTGCCCTATTTTGCTATGCCCCACAATAAGCACTTACAGTGTATGGATCGCTGGCTGCCTGCTCCCCTGTGGCTACTGTTTTCCCCCACCTGAGGACATCCCTGCTGCAGCTTCGGTCTTGAACTAACAGGAGCCCTTGGCTTCCAATTACGTAATCCCACATCTCCGGTTTAAAAATCCTGGATTTACCTGCAGGGACTACTATATAGTTTCTCTTCATCATCTGTGGGGCACTGCTATTCTATTTTCAAATTCTATTTTTAAATTCATATAGCTTTTCTCTGCTTCTGTTTCATAGTTTTAGTGATCACTTTTATGGTCATATTACTGGGATTCATTAGATCTTTCCTGAGCTGGGGGCTAATGTTTTTCATCTGGACAGCAGCAGTTTTCTTTACATGTGCCTCAGTTTTCAATTTTCATTGCACAACAGACTGACTGGGCCCAATTACACTGGTTCGACCTCACTGACTTCAGAGGTGGTGTGATAGGTTTTTTTTCAAAGATCAAAAGAAAGTCCAAGCTGGGGAGAGACATTAGCTCATTGATGTCACTTACAATGAAAAGGATCAGAAACTCTGAGTTGTTGCATTTGAGATGTGAAGTTTTCATAAGTAGACACTTTATATTTGCTATTTCATTTCTAATCATATTTTTAATGTCACAGCTCATGGAATTGCATCACAGGTAAACGGTGTTTATTTTTGCTGTAAATGTATTTCCTGTTCCTTGCATCCAGTTTTTGCCAATTTGCATTCCCATAATTAAATTATTCTTTGTCCTCTCATGGCAGGTTGTGTCCTTTGCTCCGTTCCAGTCTTCTTTTAGAGCAGTTCCCTATACCTTTTTGTGGAGCTGATGTGTGCTTCTAGGCACAGTCAGTAACAGGTATGGGTGATTGTTGGTGTGGTGTAAGTTACTTAACGTTACTTTGGATAAATGCTCTTTATTTCTACAATTAATCTCCTGTAGCACATAATCTGGATCTTAATTTAGGGTGTGCCTATACCATAAATAAACTTGGGTGAGTGGGACATGGACAGAACTTTTGGGGGTCCTTTTGCCTCTGCATTAGCACAAAGAGAGAGAGTGCCCACAACCAAAGCCCCTGCTGTAAGATGCTGCTGAAGCCCCACATATCTGCAGATCTGATCCAGTGGTTCCATCCAGTGGTTCCAGTGGAACTTTTGTAAACTTAACAAAAAAGTCATACCTCCAACATGACCAAGCAATTGAAACAAACAGTTCATCAAAGGAAATACATCTACTTGCTAATTTACAGCCGTGTGTGCCACACTGACGTTAATGAGCAGTGCGTCCATGCAGGTGAGAAAGAGGCTGGTTGTGCTGGTGTTCCATAGCCCTATCAGAGCAGTATTTGTTCCTGGTTGCTCTTTGAAAGCACTGAGAAATAAGGGTACAATTAAATGTTCCTTTCTAACCACTGGACAAGAACGAGAAGAATAACTCATTAATTCAAATCATTTCCTCCTTTTAAAAGGAAATAAAACTGACTAGGGAATCCCGGTTTTTACCCATTTTACACAAATTTAGCATTAAAGTTTCTGTTTTTATAATCCCCATAGATCTTCTGTCAGTGTGAAATATAGATCTATTTCTTTTCTTTTTGATCTTAACATTTGTAAGTAATAAATAATTGATTGCCAAAGGAATTCTGGGACTATATTCAGCCTTAAATTGAGCACTAAACTATTTGCAAATGTACTTAGGCAGCAGCCCAAAAGATACATCAAAAGAGTGTCGATTGGATATTGGGAAGTGAAGTGTCACCACATGTTAGAATCAGGAAGCATAAAATATCTGTAGAGGGATAAGAACTGTCAGATCTACTACCAGTAAAAACAAGAAAAGGCAGGTTTTTATAGAGGGATATCAGCTTTTGTTCATGCAAGACCATACATTCAACTTCATGATGATAAGCCAGATTGCATTAAGGTAATCAATTGTTTTGTTTGTGATTAAGTGACTGTTTTGTTTGACAAGCAGGGACCAAACTCTACAGTGAATTTAAAGAACTAATTGAGGGTTGGTCAATCCAGTTATGGTCCATAGAACAAGTCTAGTTATTGGGTAGGGGGATGGAAGCATGTCTAGACTGCTGTTACAGCAGTGCAGTTGAGCTGAAATAACTTTAAACTAGCTAACTAAAATACTGGTTTTGCCATGAGTGAGCTGCAAAATCCACCCAAGAGTCCAGGTAAATAAGCCTGCATCATGTTCCATTCTGGTGAGCTGGGCTGCTACCAGCATTCGATCTAGCTAGATTGAAGCTACACTGCTCTGCTGTCACTACTGTGACTGTGGCTTAGATAGATCCCCAGTCTCCCATCCAATAGCTGGACTTGTTCTGCAGACCAGAACTGGAGCTGACATGGGTACGTGCAACTTTTGCTTGCAGAGTCAAGGCTCAAAGCAATTTCTTTCCAGTCTACAGCAGCTGCTAAATTAGGTACAAGTGAATTTCACTGTGGCTTATCCAGTGGGGTCTCTGTTAGGTTTGTTTCAGTGAAATCTCTACAGGCCAAATGTATAGAGGAGCCACTGCTGGGACTACTGCTACTGCTGGCCTGCTGAGCAACCCTTGCAAAGCCAGGAGGCCAAAGCACTTAAGGGAGCCCACACCTGCCTCAGCCCTGAAGTGGTCTGTAGGCAAGGCAAGGGCCTCCAAACGGACACTTGTGTGCCTGTACACAAATGCCAGGAGCTTGGGGAATAAACAGGAGAAACTTGTCCTCATGCTTAACACAAATAATAACGATGTCATAGGCATAACGGAGACCTGGTGGGACTCCACCCATGACTGGGCCATAGGTAGAGATGACTATACCCTGTACAGGAGAGATTGAGTGGACAAAAGGGGAGGGTGGGGAGAGGGGGTAGCTTTCTATGTCAAGGAAAGATATGCATCCCTGCAAGCCGACACTGGCACCCAGGGTGGACGACTGGAGATCCTCTGGGTTAAAATCCATGGGGAACATGGCACAGGGGTCACAATGGGAGAGTCTATTACAGACCTCCCACCCAAAGTCAAGAGCTTGACCAGGAGTTTGCCAGGGAATTGACTGAAGCTGCACACTCCCGGTGCATGGTTGTCATGGGAGACATCAACTACCCAGACATCTTGTGAGAAGAGTGCTCGGCCAAATCCAAATGGTTGCAAAGCTTTTTCTTATGTGCAGATGAGCTCTATCTGATGCAAGAAGTCTATGGGCTGGCGAGAGGTAAAGCGCTGCTCGACGTGGTACTGGCAATGGGGGATGATCTAATCAGCAACCTAACAATCCAAGGGAAGCTGAGTGACAGTGACCATGAGCTGATCACCTTCACCATCTGCCATAAAGCTGGCAAGTCAGTCAGAAATAGAGAAGTCCTCAACTTCGGGAAAGCTGACTTTGACAAGCTCAGGAGGCTTGTCAGTGAGGCCCTAAGGGGCCACGACTCAAAGGGGAGGGGAGTTCAGGACGAGTGATTGCTCCTCAAAGGAGCAATCCTGGATGCACAAGCAAAGTCTATCCTGTCACGTCTAAAAGGCAGCAAAAGGGCACAGCAGCCCCCTTGGCTCTTCAAGGAACTAGCAGACCTCCTGCATCTAAAAAGAAGGACCTACAAAGGATGGAGGACTCTTAGCAAAACTGACCAACTGTGGCTTCAGCTTCACCGTGTTCTGCTGGCTGGGGAATTTGCTCCAAGGTTGGACCCAGAGGGTGGTGGTTGTTGGAAGTTAATCATTGTGGTGCACTGTGATCAGTGGGGTCCCTCAAGGCTCTGACCTTGGGCCAACACTATTCAACATCTTCATTAATGATGTAGATATTGGTATCAGAAACGGACTGGCCAAGTTTGCCAACAACACCAAACTTTGGGGTAAAGCTTCCATACCTGAGGACAGGAGAGCAATCCAGGCTGACCTTGACAGGCTCAGCAAATGGGCGGACGAGAACCTGGTGGTGTTTAACACTGAAAAATGCAAGGTTCTTCACCTTGGGAAGAAAACCCAAAGCATGCTGTCGCAGAGCACTGAGGTGCCCTGCTCCTAAAGAGGGGAAACTGCCAGGGAAAGAGCCCTGGCAGGGAATAAGGAGCACAGCTGTGGGTTGCCTGGGGCAACCAGGAGGTCAGCTGACAGGAAGGGGCAGAGCCTGGACCTCATAAAGCCCAGGGGCTGAGGCCAGGCTAGAAGTTCCCTGCCAGCAGCCAGAGAGGCAGGAGCTCCCAAAGCAAAGATGCGAGAAGCAGGCTGACTGCAAGTACAGCTTCAGCTGAGTAAAGGGTGGTGGCTCTATGATGTCTGAGCAACGTTGTTATAGCCAAGTGGCTTATGTTTAAGTTATAGCCCGGAGGCTCAAGTTTGTGTTTTGCTTTGTTGTTGTTACACTGGTGGTTTGGGTGACGCTATTAGGTGTTGGAGGAGGCCTCAGAGGGACCCACAGTGGTGTGGGGGCCCCAGTGCCAGTGAGGGCGTGGCATACGGGGTACATTGACCCCAGCCCCAGAGAGGGGAGGTTGAGAAGCCCTAGTGTGGGCATGGCAAGCCCCAGAGAGGGGGCACTACTGAGAAGCCCCAGTGCGGGCATGGAGAGCCCCTGAGGAAGGGTGTAGCATTGCGGTAAGCCCCGGAGAAGGGTGTAGCATTGCAGTAAACCCTGGAGAGAGGGGGTAGTAATGCGGTGAGCCCTGGAGAAAGGGGGTAGCAGTGCGGTGGGCCCCAGAGTGGGGCAGCTTTACCGAGAAGGCCCCAGAGTGGGCACAAAGAGCCCCAGGAGAGAGACAGCATTATAGAGAAGGCCCAGTGTCGGCACAGAGAGCCCCAGGAAAGGGGTGGCACTAGACAGAGAGCCCCAAGAGAGTGGCGATATTCTTGAGAAGGCCCAGAGTGGGCACGGAGAGCCCTAGGAGAGGGTGACAGTACAGAGAAGGCCCCAGAGAGAGGGCGGCAGTACAGAGACGGCCCTGGAGAGAGAGGTGTGAGAGTAGACGGAGAGACCAAACAACATCTAGTCCAACTGCGAGGCTTGGGGTGTGGTATAAGGGGCGGGTGGAGCCACGCATAGCCCATAAGGCTAGGGTGCCTGGGAAGCACCCATCATACAGTGAGACCGATGGAGAGTCTGGGAAACCACAGGGACAGAGGTCCCAGCGAACCTTGTCCAAGAGGGCGTAAGGCAGCCTCCCAAACTTATATAAACATCAAAGATGTGGCGGGCGAGAATCAGAGAGTGCCCTTGGACCAGCTTGGCACGGGGGAAGGGGCCTTAAGAAGATCATGGCCCTCCTGGGGGACCCCCATCGTGACACATGCTTATAGGCTCAGCAGCGCTACACTGGCTAGCACTATGGACGAAAGGGACTTGGAGGTCAGGATTGACCACAAGATGAACATGAGCCATCAGTGTGATGCTGTGGCTAGTAAAGTGAGCAACACACTCGCTTGTGTCCATAGATGCTTCTCAAGCAAATCCCAGAACATCATTCTCCCCTTGTACTCAGCCTTGGTGAGGCCACAGCTGGAGTACTGCATCCAGTTTTGGGCTCCACAATTCAAAAAGAATGTGGAGAAGTTTGAGAGGGTCCAGAGGAGAACCACGTGCATGATCAGAGGTCAAGAAAACAGACCTTATGATGTGAGACTGAGAGCTACGGGACTCTTCAGCCTGAAAAAGCACAGTCTCAGGAGTGATCTGGTGGCTGCCTACAAGTTTATCAGGGGTGCTCACAAGGATCTGGGGGAACGTCTGTTCACCAAAGCAACCCAAGGGATGACAAGGTCAAATGGTCACAAACTCCTCCATGACCGTTTTAGGCTGGACATAAGGAAGAATTTCTTTACTGTCCGAGCCCCCAAGGTCTGGAATAGGCTGCCGCCAGAGGTGGTTCAAACACCTACTTTGAGAAATTTGGATGTTTATCTCACTGGGATCCTATGACCCCTGCTGACTTCCTGCCCCTGAGGCAGGACTCAATGATCTTCTGAGGTCCCTTCTAGCCCTAACATCTATGAAATCTATATTCTTGCTGCAGGACCAGAGATGTGGGGCAAAGATGACTGCATATCATCTTTTTACTTCTTTGCTTCTGTAGGCTTGAGGGAGACCCTCTGGTCATCTGGTACACCTCTGGCTCTTCCCCTATACCAGGGGTGCTCAGTCCTCAGACCACAGGTCAGATGTTGCCTATGGAGCTGTTTCATTTGGCCTCCGGCTCCCCACGGGTCCAAACATTTGTTGGCAGGGAAGCAGTGTCAGCTTTAATTGCCATGCTTCTGCTGTCAAATTTCAGGACCCACAGAGAGCCTAGCAGGTGAATAGTGTGGCTCTGTGCACCAGCTCATGGGGGATCTGACCCATGGACTGGCCCTGCATCACTCATCCAGGCTGTGGAGCCAAAATGTTGAGCAAGAGAAGGGTAGGAGACAATAGTGTAGAGTGGAGCTGGTCAGGGATTTGAAAATGCAAGGTGGCTGATACTCAGACTGTTTTTGGGAAGGGGATAGTTTTGATTTCTTTCTCAGTTTGAAAAAAAATGGGGAAAAAACTAGGTAAGGAATTGTTGCAAAATCATGTATCATCCTTTTCAATACGAGACCATCTAGTTTGTAAATGACTTTTTGTGGAGAAATTAACATTAATTGCAATAAAATATTTAAATTGCTATGGTAAATGACATGACGTGATATGAAACAACTAGGTGAATATGAAAATAGAATGACATGAATCATTTTAAAATGTCAAAAAAGGGTAGTTTTAATGACCAATTTTTTTCCCCAAATTGTTGGTTTATAAAAATTTCTAAGATTTTGACTTTCAATTCAGAATAGGGACATTGTTCAAGATCTTGATAATTTTTCTTAAGGGAGAAAACTTTTCTGTTCAACCCTAGTGCAGATTGGACCAGGAATCCGAGTATTGTGGTAGGTTAGTGCAGCATAAAACTACCTTCTCAGGGCTTATAAACCGTTTCTCTTTTTGCATACAGTAATATAAAAACTCATTTTGGCAAGCTTTCTGAGACAGTGAGACAGCACTATTAGCAAATTGTCAGGGCAGAAGCACATACATGTCTTCCCTTGATCTGCTTAACCTGCTTCATGACAAACATTCATAGATTCATAGATGCTAGGGTCAGAAGGGACCTCAATAGATCATCGAGTCCAACCCCCTGCATAGGCAGGAAAGAGTGCTGGGTCTAGATGACC
>JAGPOW010000261.1:251331227-251345149 GCA_030014935.1 Caiman crocodilus | reverse complement strand
CTGGATTTCTCTGATCAGCCAAGAAAGCCTCCTGGCCCCTTTCCCTCTTTTTCCTCGCATCGGGATCATCTCGCTTTGTGCCCGAAGGATCATTTCCTTAAGGCACAGCCACCCTTCTTGGGCTCCGATCACTTCAAAACTCCTACTCTGCAGTGCGTCCTTGACTAATCACCTGAGTTCATTGAAATCAGTTTTCTTAAAGTCTAGCACTTTCACCCTACTAGTTACCTTACCGACTCGACGTCTTATGATGAATTCTATTATTAGGTGATCACTGTCCCCCAGATGGCTACCGATCTGTAGGTCCCCTACCATGTTATTCTCCATTGCCAATACCAGGTCCAGTATGGCATTGCCCCTAGTGGGACCGTGTACCTCCTGTGTCAGGTTGAGGTCCTGTACGCAGGTTTGAAACCTGCGTGAACGGTGGGACTTTGCCGTCTGCGTCTCCCAGCAGATGTCTGGGTAGTTTAGGTCCCCCATAACTACCACCTCTTTAGCTTTTATGGTCTCTGAGAGCTGCTTCAGGAGCCCCGAATCTAGTTCTTCCCCTTGGTGTGGGGGTCTGTAGCAGACCCCTACCACCAAATCCCTTTCTCCTTGCACTCCATGTAGCCTAACCCACAATCCTTCTACTTCCTCATCCTTCGATTCGGTCTTGATGAGGGTCAGTGTATATTGCTCATTGACATAGAGCACACCCCCCCCCCCCTGTTTTTTCTCCACCCTGTCCTTTCTGTACAATCTATAACCCTCAATATGTACCGCCCAGTTGTTGCCAGATAAAGTACCTGATCTCCTATATCTGAGTCTGCATTTCACTGCAAGGCCTCCACTATAGCAATGAGCAGCTTGCTGTGTTTGGGGCATCACCAAAGGCTTGAGTATGGTCATATCATACTTAATGGGCTTGCTTGGCCTGCCCTTGCCTGATGGTAACAACTCACCTGAAGTCAAGGATGCCAGGAGATGAACAAGTATGGTTTGTCCTGGGAACACCTTCAGACCCTGGACCATTTATTTTGGATGCATGGGGCAAATGTACGTAATGTACCTTGATGAAGCATGTGGTGTGGAAACAACTCTACTATGCACAGGAACTTGTATAAAAATATGTATAATAGTTAACAGTTCAATATTGCTCTTGCGAGGGCTTCGGGCCTAGCCTATTTGCTGTTCTGTCACACCAGAAAGTTCCCACTGGCCCCATCCAGACTGTTTTTTGTGGTACCACAAAGAAACACAGCGGGATCAGCTTGATTTTAAACAGGTCACCAACGGTCTTCAAAGGAGTTTTAGAACTGGAGAAGGAGGCTTGAGGATGAGATGCTTACAGTTTTTATAGTTTTATAGTTGTTAGGGGCTGGAAGGGACCTTTCAGATCATCGTCCCACCGTGGTAAACTTCTGTCTATTATGTATCTGAATCTCAACTTTTTTTTCTCTCATTCTCTTGGAAGCTTGTACGGGAGAAGTTCAACTGTCTGATTTCACATGGTGCAATCTAAGTGATTTAGCCAATGACTTGTATAATACTGTTGATTTCAAGAATTCACTTACGTCTATGTGCATCAACGTTTGTGATGATACTCTTGCACCTTGCCATGACAGCCCTCCATCATATAATTATATGCCTCTGTTCTTTTTATGCTGAGTTTGCATGCTACACTCAGCATGTGGGAGGTCTTTGAGGCAGGTGGCTGTTATGTGCTCCCCTCTTCATAAGCATTTATTTTCCTTCATTCCTGTAGCAGCCTGCACTTTCCTAGTGGCACTTTCCTGAGTATGTTGGATACTCAATGGCAGCAGTGGCTTGTCCCAAAAAACCCTACTGATACAGTTATTGTAACACTGCCTTTACAGTGACAACCACAGGGTGGCCACAGTAAAAGAGAAATATTTCTTTGATTTTTATTTTTTCCCCCTGCCTAAATTATCAAATGCCTTCCCGGTAAACAACAGGTGAAGAAGGCCTATATTAGTCATGGATGAGATTACAAAGACTCTCTGGCTGCTGCATCCTAGCCTCATGGAGACTGGGTTGGGACCCGATCCACACGTGGCAGGGACATTGCCTGCCAGCCACATAGGGATTGGGACCCACTCTCAGCATCCCCGCTGAGTGGGGACGGCTCTCCTGGCAATGTGGGGATCGGGACTGTGGGGGCCGAGAAACGCCGGCGGAATGGGGCTGCTGATGAAGCGGAATTGAGGTGCTGGAGACGCAGCGGTTTCAACAAAAAAACCTTTACTTACAGTCTGTATACACTGTAGGCACATCTCATGGAGTTACAAAACTTAAACAGGAAACAGGCACACTGAAGCTCACACTCACGCAGGGTATGGGGCGTCAGATGATTCCGGCGGGGAGTCGTCGTCAGTTGATCAGGTCTCCTTCATGGCTTGGAAACGCACGTGGGGATCTCCCCTCATGCGCATTCGAGCACTCCTCGAATTTGGGTGGGCATCGCCCAAGCCTTTTATGCGGTCAGAGAGCCAATTGCCGACCGACACGTGTACATAATTTACTGTGAGCGGATTGTAAGCATGCACTCGGTGGTGCATGCAGCTACAAGGTTCTGACGAGCTCTGATCTTGCACCAAGACTTTTTCCTGCGTTACAAGGGAAATCCCTGCACCCATGCTTGCAATGTGCTTAACACAGCTGTGCCGAGGCATCTCTTTAGCTGCTTCTTACTCCGGAGTGAATGTGTTACAGAATAAAATCTATGATAAAATATTTCATGTCATGCCTCCTCATCCCAAGGGTTATGAAAAATAAAACTTCTTTCCTTATTAACAGTAGAAGTAACAACATCTTTCATCCATTTGCATGAAAACAAGTTGCAGTTATTAATTAAATTATCTCCCCTATGGGAAAAAAGCCCTTGTTTTTATGGTAGTTGATATCTATGTAAGACAAGAAGGAAAGTGGCAACTGGAAGCAGGGAGACAATAGACGTGGGGTGCTCAATCTCTGGCCTTGGGCTATGTCTCACTTGTGGCACCATGGCATCTGGCTCACAGGGCTCCACAATGGGTCTGGAAATTTGGTGGCAGTGGAGCAGTAGCAATTAATACTACCACCCCTTTTGCACTGCCAAATTCCCAAGCCCCGCAACTGGATTGGAGCTGGGCCATGCCCCATTCCCTTGGTGTGACTGGGTTGGGGCTGGTTACCCCCTCTTCTCCCTGCGAGGCCAGGTCAGAACTGGGTCATGAATGCTTCCCTTGTGCGGCTGGATTAGGGCTGGGTCATGCCCCTCCCTGCAGTGAGGCTGGGTTGTGGCCAAGCCAAATCCCCTTCCCATGTACAGCTGGACTGGCGCTGGGCTGCCCTCATGACCTTCCTCATGGCTGGCTGTGGCCCTTTCTGGAAGCCGATTCAGGACTGTTGACTGGATCTGGCCCGTGGATGAACCAGGCACCAGCCATCTGGCCTGCCAAACAAAAAGGTTGAGCACCACTGCATTAAGCAATGGAAATAAGGGTTTGGCTGAGCAGCAAGAAGCAGCAACCCAAACATGGGACCTGAACAGCTGTAATTTTTAGCAAAATTAACTTTTTGAGCAATGATGCTGATGAGAAATGCTCCATTTTAAGTGGGCTTGGTTTAGGAAAATGGGTTTCATTCAGTGTAACTGACTGATTTCCTGAGCTGCCAGCATCCATTACACGTGAAGATTTGTATGAGTCCCAGCTACCTGAGAATCACTGGAGTTTACATGGTTATTTCTGTTGGAACTGGTGAGATGTTGATTAGCTAATACATGTTAATATATCAACCCCTTAGCCAAGCCTTCTTCAGTAAGTGATATTGGAGTTAGATGTTGTAATTTCCACTGAGAATCAAAGTAATACTAGCAATAATCACAGTGAACTGGTCAAATTATGACAGGATCTGAATGTCTTGTTGGAGTCAGCGAGTGAAACACTGAAGTTTTGAATCACTTTTTATATGTGCAAACTCTCAAGTACATTTAAACTTAAGACTAAATCTTCTCATGGATTTTCCTGTGGGAAGATGTGCTGCAGGAGGAAACTGCTTCTATTGTGGGAATTACTAGTTAAGGTCTGCCCTCACACAGAAGAATTTGGCCCAAGCCCTCCAGCCCTAATCTCCACTGAAGACTTGGGTTTCCACATGGACGCTCTGTGCACCATTTTGTTCCGTCTGGCAAAACTGAAGCCATGTTTCCAGGGCTTTGTCAAAGGCTGGAAGTCTTTTGAAAGGGTCTGCTGTGCAACACAGAGCCTTAGAAAGGTTACTACTAGGACTGTGCAAAGCTTCAGGTGTTGATTCGATTTGGAGGAGATTCGGCCCAATTCAGTGGACAAATCTCCGAATCTGAATCGAGTCAGGGGACCAATTAAAAGGTCCAAATCGATTTGGAAAAGATTTGGAGAACTTTGATGATTTGGACCCTGTCCACTGCAGCAGGGAGCTGGAGCCGGACTCGGAGCTGATAAGTAGGGGCAGGGAAAAGGGGGCTGGCAGAGGGGGGAGGGGGCTATGAGGGGACCCCTGCCAGGCCCCACCCCTTGTCGGCTCCCCTAACCACCCCCCAATGGCTGTCCCACTCGGCCCCAGCTCCTGGTGCTTAAAAAAAAGCCCCCGCTCACCAGGTGCTGCTCGGGGGAGGGGGGATCCCTGCTGCCCCCCACTGCCCATGCCAAAAATTGTTTGCTGTATATTTTAATGAATCAAGCTGTCATAGCCAGTATCAGATTAAGACTTCATCTTTATTGGAGAAAAAAATGTTCACTGTGATCCTTAAAAGATAAGCTATGCAAGAGTATAATCAATTTATTTGAATCAATAAAAGAGTATAATCAATTTATTTGAATTCCCAAAGATTTAGTTAAATCTTATGTGATCTCCTTCCAGGGGAATTATTACACATTGTTTTACTTTATAGACATGTATTTTTCACTCTCCTGTATAATGCTCTCATATTGACTTCATTGGAGTTGTTTCACTTTAGTATAGATTTGGTTTATTGCTTTATCCTTTGTATATCCATTGAAGAGCTGAATCTCAATAGTCTACATTGTTTCTTTAACAAAAGCAGGGCATCCATATTCAGAACTCACCTTAGCACATTATTTTCAAAACAATTAAAGTATATGCAAGGCCACATGTGTTCTGTGGCAAAATGGGCCTACATTCATCAGCATATATCCCTGGTGAATGTTTTACAGTAGTCTGAGATAAACTAAAAATAGAGTTATTTAAGAGATTAAATCAGCAACTGAATAATACAATCAATAGCCTGTGTTTTACTATTTACTCCCATTTAGTTTATGTTGCTTGCAATTTTTTCATTTTCCATATCTGCAAATGTTTGCCTTGGTGAGGCAGCAATATACCGCAGATGTTGGGAAGGGAAGAATAAGGATGAACAGAGCAATTCAGACTTCCCTTAGAGTTATTGTCTGGGCCACTTACAGGTTTAAAAAGACAACACTGTTTTTCAAGGTTTTCTTACACTTGTTTTCAAGGCCTTCTTCAGAAATAATAATAAAAACACCCTTTTGGAAAAGATCAGATTCCAAAGCATTGTTCTGCTGTAGTTTAGTTTTCTGGCAAAATCATAAACTGCGTTAGGCATTGAGCTGAGTGCACGAAACTGCTTGCTCCATTTTTTAATTTCTGTACAGTAGTAATATTCGATGCATTTGGAATTCATATTATATAGCTGTTGAAATTTTTCTGTGACGCATTGCCGCCCAGCTAAGAAATGGAAAGGAAATAGGAGGGATATTCATAGCTCTCTACTGGACTGGCCAAGGTTACCTGAGAAAACTGCCTCTGTGTGATCATGAATGTCTGTGACAGCTATCTTCAGCCTGAACAATGGTGCTGTCAATCACAAGTGTGAGACTCATGAGCACAGGTGTCAGAGCTTCCTCAGCAGATGGTTTTTAACTATGGAACTGACTCCTGGATCACATTAGATTGACTTCAGGTCCTCTGGTGTTCAAGGCAAAATGCAAATAAGCAGATCTTTGTTTTGTGTAAATGAAGGAAGTGTGTCTACAACTATTGACACTTGCCAGGATTTGCCCCAAAATGTATTTAACATTTTCAAATCAAGAAAGAAACAGTCACCGTCTGTTTAGGAATAGGGAATGAGAGCAACTTAAGATACAAAATGCTTCTAAATCACGTTCCTCCCCATTTTTTTTTAAATTGTAAAGCATTCAGCTGCCATGGTGATGAATAAGGTATAAATAGAAAATAGATTAATTCCAACTTCTCAAACACGTTGCTGGAGTCTAAATTAACAGTGTCCACTCAGGAAAAAGAAGCAGGGAGCCATTGTGGACAACTTAAGGAAAACTTTTGCTAAATGTACAGCAGCAGTCAAAATAGGAAACAAAATGTAGAATGTATTAAAATGGGATGCAGAATGGGCGTTGAAAATTAGTAGATGCATGGAAAGACTTTCATATAAAGAGAATTTAAAGTTCTTTCCAGTAAGGCCTGCCTTGTAAATAAGGGTTTATCTGTGCCTAACAACATAGAGACTCAAACTCCTGAAACATAAAAAGAGACATGATAATGGTATTTAAAATAATAAGAGGGATACAATGGATACTCCTTTTAACTGCATCTCATGACATGAGGCTATGCAGTGTAATCAGAAAGCAACACATTTAAAATTGATAAATGGTAGTACTTTTTATACAGTTACACGCTGTAGAGAAGTTCTGCCTTGCTTGCCAGGAGTGGGAGATCTGTTGTGAAGCTTGTATCTGACTGCCAAACTCAGTATAAGTGGGGGTACACCAAAGCAGACGAATAGCATGCTGATATGCACGATATGGCAGGTCTATATGGGGCTTAAGTCTGTGTGCATGGCCCTGCTTGTGATATATTCATGCCAATGAAGGGCAGTGATAGCTGGGTGCTAATTACTAGCTTTGAGTTCAATTGTAATGGCAGCAGCCATTCTGAGGTCTTGTCAAATATTTTTCAATCAAGTATTGCTGATGCCTACAAACCTATTTGGGGATGCCTGGCAGCTGGGGAAAAATAGCAAATTTCTATGTACTGATGATACTCCAGGAAAAGTCTGTATAAGATAGGGTCAACCACCTTGAGTGAGGGTCTGCATAAGCTCTTTTGCTGACTTTGGGAAGAGGGAGCTGTGCTACAAGAATTCAAAGATGTAACCATAATGAGGATCTACAAGTGATTGAACGTAGTGCAGTAACCAGAGAGAGGGGGTCTCATTGCTAGCAACTGTCAATAAGGTACTTGCTTAGATACTCCTTTATGGACTACTCTTGCACAATTTAGGAGGCAAAGTCCTGGAGTCTCAGCTTGGCTTAAGAGAAACTGGGGGATGGAGATCATAATTTTTGTTGTATAATCTAAGAGAAATACCATGAACAAAGTTGTGATTTATTTACGTGACTTCAATTGACAGCTAAAAAAACCTTTGTTATGGTCAGTTGATCTGTCCTCTGCAGCTGGCTGGACCTGAAAAATTATTTTTTTGTCCTATACCAGCTCCAGGAAGGAATGTGTGGCTGCGTAAGGGTTGCCATTCACCAATTCACCAATTGCCATTTACTTTTTCCTTTCTTTAATGGAATGAAATAAAGTTGTGTTCTTGGACTGGTTCTGTTCACTTTGTTCTATGGAGCACTTGTGGAGAAGGCAGTTGGCACAGGACACTGGTAGGGTGGGGAGACTGGCCTCCAATTCAGCACCACTCAGGATGGGGCAGTATTTTTTGCCATGCAGGCCGGTGGGGGGCTGAGGGGAGGGTGGGCACTAAGCTGCAGCATAGAAGTATTGGAGTGGATATGGGGCTTTTGGCCTGGCCCCAGGCATGCCCACAAATTGTGCCTCCCCAGACTCAGGAGGCACCAGTCACCCCTGGCAGTTGGCATCATTCTACTTGGTAGGATGTTAAGAATCTGCACCTCTGTTTGATCATGTGAAGTTGTGAGGAAGATCAAGCATCACTACCCAATTGCTCTACAGGTTGCTCTGTGGGATGACCATGCATTAGTGGCACATTCCAAAAAGGACAGGTTTGGTGACTGTTTTGCAGTAATCATAAACAGGATCACAACTAGTGTAGCAAAGACTGAGAACCTGTATTAACTGGCATCTCATGAGAAATGTGTTCTGCCTATGCTGTACCGTGGTAGAGAGCAACGACATGTGGCTTATGTGTTTGCTACTGTGGCACCATGCTAACAGATCAAGTTAGTATTTATTAGGAATTTGTTTTCTGCATCTTGAACACAAACATAGCCATTGGCAAACAGACGAAACAAGTCTGAAGGCAATGAGTAATCAATGCTGAAGGGCTGCAATGGGCTGATAGTTGTAGTACTGAAGCCCTTTATGGGCATGTTTGTGATATATCCATGCCAATGGCTGGGTTCTGGTTACTGACTCTTTGAGGCTCTGTTGGGCTGGCCACATCATAGACATGGGTAATGAGGACATGCTCAAGCAACCGCTGAATGGAGAAATGAAAAGCAGTCAGTGAAAGTGAGGCCAGGTGAAAAAGCATGCTGTAGAGTTACTGAAGCTGAAACTCATTCAGAGCAGGATCCTAACTGTTGGGAAATACTGGCTGCAGATGGGAAGTGATAGTGTGTGAAGACCAAAGGAGACTGTTGGCCACTTTGAGTGGAGATGCAGTGCTGGTCTAGAGGAAAAGCATGCTAGGCTTAAGAAGCAACAGCAGTAGAGGTCCCAGACCATGCGTCTGCCACAGCTTTTTGTCACAAATTGGCCTAGTAATCTGTGTGCACACTCATGGCATCACTAGGAATCTGCTTAATATCTCCTCAAGCTGATATGGCTAAGTTCTGAATGCCTTGGTTGGGTCAGATGTACTTAACCTGTCATGAGATACGGAATCTGAGTGCTCAGTAACACTGACAACAGAATCAGGCCCCAGTTCAACAATGCCTTCAAGCAAACGTATGACTTAAAGCGTATGGGGAAATCCACTGTACTCAGCGGGACCCTTTCTGTGTCACATTTTTTAAGTAAGGCTACATTGTTATGGATAATGAGAACAATGATGGATATGTATATAAAGCATTGGCAATGCCCCCTGAGATTGGCTGTGTACCCCCTGGAAGTGTCAGCCATGAAACTAGACGTGCCGATGGACCCCCTCACCCTGATCAGTGATCTGCTGCTGGGGGACCCCCCCCATCAGTGATCTGATGCCTTCCCCACCCCCCGGACTTGGGAGGCACCAGTTACCCATGATATAAAGGATGCAACCCTTCTTGTACAAACCACAACTTGTATGGGATTTGGGGAAAATTTACCTTATTGACAGAGTATTTCACGGTTGCTTATTGTGGAGAACTAGGATTTTGAAAAGAGGGGTGCAAATGGTGTTGTGCATCATCACATATAACACAACTCATTTCTCTCCAATTAAAAATACATTTGATGCTTTACTAATATGCTAGAGGTCTAGAACTATATTATTCAAGCAAAAACAAATATAATTTTTTTTGAAATCATAGAAAGTTAGGGCTGCAAGGGACCTCAGGAGATCATATAGTCCAACCCTCTGCTCAAAGCAGGACCATCCCCAACTAGAGCATCCCAGCCAAGGCTTTGTCTAGCCAGGTCTTAAAAACCTCCAAGGATGGAGAGTCCACCATCTCTCTAGGTTACCTTTTTCAGTGCTTTACTACCCACCTAGTAAAATAATTCTTCCTAATATCTAACCTAAACTTCCCTTGCTGCAATTTGAGACCGTTGCTCCTTGTTCTGCCACCACTGAGAACAGTCCAGCTCAATCCTCTTTGGACCCCCCTGCAGGTAGCTGAAGGCTGCTGTTAAATCCCCTCTCAGTCTGCTCATCTCTAGACTTAATAAGCCCAGTTCTCTTAGTCTTTCCTCATAAGTCATGCCCCCAGTCCACAAACCATTTTTGTTGCCTTCCACTGGACCCTCTCCATTTTGTCTACATCCTTTCTGTAGTGGGATGCCCAAAACTGAACACGGGACTCCAGATGTGATGTCACCAGGGCTATATAGAGGGAATAATCACTTCCCTTGACCTGCTGGCAACACTCCTACCAATGCAGCCCAATATGCCATCAGCCTTCTTGGCAACAAGGACAAACTGCTGACTCATATTCAGCTTACTGTCCACTGTAACCCCAAGTCCTTTTCTGTAGAGCTGCTTTCCGGCTAGCCAGCCCTCAGCCAGTACTGGTGCATTGGATTCCTCTGTCCTAAGTGCAGGACTTTGCACTTGTCCTTGCTGAACCTCATGAGATGTCTTTTGGCCCAATCCTCCAATTTTTCTAGGTCACTCTGAATCCTAGCTTTACCCTCCAGTGCTGAGGGTGCACTCTATACCATCTTCCAGGTTGTTGATGAAGACATTGAACAAAAGCAGACCCAGGACTGACCTCTGGGGCAGTCCACTTAACACTGGCTGCCAACTAGACATTGAGCCATTGATTATTACTCTCTAAGCCGGATGCCCCAGCCAGTTTTCTATTCACCTTCCAGTCCATACTTCCTTAGCTTGCCTGGGAGAATGTTGTGGGAGACCGTATCAAAAGCCTTGCTAAAATCAAAGTATATCACACCCAGTGGTCTCCCCACAACCACAGAGCGGGTCATCTCATCATAGAAGGCAATCAGGTTGGTCAGGCATGACTTGCTCTTGGTGAATCTATGCTGACTGTTCCTAATCAGCTGCTTCTTCTCCAAATGCTTGGAAATAGATTCCTTGAGGATCTGCTCCATGATTTTTCCAGGGACTGAGATGAGGCTGACTGGTCTGTAGTTCTCTGGGTCCTCCTTTTTTCCCTTTCTTAAATATGGGCACTATATTTGCCCTTTTCCAATAATCTGGGACCTCTCCTGATTGTCACGAGTTTTCAAAGATGATGGCCAGTGGGTCTGCAATCACATCAGCCAGCTCCCTCAGCACCCTCAGTGCATCCCATCCGGTCCCATGGACTTGTACACTTCCAGCTTTTCTAAGTAGTCCCTAACCTGTTCTTTCACCACTTGAGGGATTCTCACCTCCTCCCCAAACTGTGCTGCCCAATATCCGGGAGCTGACCTTGCTTATGATGACTGAGGCAAAAAAGGCATTGAGGATTTCAGCCTCTTCTGCATCCTTTGCCACAAGGTTGCCTCCCCCATTCAGTAGGGGACCCACTTATTGCATGTCGGGATGGTTTGTTCCTGCACTCTCAGTAAGGCTTCTTTAAAGTACAGCCAGCTCTCCTGGACTTCTCTCCCTCTCAGTCTGGCTTCCCAGGGGATCTGGGCCATGAGTTCCCTGAGTGAGTTGAAGTCTGCTTTTCTGAAGTCTAGAGTCCTTACTCTGCTGTTCTCTATCCTTCCTTTCCTCACTCAATCATCTTGTGATCACTGCTGCCCCTATTGCCATCTACTACACTCTCATACTACACTACTAAATATGTGTTCTATATCTCATATTTTGTATAAAAACACAACAAACTAGGGAAAATAATCAAAAGATGTTGTTTTATTAGTCCTATAGTCATTAGAATTAAGTATACATCTTTCAGATTCATAACACAAAGTCTATCTTTCTTGAGCACCTTGACTGTGCATCCAGAACATCACAGAAAGCTATCTCCCCTCCCCGTGTGAATACTTTTTGCTAGAGTTAAAAAACAGTCTGCAGACCTGTGAAACATGAGTTTCATTACCAGGACCGGCTACCATTCAGCAGAGTTGCAGAAGAAAAGATACCTTGACTAATGGAACATCTAGACGTAAAAAGGAGAGGCAGTGGTCAATAGTGGAATGAAGAGTTTAGGAGGAGTTGGGTAGGTTATAATAAGCCATGAAATCAATTGACTCCCTCAGTGGGACCTGACTGGAAATGTTGCTGCCACTTTCAGGGAGTTGGTTTTAAACTTTGGTTGGAGCAGGAATTGAAGGGGGGTGCAACTGCACCACTGCATCCACCTGGATCTGCACTGGTGGAGATTTTTCTTCTTCCTCTGTACATATGAGTCCTGGCCACTGTCTGAGAGAGGATACCAGACCACATCGATACTGATATAGGCTCACTTTCCCCAGTAACTGACCTTTCACTGAATGGACAGTATTCTGCTCCATGGGTGCAAGAGTGTTTAGACTGTGCCCTTGCCAGCCTTTCCAAAGAATTTTATCATGGAAGTTGTCTAACAGTTGTAATTATTTGCCCAAGCGGGCACATAATTAGCTAATCAAGTCTTATAGCTCTATCTTCATGAACTTTTGTCTACTTTCTTTATTTTTTCCTACTAAGAAAAGATGTGCATACCAACTTAAACTGCAACTGAATACTTGCAGCAAGCAAAAGAATATTGCTTTTGCTGGTCAGATCAATGACACTGGAGGATGTGGTCTCTCTGACTCAAACATAATTCCCGAAACATAGGTCTCCTAACTTGTCTACCAGAATTGTAGTTACCTAGTAGCTGCTAGAACCATATCAATTAGTCTTCTTTTTGGGGGTCTAGTCTTTTAAATGGTCTGTTTGTTCTCCAGTTTTTCATAGCACTCTGCCTGAATTATTTTGCATGAAGGGAAGCGGCCAGTCAACCTATAGCATTAGGGGGTAAGTGGTAATGCTCTTCCAAGATATTGCTTTCTACTGAGGAGGAACTTGAATACTTCCTGAGTGGATGTAGCAAGAGATTAGAAATGAAAAACTTGCACCTCTGTCTCTAGACTTCTAACCTGTTATGTCCCACCAGGATCCATTCTCTTTCTTGTCCTTTTCACTTCTACACACAGTCACAAGATGAACTGGTATGATAAGAGCACTACCTGTCCTGCATCGTGTATGACCACACCACTGCCATCAAGACAGCAGATTGCTTTGATGAAGAATACACAATTGAAACTGAACTTGAGTAAGGCCAAGGTTATACTGGTGTGCAAAAAACCGACACTGGAGTCTTCAGTTACTCTGTAGTCTCCTTTGTTTAAAGAGACACACCTAGAAGTGGTTGATTGTTCCTTAATTTAGTAGTCCTCCTACAGTCTCAGCTGCAATTAAGCCCTCTTATAGCAATATCTATGAATAAGCCATGTCCAGCCAGCTAAGGAAGTTCATAGCATCTGCCTGGAGGACGAGCTGCCCTTGGTTATATACATCTTTGTCATTTCTTCTTTGGGTTGCAGGAATGCAATATACCTGGGCACGAAGCTGTTAGTTTTTAAGAGCCTCCACCTAATACAAAATGCTGCAGTGCATCTCTTCAACACTACAGGTTACCACTTGCATATCAGACCTGTCTTCTATTCCCCTTGCTAGCTTTTCATAATAAAGCATAGAGTCTTGATCCTTACTTTAAACAGTTATCTTGAGTTTTCTCAGGAGTTTTCTTAGAGGCTGTGGATCAAACTATCACAGAAACTAAGGACCACCACAAATCTCACTACCTTCCTGTAGTGTTAGGTGTAATTCTTTTAGCCACTTCCTGTAAAATAGGCACATAGCACCATTTCATTTAGAGAAATCTCTAAAACTAAAACTGTATCAATACAAAACATTACAATGCAAACACATTTTTCCCTCTTAGAAGAGAATAAAAGAAAAATAAAACGTGGTAGATTTAGGCCATTTCATTTAATTCACTTCTCAAAGAAAGTCAGATATTATGGTGAAGAGGTTTGTGGATGAACCTATCTAGAATAGAATAGCTCCACCCATGCGACTTGGCGTCATGAAATGCCACTTAAAACAGATTGCGCAGATAGTCAGATATGATCATCTGTGCTTCTTGGCATCTTTTTTTCTGAATTGTTGTTGCTTGAATACTGAACAAAATATTATAGAAGAGGTCAGACTAGATGTGATGATGATCCTTTTGGGCCTCAAAAGTTGTGAAATGATGAAAAACATTCTCATGGGCTCCACCAGATTGGTTCCT
>JAGPOW010000261.1:251317387-251331127 GCA_030014935.1 Caiman crocodilus | reverse complement strand
TAGTAAGCAAGGGTTTCTCCTAAATACTTGTAACACCGCAAGGTGAAGTCACCAGTGGCAAATTGTGCAGATCTAGGCCCCCATCTTTCCCTCCTTACCTCAGGAAATAGTTAACAACATTGCAATTTAAACTGTTGACATTGACCATCTGAGCAAATCCATCACTGGATGACTGTGGTTGTTCACACCTCTCACTGTCTAGGAGGCAGACTTTTGTTTGGCATAAATTAGCTGAGCTCTGACACAATTGTTCCACAATTGTTCTCTAAGTAGCTTATAACCAGTTCACAACAGTTTGAGAATTTCTCCACAGTTAAACAGATCACCACTTATTTCAAGAAAATAAATAAATAATACAGAAGCTGCAATTCTGGAAAGAAAAAATGTATGTACTGAGTGTCCATATGGCATAGAGGTACATGCTGACTGTTCCTGTGACCTGTGCAGGATATTGTACAGCAGCAAGGGAGAAAGGGGATTTTGGCCCAGGAAGTCAGGACAAATCCGTACTCATAAAAAAAAATCACTTCAACCAATACTTCTCATGCATTAAATCAGTTTAACTGGATTTAATGTCCTGGACCTAAAGTTGAACCGTGTTCTCTACAGGGCATTGTATCAGTAATATGTAAGTTCAGATATTTTAATGTGGATGCGAATGCTGCTAAGACAGCCCTTCCAACAAGCTAAATTGGGCTGGCTTCCATGATGCCATGATGCTTTGCATATTTTCCAACATTTGCAAGAGGAATGGCATGAACAAGCATACTAAGCAAAGGCACACTGTCTGCAATAAGTGACTGAACAAGCATCTCCTACACTAAATGGGTCATGTGCACAGAATATTTTTAGATATCGGCCTACACACATGGAATTCTTACAAACTAGGGAACACAGGTTAATTATTTCTTATTCAAACTCCAGCTCTCTTTACGTTTGATCTTCCGCACACTGAGTTAGAGGGGGGATAGAGGGTGTTAGGAAACCGCACCCTTCATAGGAAGGAAGGTTGGTCTTGTAGTTAAAACTTGGGGCTAGGTATTAGGAGAATGTGGGTCCTATTTTCAGTTTACCATGCACATGCAGTGTGACTATGAACAAGTCACATGTAGAAGCCATTTTGCAATAATGGGTACCAATAATCGCCTAATTTACAGGGCTATTGAAGTTTAATTCATTATTACATCTGTTGAATTCTTTGCATGGAAATTGACAGATGTGGAAGCCAGCATACTAATAACTGGCATGTCCTCTACTAACCCTGATAATGATACTATGGGGACAACTGGGGTGGTGGTACGTATTCACACCTAGGGGCAGATCCACGCGTGTGAAATAGTGCAGTTGCCATTCCCTTGATTCCTGCTGCATTCAAACTTTAAAAACAACTGCCTGGGAAGGGCAGCAGCATTTCTAGTCAGGCACCAGTGAGGGAGTCGCTTGATTTCATGGCTCATTATCATCTACCAGATTCCTTCTAAACTCTTATTTCCACAGGTGTTCACAACCTCTCTCCTTTTTAATGGCCTTGATGCTCCACTAAACCAACTACTCCTTCTTCTGCAATTCTGCTGCCTTGAAGCTGCTCCTGGGAACGTGCCTTCTATTTCACAGCCCTGCTTTTAACTTTAGCTAAAAACGTTAACTCAGGTGTAGAAATAACTTTCAGGATGCTCTGTTAAGATTTTCAAGATTAATTAATCTGAAAGAAATGCCCATTTGATTTTAATGACTGCTGGACTACAGAAACAACAGTTTTTGATTATTTTTTGTCTCGTTTATGGTGTTCTATAACTCATCTATGACGTAGCGAAGTAATGCACGTTCCAAGAAAGTCATATTTGTTTTTGCTTTTCTCTTAAACTAAATAATACAGCCCTGGGCCCCGAGAGTATTAGTAAATGAGAAAAATCTGCGTTTAGGTGTGATGATACACTTCCCTATCTGCACTCCTCTTTTCAAACTCCTAGATCTGCCCATGCTCACACCTCCCAAGGAAGCCACATGCATTCAAGGAAATACAGCACACTAACCTGTTTTATGACTCAAATGACAGTCTCATGATTAGAAAAGGATTATGAAACCTCATATTGGTGGAAAGAAAGGTGAACTTGGAGGCAGAGCTCGTTCTGAAAGCCTTCCTACTTACTTTGCCAGGCACCGCTGCCGCTGGACTGAGCCATGGAGGGGCGAGAGGTCTGCACGGCACGGGCCCGGTGGGCAGCAGCTCCGCACGCCCGTGGAGGCTCCAGTGTGGACCGTCAGGCGGGGGCGGCTGCGGCTTCTGCCCCAGGCCTGGGGGCAGCGTGTCTCGCTCTGGCTGCTGCTCCCGCCGGGGACAGACCCCACAGCCGCCGGGCCGGGTGTGGGCTGTGCCCGGGCCCAAATTAATCTTAATCCACCCCTGTCTGTGTGTGTGTCAAAGGATGACACGTGTGTGTGTATGCATGTGTGTGTGTCAGAAGGTGACATGTGCCAGGGTCAGGTCAAGGGTGTGTGTGTGTGTGTGTGTGTCAGAGGATGACACATGCTGGGGTCAGGCCAAGGTTGTGTGTGTGTGTGTATGTGAGAGTGTGATGTGTGTGCACGTGTCAGAGGATGACATGTGCTGCAGCCAGGCCAAGGTTTTACGTGTGTGTATTAGAGGGTTACACGTGTGCGTATGTGTCAGAGGGTGTGTGTGTGTGTCAGAGAATGACACGTTCCATTGCCAGGCCGAGGTGTTTGTGTGCGTGTCAGAGGGTTACACTCGTGTGTGTGCATGTCAGAGGATGATGTGCCAGGGCCAGGCCAAGGTTTTGTGTGTGTGTGTGTGTGTGTGTGTGTGTGAGGGTGACATGCCAGGACTGGGCCAAGGTTTTGTGTGTGCATCAGAGGGTGACACGTGTGTGGGTGTGTGTCAGAAGACGACACGTGCCAGGGCCAGGGTGCGTGTCCGCATGCGTGCTAGGCCCACCTCGCCCCGCTGCCATGGAGACGAGGCGTGGGCGACGCGAAGAAGGGAAAGGGCAGCTCCGCCCTCTTCCAAGATGGCCGTTGAGGGGGCTCGGCGCCGTAGTGCGCATGCGTCCCACCGCTCGCGCTGTCAGCCGGCTGCACGGGCCGGGGGCGCCGCCGCAGTGAGGCGCGGCCGGGGGAGCTGCGGCATGGCCTGCGCGCTCCCCGCGTGCGTCGTGGACGGAGGCACAGGGTAAGACCCCGCGCGCAGCTGGGGGCGCCTCGGCGCTGCGGGGCGCGGTTGCTGGAGCCGGGCTGGGCGGGAGGCGGGAGGAGCCCGGCCCAGAGGCTCCTTGCCAGTTCAGGCGGAGCAATGGGCTCAAGCAGCAGGTGCTGTAGGCGCGGTGTGTGCAAAGTTTCTGCCACGAGCAGAAAAGCGAAGACGTGTTCAAGGTGCTGGGGGGGGTGTTCCCCTGGGATCCTTCTTTATTGTTATTTGTTTTAACCCTTCATTGCCCTGCTTTCTCCTCCAGGAGGATGTTCTGCAGATCTGTGCGTATTAAATGAGCCTAGACCTTTCGGGGGGATTCTCCAGCAAAACTAACATAAAGCCCAACCCCCGCACGCCCTCCCCAAATGTCCTGTGTGCTGGAAAGGAGCTGGAGTTAGGATGTTTCCCGTCTGGATGCCTAGGGAGTGCTGTCCCTTGCATGGAGGTGTTGTAGGGGTGGATCCATCAGAAAAGCAGCAGTAGCACCGTTCAGTGCAGAAGAATATAAAATGATGCTATATGACAGGACACAAAGTTTGCTTTCAGTTTGAGAAGGTGGGATCTCACCATTTTGGACTTTGCCGTGAATTCGCTATTGTAAAAAAAAATAATCCCCCCAAACAACAAATGAAATAGGAGGCAAAGGCTTGGTCATTCCTAGCAAAGCCAGCAGATATAGGCTTCTAGAGGAATTGCTAATGTCTTTTTTTTTCTGTGCAGGAGTTAAGCTGTTGAAGGTTCTTCTGCAAGTCTTTAAATAGATGACGTTCAGGGAAAACAGAGCTTGTTTTCTCCTTACCTTTATCTTATCCTCGTTCAAATAAGCAGAGCAAGGTCCCCAATTTCCCAATGCTTGCTGAGGTAGCAGTCTATTTTCTGATGAAGACTGCAGCAAAGGGACTTATAATCAAAGATGAGGGCATTTTTAGTCAGGCAAGAAATAGAAAAACATCTTGAATTAAAATGTGTTGGGGGGCTAAGTGTACAGCCTTATTTTGGGGAACAAATCCAGGAGATTTTAGGCAAATAATAGAGCTGATTATAAAGGGCTGAGATATTTAACTTTATCCTTTTCCCATACAAGCTGAGCATAGTTCATCGTAACTCCCAGGGTCTGTTCTCAATGGAAAGCAGAAACTAAAATCCTGACTAGATTCCAGTATTTTGATAATTTTGATACCTTTGCTTGAAATCAAAATTCAGGACGTAGGTTAAGGAGTAGGTTAGAGGTAAGGTTGAAGAAATCCAACGATATAGAAGTACAGATATTTAGAATTACATTTCTAAACTGCCTTATGTTCCTACGTAGAGTCTTGTCTTTTCTTTTTTGGGGGGAGAAGGTATTCAAAATGCCTCTCACAGAACACTCATTTTTTGTTTTCTACTCTATATCTCTGACAGTAAACGTGGCACTTTGTCATGTGTTAACCTTGTGCTTTTTATGTAGGTGGGCTGCGGGTGTTTGTAAATAGATTAGTCTCCCACCGTATCTAATAAGATTTTATTAATTTGTTGGCACAGTTATCAGGGCTGGTCCTGCCAGGAACTGGATTCTCTCAATACGTGAGCAACTTGGGGTTTCAGGAAGGGGTTTTCGTGATCCAACAAGGGACTTGTCAAAATGGCAGAACAGGGGCGCATTCCCCTTCCCCTGATGGATAAATGGCTCAAACAGTTGTAATGGTTTCTTGTTCATTAGTAAAGAAAGATCTTCCTGGAAGTAATAGAAATGTAACTGCTTTGATTGATATTTTCTAAAAAGTCGCAGTTTGGAAACAGCTTGTCTACTTTACTTCAGTTTTGATGGAATAAATATTTTTTATCTTTGGATGGGTTTCCCTAGCAGTCAAGTTTCATGTTGCCATCAATCTCTGTGTAGAAAAGGGCAATTTATTTTAAGACTGGATGATGCTGACAAGCCTTCTGATGTTGCTATTTAAATTACGGTCAACATTTAAAACCAGGGTTTTATTATGTAACTCTTATTCATAAGTAGGGATCTTGGTTTTCTCTGCTTAAAAAAAAAAAAGCAAATTCTTTGATTAAAAACCCCACAGTCTACATTTTCCTGTGGTTAAAATGAAACATCATATACATATCAATTGAACACAATATTTTGTTGATTTATTTATAGTATTAAAGCAGTGTGGAAGCCTACCAGTGCCTCAATCACTACAGTAAAATAAATTCTAAATACCTGTAAACTTTGGCATTTGATTTTGGGTTTTTTATCATGGAAAATCTGAGTTCCCCCCGCCCCCTTCACCCACCAGGACATGTGAGTCCAGCTGTGGCTGCCTCCCCACACTGCTTTGTGGTGCCGAGCAGCCCTGATATGCTGGTGTCCTGCCCATGCCAATGCCGCTCTGTCCTTTCCCACCCACAGCCCCTGCACCCCCAGCCCTGCTGAACGGGGTGGGGGCCCAGCTGCCAGGCCTACAGGGCCAGGGACTTGGGTCCACAGTGCCTGAGCCCCAGGTGTTGCCTGTGGAAGGTGGTGACTGCTGCTGCAGTGGAGCGGAGCATGGAGCCCAGCTCCCCTTCCCCCTTGGGTGACATGGGCACCCCTTGCCTGCCCAGCAGCAGTGACGAGCACAACTCTGCTCCACCACCCTCGCTGCTGCCGGGAGGACAGGGGATGCCTCGTCATGGTGGCAAGGAGCTTCCCTGTCTGGTCTTGCTCTGCCCTGCCATGCTGGGTCCCACACACTGGGCTGTGGGGACCCCAGGAGGAGGGCAGCAGGATGGTGAGCCCAAGCCCACGGTGTGCAGTCTGTTCCCGCCCCATGCACAAATCTGGGGGGCATGTGCCACCCATGTACCCCTGTGAGAATGTGCAGTAGTGGGGAGCCAGCCCCCCTGTCCTGCTCCCAGCCTGGGCCCTGCAGCCCCACCCACCACCCCAGCTGGGCAGGAGCCCCCTCCCTCACTATGAGAGCCTCAGTACCCCCCCTCCCCCCACCTGCCAGACTTACCTGCGGGGAGCTGCTCTCCAGGTTGCTTGGCAGCTACACTCATGTGCATGTGTGCACACACACATGGCACCTCCTGCCTGATTGCCCTCTTCCCTGCAGCCCCAACCTAGAAGGGGAGATCCATTTTTTCCCACATTTTTCTCCTTTAAAGGGGAAAATCTGGGTTTTTCTCCTCAAAACGAGAAAATCCGGGTTTTACTGTGTTTTTCCGTAGCGAATTGAAAACCTAGCTCCCTGGTCATAACTAGGGTTCTGTGAAGTGGTCCCATTAAACAAAGGGTATTTTTTCAAATTTGTTTTTAATTTTTTTCTGTGTGTGTTTAGGCACTGGGGATCACTTTAGGATGTGAGAATTCAGGAATTCTCTTTTGATCAAAAGATCTACTTTTGCTCGGCTTCATTGATCAGTTTTGAAGCACGTATCCCACTGCCTGTGCAAAGATGTAGACAACAGTGTGATAAAAATGTACTTAAAATGGAAAATCAGATGCACCTTTTAGTCTTGGAGTAGCAGCTGCAACTCTAAGATAAATTTGAACATCCATAATACTTCAACATTGTTTTTTTTTTAAAATTTATGTACATATATTTGAACTCTTTTTTTCAGGCTCTCCTGAAGTGGAGATATAGCGTTGATCATCTCTCAACGTCCATGGAAATGTCATACTCATATTCATTTAATTTTGTGTGGCAAGGAATATTTTAATTTCCATAGTTTTCACAAGTGCCTTCCTACTTTGCACATCATCATGGAGCTGTCTCATTGCAGGTTTCTCAGCCTTACTTAAAAACAATACAGCGCTCTTCTATTTATGGCTTGCTGTCATCATTGGTGCTCTAATGGTAACACTAGTCGTTTAGTTGGTGTTTTAGCTGTCATTTTTTTTCTTCCTGGAGAGGTTTTTCTAACCAAGCTATTTACATGGCTTTTGGCATTCAGGAACACTTTGTATCTGTTACACACTCTAGAATTTGTTTAAAACTAAAACCTTTTAGATTCACAAAGATTTGAACCAAGGAAGAGTCAGAACTAGGAGATTCTGCAACTTGCACAGTGCAGACACGGAGAGCTGTGTTTTGGGGTTACTAGAGCCCCCATCAGGGTTTGTGTCCTTACTCTTCTAGGTTGCAAAACTACAAATATTATGCTCCAACCAGCCAATTTCTAGCTCCAAATTTGAATATTCAAGGTATGAAATCAATTAGAATTATAGTCAGTTTAAAAAATCAGTTTGATATAGCAGTTTGCTATATCTTCCTTTTTCTGTGACTATAAAGCCATAGAAATTGAAAAGAATTTCAATTCAAAAAAGAATGTTTTCCTCTTTCTGCATTTTTCTCTCTTCTTATACAGGAGATGAATTGATTAACCCCATGTCAGAAGTAGTAAAATTGATTTACATGCACACCTATGCACACAGCTAGATGCAACATAGAAAAATTTTTGTTCCCTCATTTGTTTGTAACCTTAGAAAAGTGAGGCTGGAAAGGACATCTGAAGATCATCTAGTCCAACTACCTGCTCAGTGTGGGTCTGTTCTGTTCAAGTGTTTGTCTAACTTGTTCTTAGAAATTTCCAAGGATTTATAAAACATCTCTAGGTAATCTGTTCCAATGCTTAACGACCAGTTTAAATGTGTTGGTTCATATTTTTTTATACTCATCTTTAATGCTTTCTTAGTTTTATCATTTGTATAGTTTCCAATAGGAGCCCATCTCAGACAAATAAGGCTATAATTTGAGGGCTAGTCCAACCTCATCCAAGATCATCTAAACCATGCCAGGTAAATGTTTATGTAGCCTGTACTGTAGCACATGTAATTATGGAGATACCATGCCCTCACTAGGAACTAGCCTCATTGTTAGAAAGTTACTTTTATAGCTAACTTTAACTTCCCTTGTTGCAATTTAAGTTTATTATTCCCTGTCCTGTCTCTTTGGACACTCAGTCCAGCCATTTATCTCTCCTCTCTCTAACAACCTTTGTTTGTTTGACTGTGGACTGTTATCAGATCTTCCTTTTGCCTCTTCCCTGGAAGAAATCATCCTAACTTTTCCAGTTCTTCTTCGTATATCATACTTTTTAAACCTCTATTTTTTTCTTGCTCTCCTCTGTACTCCTCCTCCGTGTGTTCACACTTTTCTTGAAGTGCGATATCTAAAACTGGACCCAATGCTCTAAGCGAGCCCTCGCCTTTTCTGAATAGAGTGGAAGTATCAATTCCCATAGCCTACATATGGCCCTTTTGTTAATACATCCCAGTATGTGGTTAGTGGTTCTTGCTTGTTTTTTATTTGTTTTCAGTACTATCTGGTTGACTCATATGTGGCTTCCTGTCCTTTTCTGCAGTACTGAAGGGTAGCTAGTTTCTGGTTTTTGTAATCGTGCATTTCTCCTTCCTAACTGCAATACTTTGTACTTGTCCCCACTGCATTTTACTTCATTTTATTTTAGACCATCTTTACAATTTGTTAGGGTCATTTTGCATCCTAATCCTATTCTCTAAAGTGTTTGCCACCCTATCCAATTTGTTGTCATCTACAAATTTCTTAAATGCACAGTCAGTTCTTTCCTCCAAGTTATTAACAAAGGTATTGAACAGAGCTAATAGCCAATAGATCAGCAATTATTTAAGCCAATTCTTTGGGTACTCTATAATGAAATTCATTAGGATCTGCTCATTTGAAAACATCTATTTGATTTTAGTAAACCTTACCTTATTCTTTCCCTGCTCATGACTGCATGCCGTCTCCCTGTTCATACTTCTAACTGAGCTTATTAGCTGATAGTTGACCTTTTTTGTGAGGACTAAAGTAAAAAAGGCTTTAGAGACCCCTTATTGTTCATTATTAGCTTCCCTTCCTTGTTCAATAAGGACCTTAGCTTTTTTATGTTTTCCTATTACATTTAACGGTTAATTGAATTGCTTTCTGTTATCCTTTGCTTCTTGCTAGTTGTATTTTAGTTTGTGCCTTGGCCTTCCTGATTTTTGTCCATCTGTGCTTGAATTAAATTCTTAAACTCATACTTAGTGATATGGCCAAGTTTCTATTTTTTTGTAAGATTCCTTTTAAAGTTGCAAGTCACTGAAGAGCTCACAGTTTAGCCAAGCAGGTCACTTGCTGTGTTTCCTATCTTTCCTCCTCAATAGGATAGGATGCTTTTGTTCCCTTAATATTGCCTCTTAGAGAAACAACAAACTCACAGGTAGCAGGACTTCCTTTTTGCCACAGACCAATTTTCTGAGTTTAGAGCTGCTTTTCTGAGGTTCAGGATTTCTGTTCTGCTGTTTTCCTTTCTACCTCTCCTTAGGATTATGAACTCTTATTTTAAGAGTTATTTGAAGATTCGTAACCCATTCTTCCCTATTTGTAAGAAACAAACTAAAACAAAGTTTCTCTGCTAGGTTTTCTCTGCCCACTGCACCAAGGGGTTATCCCCAGCACATTTCAGGAACTTGTAATAGCAGTGCAGGCTGTCCAACATTTCAAGAATCTATCATGGTAGTGAAGACCCCCATTAAGCAGCAGGTCCTCTCATTTGGATGTTAGTTGTATTTATAAAGCCTCTTTCATTTCCTCCTTATGGTGCCCTGTAGTAGCCACTAACTATAACACTGTCCTTGCTGTTTTCCCCTTTTCCCTTACCCTAGAAACTTAATAGGTTTGTTTTGGTTCTCAGAACAAGTGTATTTGTCTTTAAAGAAACTCCTCTTCTATATCTTCTCTGTCCTTCCTGACTAAACTGTAGCTATCCACATCAGTGTTCCACTTACATGAACTGCGCCACCAAGTTTTGCTTATCTGAATTTGATCATAATTTTGTGTGCGCTGGGACTTAATTATCCCTGATTACTCTTCATGCTTCTTGCATTTCACAGACTAATACTGACCAGCATATCTACTATTTTCCCCAGCTTGGTGTCACACACATGCTTGCTTAGGATGCACTCCATTCCTTCTTCCAGATTGACGAAGATATTGAACAAAACCTGTCCCAGGACTGACCTCTGGGGCACTCCACTTGATATCGGCTTCCAACTAGACCTGAAGCCGTTTATTACTAACCATTAAGCTAGCTTTCTGTCCACCTTACCGTCCATTCATCCAACGTGTACTTCCTTAGCTTGCTTGCAAGAATGTGGTGGGAGACTGTATCAAAAGTTTTGCTAAAGTCAACGTATATCACATCCACTGTTTTCCCTGCATCCCCAGTGCCAGTCATCTCATCATAGAAGGCAATCAAGTTGGTCAGGCATGACTTGCCCTTGGTGAATCCATGCTGACTGTTTCTGATCGCTTTGTTCTCCTCCAAGCACTTAGAAATGGATTCCTAGAAGACCTGCTTCATGAGTTTTCTGGGCACCAAGGTGAGGCTGACTGGCCCACTTGTAAGTGTCCTTTTTGTGTCTAAGCTCACCAAAGAGTTCTCTGCTAAGCCAAACTGGTCATATGCTGTATTTGCTATTCTTTCTGCACATTGGGATGGATTGTTCCTGCACCCTCATTAATAAGGTTTCTTTTAACATACAGCCAGCTCTCCTGGACTTCTTTCCCCCTCAGACTGGCCTCCCAGGAGATCTTGCCCATCAGTTCCCTGAGGGAGTTAATATCTACTTTTTTGAAGTCCAGGGTCCACCTTACAGATCATTCATCCAGGGTCTATACTCTGCTGCTCTACTTTCTTTGTTTTGTCAGGATCCTGAACTTGGTCATCTTGTGGTTACTGTTGCCCAAAATGCCAGACACTTCTACATCCCACATCAATTCTTCCCTATTTATGAACAGCAAGTCAATAAGAGCATGGCCCCTAGGGTCTCTTGTATATGTGATTGTGGAACCATGTACATGTGACAAAACATGATGACAAATCATCATTTGTCTAATATAATGGTGCCACTGTGTACACGTGCATGATTTTTTTTGTGTAAAAATTCATTTGAGTATGGCAACTTAGACCACCTCTGATGTGTTTTAATTTGATTGGGACAACTTGTCCCACTGTAGATTAAAAAAAAAAAAAAAAAATCATGCATGTGTACATCATGTCTGGCTCCCAGAGAAGGCAGTGCGGACAGTGCACGGGGAGCTGGAAACCCGGATGGGCTCATGGAAACTCGGGCTCGGCAGGCTTCCAGTGCCCCGCGTACTGTCCCTGCTGCCTTCTCTGGCCATCAGCACACACAGCTGCCCTCGTGCTGCCTTCCCACACTGCCCCAGGGGCAAGCCAGCTCATTCCCCAGTGGTCCCAGGCAGGTGGAGAAGGCAGTGGGGCTGGTACACAGGGCTCTGGAAGCCTGCCAAACTCAAGCTTCCCCAACCATGTCTGGGTTTCCAGCGCCCCATTCACTGTTGGATTGGGCTGGGTGCTGCCTGCCTACGACCTGGGGCAGCACCCACCTAGCTAGCATCCCTGGGGGGCACTGCTGCTACAGAGGGAAGCACCAGGCCCCCCAGCAGCTTGTGCAGGCTGGCTTCACTAAGAACAGTCCACCTCCATCCTCTTTTCTTAGAATCATAGAAGTTGGGTCGGAAGGGACCTTGTAGATCTTCATGTCCGACCCCCTGCCTGGGCAGGAGGGAAACGGGGCTCAAGTGACCCCAGCCACGTATGCATCGAGCTGCTTCTTAAAGACCCCCCAGAGTAGGAGCTAGCACCACTTCCCTTGGAAGTTGGTTTCAGATCCTAGCTGCCCTGACTGTGAAGTAGTTCCTATGGATGTCTAATCTGAATCTACTCTCCAACAACTTGTGGCCATTATTCCTTGTTATCCTGGGGGGTGCTAGGGGAAATAAGGTCTCCCCCAAACCCTTCTGGTCCCCCCTAGTGAATTTATAGATGGTCACAAGGTCCCCCCTCAGCCTTCTCTTGTGGAGGCGGAACAGGTTCAGGTCCCGTAGCTTTACATTGTAGGGTCTGCCCTGCTGTCATGCGGGTGGCCCTCCTCTGGACCCTCTCAATGTTGTTCACATCCCTTTTGAAGTGGGGTGCCCAGAACTGGACACAGTACTCCAGCTGTGGCCTGACCAGTGTCACCTAGAGGGAGAGGATCACCTCCTTGGCCCTACTTGAGATGTATCTGTGGATGTACAATAGGGTCTGGTTAGCCCTGCCGACTGTGACCTCGCATTGTCGGCCCATGTTCATCTTGGAGTCAGTGATGACTCCAAGGTCCCTTTCTGCCTCTGTGCTCTCAAGAAGGGAGTTTTCCTTCTTATAAGTGTGTTGCCTGTTGCTACTGCCCAAGTGGAGCACCCTGCGCTTGTCAGTATTGAAATGCATCCTGTTTTTGTTAGCCCACCCTTGCAACCTATTCAGGTCTTTCTGCAGTCTTTCCCTCCCTACTAGCGTGCCCACCTCACCCCAAATTTTGGTATCATCAGGAAATTTGAACAGGTTGCTTTTTACCCCATCATCCAAATCACTGATAAAGAAATTGAACAGTGTGGGCCCAAGGACTGAGTCCTTGGGGGACTCCGCTGTCCACTTGCCCCCAGGTCAAATATGACCCATCCTATACCACCCTCTGAGTGTGACCCTTCAGTGAATTAGCAATTCATCTGACCATGTAGGCATGGATGCCACAGTCGCCCCCCTTCAGGTAGTTGAACACTGCTATTATATCACCCCTGTCTTCACTTCTCTAGACTAAATAAACCCAGCTCCCTCAGTCTTTCCCCATATGTTTGTGCACCCCAGCCCAGTTTTGTTGCCCTCTGCTGGACTCTCTCCAAATTGTACACAACCTTTTATAGTTGGGAGACCCAAAACTGGACACACTACGCCAGATGTGATTTGACCAGTGCAGAATAGAGGGGAATAATTACTTCCTTGATCTGCTGGCAACACTCCTACTAATGAAGCTGAGTATGCTGTTTGCCTTTTAGAGCAACAAGGACACACAGTTGACTCCTATCCAGTTTATTGTCCACTGTAACCCCCAGGACCTTTTCTGCAGAGCTGCTGATTAGTCGCTTGGTCCCACGTCTGTACTGGTGCATGGGATTGCAGGACTTTGCACTTGTGCTTGCTGAACCTCATGAGATTTCTTCTTCCCCAGTCCTCCAATTTGTCACTGAATCCTAGCCCTACCCTCCAGCATATCTACTAATCCCCTGTTTGGTGTCATCTGCAAACTTGGTAAAGGTGTGGTTCATCCCATCTTCCAGCTTGTTGATGAAGATGTTGAACAAAACTGGCTCCAGGACCAGTTTTCTTTGGTTTGGTCTCTTTTTTCTTTTCCTACTTGTGGGTATTCTGGTCTAGCTGCCTAGAAAATCTTGTACTTTTAATAAATTAAGGAGGAATTTTGAATTTCTGCATGATAGCTCCATAACTTGCAATCATAGTATTTCATTATTAACCAATAGATTGCAATCCAGGAGGAAGATAAAATGGCTTAAATATGTATCTGTTCATTGGCCGGTGAGTACCCTAATCAAACTCTGCTGGAATTAGTAAAAAGGGTTCCAGTCATGACTGGAGTTCAGTCGAAGTACTTGCCTGTCCACTAAGAATTAGAATAATTTGTCATAGTCTTGGCTCTGATTTATGTC
>JAGPOW010000261.1:251294322-251315164 GCA_030014935.1 Caiman crocodilus | reverse complement strand
TTTTTTTTTCTGCCGGGACTCTGGCTTATGCAATATAAGCTACTTTCCTTACACCTTACACCCTCCTTGAAACTTGGGGAATTTGTGGAAGGCCTTCTGTCTAAGTACTAAATCAGCAGTACCACCTGGTTGTGGTATGTATCCACCTTCGAGGGAGACTGTAGAAAGAATAAAACAAAATAAATGTTAAAAAAAAATGTTCCGCACTGAAAGTAGTATTTTTACTTTTTAAAAGTGTGTTTCCTTAGTCTGTTAAAATCATCATGTTGTCTGGATCGGTTAACCATTTTGAACATCCCATATTAACATTAGACATTTTTAAATCTTAAATTTTATGCAGTGGAATTTACAGTGGACTACATGCTACTTCAAATTTTGAGATACTAACTACCAATATCTATCTCTAATTGTTGCAGTACTGTATATGAAAGGGTTTACGGAATTTTCTCTGTTAATCTGGAACTTAATTTTCTAACATCTAGGGGTGCACCCATAGAGATTTCTTGGGCCAATACCAATAGCCGATTTTTAAGGAGGGATATTGGCTGATACGGATCCAGGTTCTGATACGCAGCCCGGTGGCTTGAAGAGCAGTGTCTGGCTGGTAAGTCTGTTGTGGTGAAAGAGGTGGAGGGAGAGAAAGGGTGTGAGGGGTGCAGTTTGAGGCCCCTGCAGTGAGGGAGGGAACGTGGTAGGGGCCGGGGCAGGTGCTGCCCAGCTAGGGTTGGATGGGGTGTGGAACAGAGCTGTGGCTTGTCTGAGAGGTTCAGGAAGGGGATGGGAGGGACAGCTCCCATTACCAGGCACACCCCAGGAGGGCATGGCAGGGGTGTTGCATGCTCCTCAGATCTGTGGAGGATGAGATGGCTGGCACTGCGGGCTGGGGCCAGCACCAAGCTCTGCCTGGTGGGGAATGGGGAACTGCGCTTGGGGTGGGCAGCGGTGGTGCTGGGAGTGGGGCTTCAGGGGTGTGGGGGCAGGAGCCACCCCAAAATTCACCGTAGCCCTCCCAACCCCTTTTTCAGCACCACCACTGCCCGCCCCCAGCCCAGCCCAGCCCCTGCCGGGAAGAGCCTGATGCCGGCCTCAGCCCACAGGAGCAGCCACCCCACCCCACGCAGATCTGGGGGGCATGCGCCCCCCCCATGCCCTCCCGGAGTCCATGCCGCAGCAGGAGCTGCCCTGCCCCCCGCCCCCCCAATGAGCCCAGTTGAGCCATGGCTCCGTGCTGTGCCGTGCCATGCCCCAACTGGGCAGCGCCTGCTCCAGCCCCAGTCCCACCCCCTCCCTTACCACGGGGGCCTTGATCTGTCATCCTGCCCCACATCTCTTCTCTTCCCCCTGCCTTTCCACAACAACAGACTTACCAGCTGGATGCAGCTCTCCAAGCTGCCAGACTGTGCACATACACAGGGCATTTCTTGGCCACATTATTGGCTGCAGCAGGCAAAAAAAGCTAATTTCTGATATAATCAATTTTTTTGTAAATTGGTACTGATCCGGTATTAGACCGATGCATTGGTGCACCTCTAACATCTACAGTTTTTGTGGGTTTTTTTGCCTGCCTTGAAAATGGAATTTTTTAGACAAATACTACAAAGGTAAGGAAATACCAGATATGCCCAGAGGTCCAAAGTAGTAACTGAAGAAATGGTTTCTACCTCAACCATAGTGTAGTTGTATAGTGCTATGTTTTAAGACAAACTTAAACACTAGTTTGTAAAGCTATGCACATGCATTGTACCGAGTAAATAAGATTTTGCATGTGCAGCGAAATAAGTGTTTAAAGCAAATATTTCTTATAGTAGCCAGCAGTTCATGAAAGTAGGCTGTTCATGAAGGCTTTGATTGATTGAGTTTTGGAAACATGTTCAGGCTCTGCAGTAGTTCTTAGTTCCATTATTCTATACCCTGTGCGTTCCCTACAGGCAGGTGTGTGTGTGTGTACCTGGAACAAGACTGTACACAGCTTGCATCTTGCAGTAGTTTGTTCCATTTTTATTTAGAGTTTGCCTCAGATGTGTTTTGTTGCCTTCATCAGCCTTCAGTTAGTGACCTTAGGGATAGTTTCTTTTGGCTAATGGCAAACCTTCCATAGGCTTCTCTGTTGGGCTAAAAATTGACTTCTTTCCTACCAACCAGGATAATACCTCAGTAACTTAACATTTCAGTGTATTCTTTCTTCATTTCTTTCCATCACTGTGTGCTTTCTCTTAATTCTCAACCTTGCCATTTCCTGGCTTCAAGAGGGTTTACTGGATTAGACCTTCGGAAGTATATTGTTCTACTGATGGCCGTAGTGTATAACAGAACACTGTTTTTTTTTTTGTTGTTTTTAAGTGATGTATGATCACAAAATGCTACCAAAGTTAATCAAAGATGAACAGTCACATCCCTGTGTATGGCACTGGAAATGTACCCTAACAAGCTAGCTATGTTGACATATTTAAACTAGCAGAGGAAGATGCTTTACTTTCTTGCATAGTAATTCTCTGTTGATTAAAGCATTTCACTTCTTATCTTTAATAGACTTTTATTTATTTAGGTATTGCAATCAGAGAGTCAGCCAAAGTAGGTGACCAAGCCCAGAGGAGAGTAATGAAGGGAGTTGATGATCTAGACTTTTTCATAGGAGATGAAGCCATAGATAAACCTACCTATGCCACGAAGGTAAGAACACAGAAGGAAATGTCATCATCTTTCAGGAATCTCTTTGTTATTGTTGGTTATTTCAAATGTGCCCGACAGCCATTTAATCACCATTTTCTGAAGTTTGCTGTCACTAAGCAAAGTTTGTGAAACATCAAGACATGTCCCCCGATTCCTTTGCACAGGTTCATTTCCTCAAATGTGTCAGATTTTCTTTATCATGGTAAAGGGTACTTTTTGTGATGCATTAATATTCAGCATATGCTGAACATTTATAAGAAAAACTTTGCCTGTGAAGAATGAATGGGGGGTGGGGGTGGGGGTGGTATGGAGTGCCACCACCTAACCCCCCATGCTGCCGCTGTTCTGCCTTTTGCAGGGAGTGGGGTCAGGGAGCCGAAGCTGGCACTGCTGGCCTTGGCTCCCTGACCCCCTGTCCGGTCCTTGGCGCAGCTTGCTGGGACTCGGGTCGGGGACCACTCCCTCCCTCTGCCCCCCAGATCCCGTCCTGTCCTCAGCAGAGCCTCCCCTCTGTCTGGTCCTCCCCCCCATGTCCGGTTCTTGGCGCGGCTTCAGAAACATGGTGGTGCTCCCCCAAGCTGAGAGTGCTCTGATTGGCTGTTTCCATCAGCCAATCAGCGTGCGAATGAAGTGTTACGGACAGACAGACAGACGTAGGCTCTTACAATATTAGAATAAGAATAATCATTTATAATGTATGCTACTGGGAAGGTAAGCACTTACTGTATGCTGGGCACTGATGCTGCCTTCTGTTAGGAACCTTTGGGTGGCTTGGTCTTAATTCTTTTAATTTATAGACTGAGAAACACATTACCAGGGAGGACAAGTCTCATCTCTCTTCTACCACTTGAGCTACCTGTTGTGCAGAGAGGTGAAGTAATCTTCCTTAGGTCAGCAAATAGAATAATGACAGAGCCATGACTGGAAAGAACCCAACTCTCCTGATTTGAAGTCTAGTGTGCTATCTGTGGTTGGAATCACACTGGGAGATCTGGGAGCAGAAGATGGCTTAAAATGTTGGCTTTGGTTTAAAATTAGAATGGTAACAGCATAAAGTTTCTTGCTTGCACATCCTATGCTAGGATTTTGCTTCTCAGGCTGATTTCTATTGTTGCCTACTGGGTCACATGTTGAGCTTACTTAAGACGTTGGCATACCTCTGCTGTTTTGCCTCAGTGGCCTATACGACATGGTATTGTTGAAGATTGGGACCTCATGGAAAGATTCATGGAGCAAGTAATTTTTAAATATCTTCGAGCTGAGCCTGAGGATCACTACTTCTTAATGGTGAGTAATGGGGCTGCATAAGAAAATATTTCCACAAATGAAAGGCTGGATAATATTCCAAGCACAAGTAGACTTTGTTATAACATATAAAGCCTAGAAGCCATTTTTTTTTCTCTCCAACTTTTCATTTCTTTTTATTGTGGTTGAAACAATACATAACATTTCATTGAAGAGAGGTTCCAATAAATTTCTGAAGCAGGCTTCTTGGCTTCTGACTTTATTTTTTAAAAGCTTAGGCATCTTGATTGAATTACAGATGCTGCGTAAAATAATTGACTGATTTTACTCAAACAAAATAAAATGTTGGGTAAAATAAGGGGAAATGTCACTTAGCAACGTGCTGTATGTTAGCAATTGCACAGTTATGTGAACAGCTTTTATGGAAGATGATTGCAGTTACCTAATGCAAAATGTTTGTTTTTAAGCAGTAGTTTTCCATAAGGGTAGATGAATATATAATTGATTTAATAAGGGAGCAGTATTAAGTAGTTAAGGTCTCAAACTGGATTTACCTTGAAACATGCCAACACTGAACTTTAAGTTATTCAAATGGTTTGGCTGGAAGAGCGGTTGTAAAATTTGTGATGCTAATGTAATTTATTATAGTATATAACTGTATGTAATCAGATACATGGACTTCTGCAAAATAATTTGATTGTAGTTTACTTTAAAGGAACCTTATAGTATTTTTGGTACTATTTTTGTTGGCAGTCCATCCATTTCCAGGTAGGAACAGATGGGACATGAAGAATTTTTAGAGGCTAAGTTTACTTCCTGAATATAATGTAGACTGTGATTTAGACTCTTAGACCTTGGTTTTGCAAATGCATACATTGTGCTTAACTTTATTCGTCTGAGTGCTTTGGTTGAAATCAATAAGGAACTCCATAAGTATATGCAAGCTTACTCTCAACAAGTTATTTCGTCCTAGATTCCCTAGGAATCTAAACTATGCCACAGTCTAAACTGCATAACTTAAATCGATTCTGCCTCAGGCATTTTTGAATGTCTGTACTTAGCCTGTGAGTATTTGTAAGTCAGTCCATTATGGGCACAACATGATACCATTACTCATATGTATTAAAACCAAGCTTTTCCAGATGATCAGTAATTTTTAATAATTAAATTTAATGAAATTTTACCGTGTTGTGGGTGGTCAGGGTTGTCTGCCACAGATTCTACAGTTCTTGTCTCTGTACCTGAGACTCCTTTGGGGTGTTTTGAGTGAATTGATAAACTGAAAAATTAATTTACTGTTGTACTGAGCCAAGTTTGATAAAAGCACATACTGTGATAGGTGGTTAATAAAGTGGCCTTTCTTTACAGACAGAACCTCCATTGAACACTCCAGAAAACAGAGAGTATCTTGCAGAAATCATGTTTGAATCTTTTAATGTACCAGGACTTTACATTGCTGTTCAGGTGAACAAAGTGAATCTATCCTTCTAAAGTACAGTATAGCTGCAGTATGTAAGCACATGCCTAAAATGTTTGAAGCAGTATTTTTTAAAGATTAAAGTTTAGTTTGTCTTACCCACATCTAATATTAACTGTTTCTTATATAGGCAGTGTTGGCCTTAGCTGCATCTTGGACATCACGGCAGGTTGGAGAACGTACGTTAACAGGAACTGTCATTGACAGTGGTGATGGAGTAACCCACGTAATTCCTGTGGTATGTAGTAGAACTGTTTGCACAAGTGTGAGAATTTCTTCAGGCTTGAATTAAAAGATGAGGGGTTTTTTTCTGGACTGTGTGCCTCTTAACTGTCACCGAGGGAGGGAGTCAGGGAAAAAGAACATAAAGTATGTTAAAGTGACGCTGTCAGCCTAAATTAGTACCAAAATTTAGCTGTTGCCAATAGAAATTTCTGCAGGAATGAGACTATAAATACAAACAATATTTAAAGAGTTTTTAACTTTTACATTGGTGAGAGTATACAGAAAAAGGGAGCTTTTCTAATGAGTCTAGACAAGGTTTTAATTATTCCATGGAAAAAAAAAGTTGCAGTTGAATTAAATAAACATGATGGTAACTCTCCTTTTCCATAAGATCAATATTTTTTTTATTCCACTCTGTTTCCAATCTAATTTTGTGGCCCTGTATACATTTATATATTTTTTGGGAAATGAAGTGGATTTTTTTTCTATTTTGCAAAATAAGGTAAAAGTTCAGTACCTCTTGAATAGATTTTTTTTTTTTTAGGGGAGTCCATACTGTTGAAGGCCGTGAAGAAAGAGCCCCTATACTTTATACGAGATTCATATGTTTGTACATCCTGGCATAACCCAATTTTTGCACCATTTAAATGGCTGAATAGTCATTACTGGTGCCCCAAAATTGAAAGGCTAGGCAGTACTTTTGGATTTTCCTTCATGCAGGAGAAGCGACTCCATATTTGCCATCATGTCTATCATGATTCTGTATATTTTAAAATCCATTTACAAATTGTGGTTTTGGTTGTATATTTGCTTTATAAGTATATAATTGTTACTCTCCATTGCAGTTTGGAGTATTTTATATATGGGTGATACAACAGCAAATTTATATAAATAAATAATCATTTAAATAGTCTATTTGAAATGGACTTAAGCCGCTTGGGATATGAAAATGTAATAGTTATTTTAGTCCCTCTAACTTCTGTTCAAATTATGGCATCCCATATATTTGCATAGCGTATAATGCATCTGAATGTCATTTAAGTACTGAAGTGTAGTGTAGGCCAATGGGCTCCTTTAAAATGTATCACAATCTGGTAAATACATGTCCTTGCAGTATTTGCTTCAATTGGCAAAAACTGGAAGTAGTGAAGAAAGTTTCACATGTAGAGTAATAAATATGTAACTGTAGTAATCATTGTTGCATTTAACATAACTGTCCATGGTGTCCCCTTTATTCTTTTCTCTGGTTTTCCTCTGGTCTTTAAATTAATCCTGAAAAAGGAGGAGGTGAAAAGGAAAGACATTGCTTTTTTAGACTATGTTTAATGTCTGATTTCCCTTCCCTTTTTTTAATATTGTATTTTGTTTTTGTTTTTTGTCAACTTTTTCTTTCCATTTTTCAGCATCTCATAGGACTAATGCTTGTCCTCATCATGAGTATGTTTTACTTTTGCCGACCATTTCTGATCAAACCTCTTCACTGGGGGTCTTCTTTGTCTTTAACATGCACTTTCACCTAAGATCATCCTTTTATTTATTATTTAGTGTATTAGATAAGATATGTCACATTTGCAAATGGTTATCAGTCTGATAAACACAAGTAGCATATAATGGCTTTACAAATTTGTACCGTGGATTTGAAGGGGATCACTTGAAGGAGTCGGCATCTAAGATTCTTTTTTTGTTAATTAAAATTTTAAATTAAGAAGCTGCTTGGTAAAAACTAATGTTTTGACTCCACTGATAACTATCAATACTTCATACACCATTTTTTTTCTAAGTATCTTTTTTTCCATAGGCAGAAGGTTATGTAATTGGAAGTTGCATCAAACATATCCCTATTGCAGGTAGAGATATTACATATTTCATTCAGCAGCTCCTAAGGGAGAGGGAGGTGGGAATTCCTCCTGAACAATCTCTGGAGACAGCAAAAGCCATAAAGGTAAAATCTTTTTAAAAATTCGCTTTTTTAAAGAGGATGATTTTTTGTTTTAAAAAGTTGCCAGTGACCACTTAAAAATGCAGACCTAAGAATTGTCTAGTTAACTTTGCTTTTCCTTTCATTTATTGAATTTTTGACAACATGAGGGGGAAGGGAAGAAATAAGAATAATTGGCAATTAAGTCTTATTCTATAGAATACATTTCAAGAGAAAGCTGACATTTGATTAGGCTCTGAACTTGGTTCAGATTTTAGTTATTTTTATTAAAAAAAAAAAAATCTACAAACATTTGAACTTCTGAGTTTTGATTATTATGCATAACATCAGTACAGTCACCCAGGTCTGATCCTGCTGCGAGAGGCATGCAGGTGTGAACCCTTTTGTCCTTAAAAACCAATGATTATATTGGGATTTCCATCTAGAGCCCCATTTGAAATCATTTGTGGGATTTGGGTCTTGAATAATGAACTGTGGGAACATTTCCTGACCAGCCTGTTTTCAAAGAAGGATTGAATGTAGGAGCAATATTTACCAAATTGGAATGCCTGATTAATAGATTCAGACCTCGTCACATTCAGTTTCCCAATTACATTGTTTTCAGTTTGCCTGAAATATTCTTTACTGTACTGTATGATGGGGGGGAATTTTTTGGCAATTTTTAATTCATTATATTTCTTTACAGGAAAAATACTGTTATATTTGTCCTGACATAGTAAAAGAATTTGCTAAGTATGATGTAGATCCACGAAAATGGATCAAACAGTATACGGGCATTAATGCAATCAACAAAAAAAAATTTATTATAGATGTTGGTTATGAAAGGTTTCTTGGACCTGAAATTTTCTTTCATCCTGAGGTAAGAATTATTGCCTAATATTGCTTTATATTAAGTTTGAATGGAAGGGAAAATGCAATATTCTTGGTGCCAGAGCACCACCTTGTGGAAATAAGATAACAATAAGTCTGGAAGGGTTGGATGACTTTCTAGAGATATAGTATTGCTGGATGTGGAAGTTGGTTAAAATCTCTTTGTTTTCTTCAGGATCTATAAAATGGTTAAGCCTTTTAATTGGTCAGATGCACATTAAAACAGGAAAACAGCTACCTGAAATCTCACATGACTGGGATAAGCAGGCCTTTCTATTTTTCTGCTTTTAAATACGCGTTTGCTGTTTTAACTCAAAATATACAATATATTCAGTAATGTAGTCAGTTCCTTGGATATCACTCTGATTTTCTAGCAACATGCTTGTACCGTCTCAGGTCCTGGACGCTTGGACACTTAAGCATGTATTGCCTTTTAGATAATTAACAAGGCCAGTGACTCAAGTTTTAATGCCAAAATCATGCCTGATGCAGTCTCACTGAAATCAGTTTCTTTTAACATACTTGGACCTGTTTAATGTAACCACAGATTTTTTTTCTAAGCCTAATTAATAAGCAGTGTTTCTCAAAATTACATTGGAAATGTTTCAACATTCAACAATTTTAAATTTTTCTCTGGATGTATTTCATACACAGGACTCTGTACAAACAGATTTAGTAGGCACCTGACTAGACCTTTTAAACATACACCATAGAATAATAGAAAATTAGGGTTAGAAGGGACCTCAGGAGGTCATCTAGTCCAACCCCCCACTCAAAGCAGGACCATCACCAACTAGATCATCCCAGCCAAGGCTTTGTCTAGCCAGGTTTTAACCTCCAAGGATGGAGCTTCCGCCACTTTTTGAGTAAACTGTTCCAGTGTTTTACTACCCTCCTAGTGAGAGAGTTTTTTCTAATATCTAACCTAAACTTCCTTTGCTGCAACTTGAACCCATCACTCCTTGTTCTGTTATCTGCCACCACTGAGAACAGTCCAGCTCAATCCTCTTTGGAACAACCCTTCAGGTAGTTGAAGGCTGCCATTAACCTTTCCTGCCCACCCCAACTAAAGAAGCCCAGTACTCTCAGCCTCTCCCTAGAAGTCATGTGCTCCAGCCCCTAAGCATTTTTGTTCCCCTCTGCTGGACTCTGTCCAATTTGTACACATCCCTTCTGTAGTGGGGCATGGGACTCCAGATGTGGCCTCACTAGTGCTGCATATAGGGGAAGAATCACTTTTCTTGATCTGCTGGCAACAGCCTTACTAATGCAGCCCAGTATACCATTAGCTATCTTGGCAACAAGAGCGCATGGTTGGCTCGTATTCAGCTTACTGTCCACTGTGACCCCCCAGGTCCTTTTCTGCAGAGCTGCTGCCCAGCCAGCCAGTCTCCAGCCTAAAGCAATACATGGGATTGTTCAGTCCTAAGTGCAGGACTTTGCATTTGTCTTTATTGAACCTCATGAGATGTCTTTTGGTCCAATCTTACAATTTGTCCAAGTCTCTCTGAATCCTAACCCTCCCCTCTAGCACACGTACTACTCCCCCTAGCTTGGTGTCATCTGCAAACTTGCTGAGGGTGCACTCTGTGCCATCTTCCAGGTCATTGATAAAGATATTGAACAAAACTGACTCCAGGACCGGGTCCCAACTAGATCTTGAGCCAGTGATCACTACCTGTTGAGCCTGATGATCCAGCCAGCTTTCTGTCCACCTTACAGTCCATTCCTCTAATCTGTACTTCCTCAGCTTGCTTGAAAGAATGTTGTGGGAGACCTAATTAAAAGCCTTGCTAAAATCGAGCCTCGCTTAAACCACATCCACTGGTCTCTATCTTTATTCACAGAGCCAGTTGTCTCATCATAGAAGGAATCAAGTTGGTCAGGCATGACTTGTCCTTGGTGAATCCTTGCTGACTGTTTCTAATCACCTTCTCTTGCAAGGGCGTAGAAATGGATTTCTTGAGGATCTGCTCCATGATTTTTCCAGGGACTGATTTGAGGCTGACTGGTCGGTAGATCCCTGGATCTTCTTTTTTCCCTTTCTTAAATGTGGGCTTTATATTTGCCCTTTTTCAGTCACCTGGAACCCCTCTCAATCTCCATGAGTTTTCAGAGATCAAGGCCAGTGACTCTGCAGTCACATTGGCCAACTCCCTCAGTACCTTTGGGTGCATTCAGTCTGGCCCCATGGACTTTTATATGTTCAGCTTTTCTAAATAGTACCTAACCTGCTCTTTTATCACTGAAGGCTGCTCACCTCCTCCCCAAACTGGGAGCTGACCTTGCCTGTGAAGAGTGAGCTGAAAAAGGCTTTGAATACTTCAGTCTTTTCTGCATCCTCTGTCACTAAAGATCCATCCTCTGTCACTAATGAACCATAGGATCGACAGTTGCCTACTACTTTCTTCTGGAAGTAGATTCAAAGTGCTTGGGAGCTGCATGCAGTTTTCAAGCCATCATTTGGCCATTCCCATTACAAATGAATATCACTGGCACTTTTTAGGGCAGTTGAATCCAGCCCCAGTTGTGACTAATCTAGCAGCTTCCTGATGATGTCTTGAAGTTAGAAATTGGGTGATACCTTGGAGATCACTTCTATCATTATGAAAAACAGCAAGTGATTCAGTTGAGAGAGTTGCACCTATTTATATGTGGGAACATGGTATTGGAAAGGATTTCCTGCGTCACTGAGTCCCTTGCTGTCACAAGTGACCACATATATAATCTTCCTAAATTTTTATCAAGCCCCACCTTAAAAAAGGCTATCTCTTGCCGTCTTTGTTCTGTTCCTATTGCAGAACCTTGCTGACTTGCACCTTCTCATTTGTTGTCTAATTTTTATCATGACTGCTATAAATGTATATCCTACTTATTCTTGTGCCAGCCTTAACCTTTAGTTTAAATAGCTCTCTCCCCTCCTCCTGCCTCTCCTCCTTGGTATTTACTTCCCAGTCCGCTTACAGAAAGCTGTCACAGTTTACCTTGGCCAATATTGTGCTAGACCAGTGACTTTCAACCTTTTTTCATTTGCATACCCCTGAAAATGTCAAACGGAGGTACAGGACCTCTGGAAATTTTGAATGGTGGTGCAGACCCCTTTGAATTGTTAAGTGTGGGTAGTCACATACTTTTGATTGATCGTAGTCATTTTCCATGGACTCCTTAGACAGTCTGTGGACCCCTGAAGGGTCCGTGGACCACAGGTTGAAAACCAATGTGCTAGACTAAGCAATCCAAGCTCTCTTAGTCTCCTTGTATCAAATTGGCTCTCCATTCTCCTGATCATGCTACTAGCCCTATTCCAGTTTTGAAGGTGTTTTTAGAAAGTGTGTGACCAGAATTATACACAGTACTCCAGACGAGTTCTTACCAGTGTTGTGTTTAATCACTTTAATATTTGCTTATCTCTAATGGAAATACCTCAGCTGATGAGTTCTAGGATTGCATTTGCCTTTTTAATGACCATGCTACGTTTTATAGCTTATAGTTTGTCACAGGATGATTAATACAGCAATGTCTTTCTCCTTTACTGTCATTTTCGGCTTTTGAGCCATCATATTATACCTGAAACTCTTATTAGATGCGTGACCTCGCACTTTGTACAGTTAAATTTCCGCTCTATCTCAGACTTCGAGTTTATATATCAGTTTTTTTATACTGTGATTGTCTTCCATATTGACAGTGGCTTCCAACTTCAGGCTAGAATGTTTTTATGGCACAACAGTAACGTTATTTTTCTTCTGGTCACTACATAACATGTTCCATAAACAGAAGTACCCTCAGCCCCAATTAATTTTTTTTCTTAGCATAAAAATGCTGGTGCAACCAGGGATTTTAAATATACTTTAAATAACTACCCATTTAAATTCTTCTAATTATAAGTTAATCTTTTAACTCATAATACTATCACCCATGTGTTGCAACTAGTCCCTTCCTTCCCCTCTTCCCCTTCCTCTCCCTCCTAAGTCAGCAGTTCATAGCAGGGAGGGGGAAGCAGAGCCACATGTTGCGACTAGGTGCTTTCCTGGGGCACTGTGCCACTTCCCTTCCCCGCCAGACTGCATCCGGCACTAAACGTTAACCAATGCATTAGCAGTATAAGTATATTTACCGTTTAATCTTTCACATCCCTAGGTACAACATATTCATGCAAATAAACTCTTTAGGGTCCTATCACCTGCATTGTCTCTTGTCTTCTTTGCCCTGCCCTGCCAACATGTAATCTGAATATCTGTTTTCTACTTTGACTTAGTTTGCTAACCCAGATTTTATGGAATCCATTTCGGATGTAGTTGATGAAGTTATACAGAACTGTCCCATTGATGTTCGTCGTCCATTATATAAGGTATGGTCCTTTTAGTTTAAGACTTAAGTAACTTTACCTGAAAATTAAATGTCCAGGGTCACATCACAAACTATTTAAATATGCAGATAGCATTGCTTTGTGGCATGAGAGGTGTAAGCTCTAGACTAGAAAGTGTGACTAGAAATAAACTCCTTGTGCAAGTCAAATAAGTCATATTTCACAGTGAAATGCAGCTTATTACCTACTGCTTTGATTTTTAAAGCAGTTGAATCTGTCCAATAGTAATATTAATTAAGTAAGTGTTGTCTTTTAGGAACTAATGGAATGAGGCTAAGTAACTTGCCCAAGCAACCAATAGAATCCATATCAGATCTGGGATTATCATTTAAATTCTTATTTTGTTTTCATCTCAGGCTTCCAGGCTGCTCCCTTATCTAAGGGTACTACTATAGTAACTTCCACTAGTAACGTCCCCTCGTACTTTGGTTTTAAGGTCTGTATTGTGTGGTAGTCTTGCCTCTTGTTACTTCCTGCCCCCTCTTCCCCCTTGCTCCCAGTCTTAAAGCCCTCACAGCTACATCCTGAAACAGGGGTTAAAATACATAAATAACAAAAAATGTTAATCTGACTAGCATTTAATATTTCATGTTATTCTTCCAATATGGCTTTTAATCTATGAACAAAAAGATTTCTAAACTAGCTAAGAATAGCTTCTGAGCTGATTAACCCTGTGCAGGTGGATCAGGCCTCAGCCAAAGAAGTCACATCAATCAGCAATTTACTAGTATATGAAAGTGGAGGTGCGGATCAGCACAACTGTAGCTACAGTACTATGGATACTTTTTCTGGATTTAAGGTGTGTGCTTGCAGTGAGCTTTTTCTTAAGATTGGAAGGGCATCTTTTACTGTTCTGTTTTACACCTCTTCAGTAGTGTAAATGATGATAAAAGGCTACATCACTGGTTTTGTTTCATGTAAAAGATGATGAGTTTTCTTTTGTGAGTTTTGTAAAAAGGAGGTTTGACTTTTCATTGTTAATCTTGAATGTATTTCTTGTAGGTGTTGAATGAGATGGTATTCAGGGTTTCAGTTGCACTGAAACGTTGAATTTTTCAATAGTTGTATTCATGACATGATGCTAGAGACAGTTGGTAGAGTAGGCATACATTGTACCTCAAGACCACTGTGGAAGAAGCATCTTTTTATCAGCACCATGTGGAGGCTACTGTCATCAGTGCTTGTGAAGAGATGCTTGGATTCTCTGCCAGGAAACATCAAGACTGGTTTGATGAGAACAACGAGGAGATCCAAGGCAAGCAGAAGGCCTTTTGTGCTTGGCAAAATGACACTAACTCCAAGCAAAAGAAACTGAATCTCCAACAAACCAAGGCAGAGGTCCAAAGGAGGACTCACAATATGAAGAACAAATGGTGGGAAGATAAGGCGAAGGAGACTCAACATCTTGCTGACGTCCATGATATGTGCGGTTTCTTCAGTGCCACAAAAGCCGTCTATGGTCTGAGCACTGAGGGACTAACCCTTTTGAGACATAAGGGAGGAGGATACCTGATCATGGCAAGGGGAGCTATCAATGCCTGGTAGAAGGAGCATTTTGAAGACCTCAGAAATTTTACTCTTGACAAGAGTGTTCTCAACTCCATCCTGCAGTATGCAGTCAGAGATGATATTGGAATCCTTCCAACCCTTGTTGAGATGAGGTAAGCCATTAAGTAGATGAAGAACAAGACATCTGGAGCTGATGGAATCCCTGCTGAAATCCGTAAACATGGAGGAGAGGAGCTCACATTACAGCTCCATGCCCTCTTAAGGATCTGGAATGATGAGGAAATCCCAGATGACCTCAGGGATGCCATGATTGTGACAGTCTTCAAGAAAAGAGACAAGTTCGGCTGTGGAAACTACAGAGAAATCACCTGGTTGTCCACCCCAGAAAAGATAATTGCGAGAACTTTCTTGGACCATCTCCTTCCACTTGCTGAAGAGCTGTTCTCAGAATCTTAGTTTGGGTTTAGGGCATCAAGAGGTACAAATGACATGATCTTCAGAGCTTGCCAGCTGCAGGAGGAATGCCTGGCACCACATAAGCCTCTCTACATGGCCTTCTTTGACCTCACAAAAGCTTTTGACTGTGTCAGCTTGTGGAGGATCTGAAGTATGGAGGCCTGCTGAAATTTGTCACCATTCTCTGCCTGCTCTGTGATGGTATGTGAGTGGTGGTTCTCAGTAATGGATCTATCACGGATCCCTTTGAGGTTAAAATGGGAATTATGCAAGGCTGCATCATTGCTCCAACACTCTTCTCAATGTTCCTTATTGTGATGGTACATCTGACCACTAACAAACTTCTAGTCCGAGTGAAGCTAAACTACCGAATGGATGGTAAGCTGTTTAACCTCGGGCAACTCTGAGTCAAAACCAAGAACACTCAGACCTCAATCATTGAGCTCCAGTATGCTGATGATGTTGTAGTGTGTTCCACTCAGAAGCAGACCTTCAACCACCCATTGACTCTTACTGAGGCATACAAGAAAGTGGGACTGGCGTTTAACATTCAGAAGATGAAGGTCCTCCATCAACAGGCTCCTAATGAACAGTTCTGAGTTCCAGCAATTCAGATCCACAGTGAAACGAAAATGTTGAGCATTTCCTGTACCTTGGAAGCCATCTCTCACAGAAGGGTGACATGGATGAAGAAATCCAACATTCCCTCAAATGTGCAAGTGTAGCCTTTGGACACCTGAAGAAATGTGTGCTTGAAAAACATGACATCAGATCTGAAACCAAACTGGTTTATCAAGCAATTGTGATCCCCACATTGCTGTATGGAGCTAAGACATGGAGAGTATATAGGTGAAATCTAAAGTTGTTCAAGAAGTACCATTAACACTGTGGAAGATTCTCTGAATCCAGTGGGAAGATGAGATGCACCACTGTTATCGTCCTACTGTAAGCAAACACCATGCGTATTGAGGGAATGATCACCCAACATCAACTTTGTTGGGCTGGCCATGTCATCTGGATGTCTGACTTCAGACTCCCAAAGCAAGTTTTATATCCTTCTAGCTCAAGGTGTGCAATCAAGAGGAGGGCAGAGAAGACGTTTCAGGGATATCCTCAAGACCAACTTAAGAAAATGCATATCAATGTCCACTTATGGAAGACTATTGCCCAGGACTGCCCCAAATGGAGGAAGAGTCTGCTGCAGGGATTTCTGTACTTTGAAACCTCATGACAACAGCAGGAGATGGACAACTAGGAGCAGCAGAAACAATGTGTTGCTGACCAAATCAAGAATCCAGTGCCACCCACCCCACAAGGAAATGCACGTCCAAGCTGCAGTAGTCTGTTGATCCCAGATAGGCCTCATCAGCCATCTTCAGACATACAGATAAGACAGTCGTGGAAGACGATCATTCTTAACAGTGAGGGATTGCCAGAGAAGGGCGCAATGGGACAGGTCACCTGGGGATGGAAGGCTGAGAGTAAAACTTGAGTTTGGATGCAACAGAATGGTCTGTTTTCCCAGGTCTACTTAAGGAGGGATTCAAGACTGTTCCTGCCCTGCAACTGTTGTATAATTGACATTCTAGCTGACTTTCACTGTTTCCCACCCTGCCGCTCTTTTTTTCTGCTCTGTTTCCTTTCTCTGTTCCTTAGCAATATTGACTTCAAAATCATAATAGCTTCTATTAAGGTGTTTAGCCAGAGGGAAACAAGTGAAGTTGGGAGGAACTTGATTTGGGTTCTGCAGAGAAAATTCTTTCCCTGAGTTGCTAGGTTATTAAATACTCTTACTTCCCTTAGTTTTATAAGACCTAATGGACATTCTGGCTACGTCAGAGTTGAAAACCATCTCCGCTTTTACAGGCTGACTTGCCTCTTGTGATCTTTGTTGGTAATAATGTGGCCAATACAGAAATTAGTGCTAGATGACTGTTAGTCTCAGATGTTTCCAAGATTACCTTTATTTGGCTGAAAATACTTTATGAGGGCTTAAAACCGGAGCTCACCTTATTTGATGCACACCAAGGCTTCCTTAATATGCTGTCTGAATGTTGTTAAGAGAACAAGGGTCAAACATCCCAGGCAGGTGGTGCAATTATGGATAGAGTTACAGTAATTGCAAAGATGGGCACCATGGTCTTGTTTCATTCTTTTACAACTTCTTTGCTTTAAATAATATTTCAGTTTATGTTGGCTGCAGAAATTCACTCTGTCATCATTCTGACTTGATTATTTGATCCCTTTCATCTCTTGTTCTGTTTTTTAAATCTATTCTTCTCCAATTCTCCCCCAGTTGTCTTGGTTGCCATAGTTTAATTTGAAACAGTATAAGATGACCAAGGTTGTATTATCAATTTTGATACGTGCCCGTCTTGGCCAATAGGAATGGTTGCAAATGTAGTGTGGTTGCTATCCTTATCATTTACTACTTTTATCAGCCTCTCTTTATTTTCAGTTAGTAATAGCAAGTGTGAGGAAGGAGGGGTTTGAAGAAAAATGCTCAGGATGCCCTGAGATTAATAGGGGGACTAATTAAAAAAGGGGATTAATATTGCCAGCAATGACTCAGACTTTTTGAAAAAAATGTTTAAATGTAGAGGTGTACTGATATATATTGGTGCCAGATTGGATTGGGACCGATAAAAGGAAAATTAGCATTATTGGCTATCAGCCTTTTTTGGCCAGTGTGGTCAATAATGTCACTGATTAAATATAATACACCTTCGGGCTCCTGGACACCACATGGGGCCCCTGGACACCACATGGCATGTGTGCAGCTGCATGTGGCCAGGAATACAGCCAGGCACTGTGGAGAGCAAGTCCCTGCAGTAAGTAAGTCTATGGAGGAGAAGGGGCACGGGGACACCAACTGAGGCCCCCACAGTGAGGGAGGGAGTGGGGCTGGGTCTCTGCCCAGCCAGGGCAGTAAATGGGACCTGGGGCCAGGGTGGAGAGCAGGACAGAGCTGTGGGGAGCTCACCTGGGGAAGGTGGCTCCCTACCACTGTGTGTATCACTAGGGGAGGCCTGGGCAGCGTGTGGCCCCCCAGATGGGTGCATGGGGCAAGGGTGTTTGCAGGCTGCTTGCTGTGGGCTTGGGGCTGTCCACCCTGCTGCCTTTGCACTGGAAGCTGCATGCTGGCCGCGAGTCCCTTGCCCTCCTGGTAGCAGTAGCAGCAATGAATTGTGTCCCCACTGCTGGGCAGCAGGGGACAGGGTATGGTCAGTATGGGGCTCCCGGGGCAAAGGCAGCAGGGCAGAGAACCCCAGGCTTGCAGCTAGCAGCCTGCATCTGCCCTCACCCTACTTAACTCTGCTCCTAAAAGCATCCCTACGCTTAAAAATGGTGACAGCTGCACTTGAACTAAAGCTCATTTGACAAGCTTTAGTTCAAGTGCCTTTGCTGCCATTTTAAAGTGCTGGGACACTGATCTCCTGGACGAGCCACCTGTGGCTCCATCTCACTCCCTGCCCTGGACCTGTAGTCCCATTCACTGCCTTGGCTGTGCAGCGCCCCTAGTTCCTGCCTCTGCCCCATTCTCTCCCTCACCATGAGGGCCTCAATTTGCACCCTGCACCCTTTTCTTTCTTCAGCCTTGCCTGCAGGGAACTGCTCTCCATGCTGCCTGGTTCTTGTAAATCCGTTATCAGATCAGTATCAGCCGATATGGTTGGTGAATAATCAGGTATCGGTATCGGTATCGGCCAAGAAAATCTTTATTGGTGCACTTTAAATCTTTAAATGTAGTGAATCAAATGTAGTTTTAAATAGTTTTAATAGTGAAAGTATCAAACCTTAAATAACTCATTAAAAATTGTCTGGACAGTGGCCAATATTTGTGAGTCCACCTCTAGCCATGGATGTTATCACAGGGCTTGTTATGGGAGGAATGGCACAAATTCAGCCAGGATTCGGAGGTTACCAGCCATCTCCCATTTAAAAAATATTTTGTCTTGAATTTCTACTTGGGCTAGCAAATGAGGTAGCAACACTGAACTTAGTTTAATGTCTTAGTTTAAATTGAAAAATGGAGTTTCAGGATACAACTTTTCCCTGTTGGTGCTTTAGAATATTTGGAGTATATGCGAGTCCAAGTTCTGTTGTCAGATTTCAGCTGTCAACCTCCCACCTCCTAAATGAATTTTTATTCTAATACGTAACTGTGTATCTAATAAAATACTGGCATCTGAATGTGAGTCATGTTCTCCTAAGCTGTAGATACTTTGTCTATATCTGTGGCACATGCTAAAGGAGAGTTTTGCTTATATGGAATGGTATAAGGGTGTACAGGCTTAAATAAAGACTTTGGGTGGTGATTTAAATTTTTTTTCCCTGAAGTTTTATAAAATTTCAAGCTATTTTCAAACCCTTTATGAATGTGGCTTAAAAATGCACTGAATGAAAGGTAGGTGGCACTGTCTGACTATCATACTGTGGAAGTCTGGGATGTCCAGTAACCAAGTATGAAAATCTGTGAGTTGCAAATGAAGAGAATGTGTATTGCAGTGGTTCCCAGTTTAATTGTTAGATTTGAAGTTATCTTCAATTTGCAGTTGTAACTGTTTGCAGTTTTAGCAATGGCATGACTTATGAGACCATATCTGGGAAAGAAGAACTTTGCTAATTGATGCTTCAGCAAATAGCAGATCCACAGTTAGCAGTGCAAGGGGTGTGCAGAGCAGGGACGTGCAGGTGCTGGCCAGTGGCTACTTGCAGGCCATTAGATCTGAATCACATCATTCTTTCTCACTTGAGTTATTGACTAGAGGGAAGGACAGGCAACTTCTGCTTTTCCTCCTATTTATAGTAATATGGCCCATGCTATCAATAGGATCATTGAGAAAGGATAAACCTTCCCTTTCTTTTTCTAGTGTAGAGAAGAGCTCCTGTTCTCTCTTTATTCCAGGACATTTAACTGTTTGCTGTTATAGATGATTGCCTTTGTCTTCTCTGTGCTTAGAAAAGAAGTTCTCACAACTCCTGGCATCCGTTCTGCTCTTGTTTGCCTCAGAAAATGATGGCTGGAACAACCCAATGAGCAAATACAAATAGGGGAATGACCATCTAGACTGCAGTGTTTCAGAAAAGGACTTGGGGATTATAGTACCTTGCAAGTTGAATGAGTCAAGAATGTACATTTGTGGCAAAAAAGCCAAACATATTTGGGTGTATTAACAGCATTGAGGCATACAACTTCTGGAAGTGATTCTTCCATTGTGCTCAGCACTGGTGGACTCTACTTTTGTCCTTTGTGGGTGAAGATGACCGCATTCAGCTGGGGGGGAGCGGAGGGAAGAATAGAGAAAAGAAGTGGGAAAGGAAAAGAGAAAAGGAGAGAAAAGCAAAAGGGAAAAAAAAGGGAAAGGGAAAAGAATGAAGTGGGGTGGAGGCTAGGTCACATGAGTACATAGGTGACTTGTAAGTCCGATCTTTGCTTTGAACAATCTGCTGCACCGGGGCAGCTCTACTAAGCCCTCACTTGAAGTACTAAACCCATTGTTAGGCATCATATTTGAGAAGAATGTAGATGAATGGGGAAGGAGGCCAGAGGAGAGCAAGAAAAATGGGAAGATGGGAAGAGCTGGGATTATTTAGTCTGGAGAGGAGAAGACTGTGGTTGTAAGTGTGGATGGGATTTGGTGGGAGGTGGGGCTCCTGGGGCAAATCCCCAGTCTTCAAATATGCAAAAGATTGTTATAAAGAAGATGTTGATCAATCATTCTCCATGTCCACAGGGGACAGGACAAGAAGTAATGGTCTTAAATTGCAGCAGGTCAGATATAAGGAAGAACTTTCTACCTAAGGGTAGTTAAACACTGGCATGTATTACCTAGAGAGGTTGTGGAAATCTTAAAGCACAGGTCAGACAAATGCATGCTTTAGATCAGTAGTTCTCAACCTTGTTAGACTCAAGGCAGAAAATGTCAGCTCTTAGCTTTCACTTGTTCTGTTATTTTTCTTAGAACAACTCTTCTGTTGCACAGAGCTCAGATCACAATAGATCAGAGATGGTTTTGATCCTATGGATTCCTATTCAGTATCTGTTCTCATTTCTGAATCGTGTGTAGGTGCTTGCACACCT
>JAGPOW010000261.1:251281436-251294222 GCA_030014935.1 Caiman crocodilus | reverse complement strand
TAACAGTGTTGATACTGCACTGTACCCTGTGATGCCCCTAGGGATTTCATGGCATCCCTATGTGCTCTACTTTCCTGGTTGAAAGTCATTGGCATAGATGGTTTAGACCAAGGGCAAGCAATGTTTTTTGGCTGGAGTGCCGAAAAAAATCACAATGTCTACTTTGTAAGGTGCTGGTGTGCCGGCACACCACAAAAACAAAACTGGGGCAGAGGGGGTACATAGCAGGATGCACTGCATATTTAATACTAATATTAATAATAATTAATGTTGCTTTTTTTAATTGTTATTTTTTTTACACTAAATAGAGAGCTGGTGTCAGGCGGGGAGCTGGGGCTGCCCCAGGGCTCTGCTACTCAGACCATAGTGGGGGGCCCACCAGCACTGGAGGTGAAGCCCAGCCAGTCTGCGCAGCTCCGTGGGGTGGGGTGCAGCCACCGTGCCCACGAAGGGATGCTGCCTGGCGGGGGCTTCTGTTTGGTCTCTGTGCGTGCCAGGTACAGCGTGAATGGGAGCTGCAGCCACAGGCTGTTCCCCAGGCTCTGGGAACAGCTGCCGTAGCTGGTGCTCAGGGCTGAGCCAGCTGGGAGCCTGCAGCACAGTGGCTCCGTGCGGTGCCTGCCGGAGCCCTGGCCCTTTGAGGGGAGCTGCGGGTGGGCAGATGATGTAGTTAAGTTAAGGATGATGGAGACCTCTTCCAGGCCAAATGTATGCAAAGTCTCTGGGCACATCTATATTTGCTATTAGCATGCAGCAATAAACTTTGGCTCATGTGCACTCAGAACTAAAGCATATTGAGCCTGGTGGGAGCAGCCCTGGCTGGCAGGGGGTCGGGAGTTCAGCCTGCCAGCCTGGGGCTGCTCCAGCTCGGCTCAGCATGCTGCAGAGGGGCTGGCTGGGGCACAAGGGTGCTTCAGTGCGGGGCTAGCCAGCTGCAACTCCTGCACTGAAGCACCCTCTTGCCCCAGTCAGCTGCATCAGTGTCTACACATGTGGTGTTGCAGAGTAAAAATATTCCACAACAGGGTAGTACTTGCGAATACAATACAATCCTTAGTTTCCTGTGGTCTAATAGGGTTGCACGTGTAGACACGAGATGTTTTTCTGAGGAGCTAATTGGTTTACTCCTCACTGTCTTACATAGATACGCCCTGTCTTGACTTCTTTATGCTTTCTTGGATTTTTGAGTGTGGCTAGTTATGCCAGATTCTGTGTCAGGCAAAGGGGTGATAGGATTAAGCAATACCCATTTTAGTTCATGATCCAGCTAGCAGTTGACCACAGCTTTTATTTTTATGAAAAAAAATAATAAATCATCCTACTGCATTGTTTACATCCTTTCTATTAAAAATGTGTGAATGAATTGTATTGGGAGGCTATACCCCAAAACTCACAGGTGTTAATTGGTATGGGATGTAATGTAAAATTCAGGCAATTCAATAGCGTGAACAGTGTAACATATCAGTTAGACCTGAGCTAAATTGATATTGTATCATCTCAGAAGTTGCTGACACCTTAAATGTACTTTTTTGATAATATCTTGAATGATCCTACCTGTTGATTAGAGTCTTTAATCAAACTTTACTGTTAGTGATGATCAGGAGTCCTGGTTTTCTCTGTTTAAAAATTGCAAATTTTCTGATAAAAATTGCAGTTTCTGTTATTCAAGACCCTCAAAATCTGTATTTTTCTGCAGTTAAAATGAAATGTCTCTCTCTCTCTAGATAGATGGATAGATAGATCGATCTATATCTCTATATAAAATCAGCTGAACACAAATGTTTTATTTATGTATTTACAATTTTAAAACAGTTTGGAAGCCTACCAGTGCCTCAATCACTCTAAGTTTGAAATGCCTATAAATGTTGGAATTTGATTTTGGATTTTTATCATGGAAAATCGAAGCTTCTTGTACCCCTTTCATTCGCCCCACTTCTTTGTGGTGCCGAGGAGCCCTGATATGCTGGTACCCTGCTCCTGTCCATGCAGTTGCCCCTCACTCCGGACCCACAGCTTCCTGGCCCTGCTGGTGCTCTTCACTTTGGACCCCCAGCCTAGCTGGTGCCCTTCACTCCTGACCCACAGTCCTTCTAGCTGTTCTGGTGTCCCTCACTCCAGACCTGCTGTCCCCTGGCCCCAGCCCCTCTGTGTGTGAGGAAGGGAGTGGGTGTGCAGGGAAGGCGGCGGGGACAGGGGACAGGGGATATGGTGGGGGAGAACATGCCCTCTGAGACTTCTGCACCCGCAGCGAGGTGCAGGGTCACATTCAGACTGCATCAACTTCAGGCAAGGGCTGCCTCCACAGCCCAGAGGGTAGGACTCGGTGCTGGAGGTGAGGTACATAGGTGGCAGTGATGGCTGTGCGAAATTGCCCCTCACTGCTACCAAGCGGGCAAGCAGAACCTTTCTTTGGCAGCCATGGTCATGGAGGCAGCTCCTGTCTGGAGCTGGTCCAGCCTGGCTGCAGCCCTACACCTCACTGTGGGTGCAGAAATCTTGTGGGGAGGGGGTGCCAGTGCCCATGCCCTTTCCTCTCCTCATGTGGCCTGTGCCCCCTGCCCCCTCCCCACCCTCCCATGGACAGCTCTCCACTGCTGCCTGTCTACCACGTGCATTGCGCACATGCGTGTGCACAGGTGTCCCCTGCCTCTGATTGCCCTCCTCGCACTCCCTGCAGCCCCTTGCAGGCTAGATCTTGGCCAGCCTGCAAAGGGAAACCTCTGCTTTCCTGTGTTTTTTCTCCTTTAAGGGGGGAAGCCACAATTTTCTCCTTTAAAAGAGAAAATTCATATTTTTTTCTGTTGAAGGAGAAAATTTGTGTTTTTTTGCATAGTGAACTAAAAATCCGGATCCCAGCTGGTTACATGCTGTCTCTATTATTATGAAGAGCAGCTGAGATGGCGCTTGGGTTTTGTCTATTTTATTGCTGATGTGGTGAATGTTGAAACAAGTTTTAAATGAACTGGCTTAGTTACTGGTAGCAGGCTAACTGTGGCAGCACAAAGCTCAGTATGGGCTGCAAAAGATGTTTTAGGAGCCTGGTAAATACTTGATCCATTAGCTTTCTCTGAACTCTGTGCTGCTACTGGTAGACTGCTACCGGTACCTGAGCTAGCAAGCTGAAATTACCTTGGGGATGTATACATTACAGAAGGCATAACCTGTAGAGAAGTCTGGAGTCATAAAAAATCATAGAGAAGTCTACTTTGCCCTGCTTTAAGTATTAGTTATGCAGTGGTTCAAGGACACAAAGTTAAGTCCATCTGGTAAAATGTTCCAAACACTTGTTTCTGTTTGAATTTTTTTGTTTCGTTTTTCTTTTTTCTAAACAGCTGACATTCTTTGCATTTTGGATGAAAATGAATTTAGGGGCATGGGTTTTTTTTTTTTTCTTTTACATGGTACATTAAGAACGCTTTTGATTGTTGGCTTCTTTGAAGAAACTTGTATCTGCTGAGTTTGCACAATCGGTTCCAAACAAGATGTGAACATACATAGGTGTCTTTGGACAAGGACTGTTTCAAGTTTGGCTCAGCCCTGATAATAGCTTGCGAGATTTACTGATTATGTACAAGCAGGTGTGAATAATGAGGACTGCAATATATAGTGTAGAGCAAATTTAAACATACCTTGGGTACTGCAGGAAATCTTGATTTGGCTCCAGGTACACTTTGGCATGATCTTATCTCTCCAGCAGCATATCAGTAGTCAGTCAATGAGAAGTATTTCTGCGATTTGTTAAACTATATCGAAGTTGGATGTATTTAAATTTAATGGTAACGGTAGGAAGATATTTAACTTTACATTTGCACACTTTCATTCTAGGAAAAGTCTACACGAGACGTGTACATTTTTTAAGTGGTAGCACTATAACTTTAAATTGAATCCCATATACCTAAAGTTTAAGTTCGTGAAGACTGGAGTGGAATTAATGTTATCTCTCTCCGTGCTGTGTTCATTATCTCCAGACAAGTACATTTTGATGACATATTCTAAATTGCTTTTTCATATGGCTCGTGGATTTTTTTTAATACACCTAACAATTTTTATTTACATATTGAACATGTAGCATGTTCAATCCATCTGAGGCACTGATGGGCGAGTCTGGAAAGAGAGTACTTACTTTATTTATCCACATCTCTGCTTGGTGCCTGTAGATGTTTTTGTTTTAATTGCAGATCAAGTTCTTTTCCCAGCTATTTGGGAATTGCTTTATTTATGCATTTTTGGTTTTTTCGCAAGTACCTTTTTGCTGTCTTAGCATATTCTTGGCTACTTTATTTAAGATGAATATGAATGAACTCCAAGACATTCCTCTTTCTGGCATTACAGGGTTTTATGAGAAATACACAGATGAGCATAAATGGAGAAGCAAACTATTCTTGTTTCATTTAACAAGTCAAATCACAATTTTTCTTGCTATTGATTATTCACCAGTCAAGCAGTTCAGCACTTTGCAAGTGTGGATACTTGTTACAGATGTCATGGAGTTCATTGCTTTATAAAAAATTGTCTATGTGATGAGTAGATTACTCAAAGATTGGTATAGACCCAAGAGACATACCACTTCTAGCTTACTACTTCAGTTCCAGCCTAGGTCTCTGATGTCAGACAGCTGTTATTATCTGATGGTGCTTCGATCACTGTGACCAGTGAGCTGCTGATCTTCATTAAAGTTCATGTGGACATGCATCCACAGCACAAAAACTTTTGCAATTAGCACTAATTGGCAACTTGGTTTGCAATTGCAGCAGTCTGGACATGGAGACTGACTTTGTTTCTGTTCTTTTTCAGGTTAGTGGTTACACAGATTGTTAGGTACTTGCTCTGCCACTCTGCATGCTGCATTAGATTTGAAATGTTTTACATTTTCAGCATTTTGGGCATCTATACACGTGCTCTGGGGTTGAGAGGGGCCATTTTAATTAGAGTGCCTCTCGGAGCGGCTCTAATTAAAGTGCCCGCAGTGTCCTGTGTATTCAGCCTCCTGCACTTCAAAATGGTCACAGGGATGCTTTGACTAAAGCTCATAAAGCCCCCGCCACCATTTTGAAATTCAGGGGTGCTAAATACACATGACACGGAGGCTGCCAGAGTGGCTAATTAGCACACTCCAGCAGATTCGATCGATTGGGTCTCCTCTAATGCACGCTAATTAAAACATATCAGAGTAGAGTTCTGTCATGTGTATAGGTGCCCTTTATTTGGCACCTATACACATGCCCTTTATTTGGCACCTATACACCTAGATTCTCAAGTACTGAAACCATGTAGTTAGTTTTGATGGTGCAGGATGGTAGGTGAAAATGCATGCAAAACTAAAATTTAGAATTTAGAATTGTTTAGAATTTTCTCAGTTGAGTTAAACCAGTGGGATTTTAGTAGGGTCCTGAACAGCCAGAACAGTATAATACCACCAAGTAGTGGTTAGGTATCCTTCAAATTTGAAAACTTTTAAGAAAACAAGAGCTTGGTATGTTGTACCATTCCCTCTCTCTTATCTTGTATATTGTCTGTCCTCTCTTTGGCCTGAGTGTCTTGAGATGCAAAACTAACCAGTGTCTGTATTTGGAGGTTTAGATCTAAAATGTTGGTTGGTTAGTTAACTATGTAACTTGTTATCCTGACTCCTCAAAGCAGTCTGATTTGATGCCAAGAATAACATTTCTTATGCTGTACCTCTCCACTAATTTTTGATGTAGAATTTCTTTTCCTTTGAGCGCGTCTATACATCACCAGGTTGTAGTACTTCCTTTTGGAAGTACTAAAATACGGTGCAGTGTGGACGATTACTGTGCCAAGTGGGCAGCACACACTTAGATTTCCCTACTACATCGCTGTAACCAGCGATCATGTGTAGATCTGTGTGATTGCTACATTGCCATAGCACACCATACAGTGACATAGCACATTGCTTGGGAAGAAAAACCAGCAGCATCTCTGTCAGCTCAGCAGTGCTATGCTGGCTAGCACTACAGATGAAAGGGACTTGGGAGTCATGATTGACCACAAGATGAACATGAGCCTTCAGTGTGATGCTGCAACTAGTAAAGTGAGGAGAACACTGGCTTGCATCCATAGATGCTTCTCAAGCAAATCCCAAGACGTTTTTCTGCCATTGTACTCGGCCTTCATAAGGCCACAGCTGGAGTACTGCATTCAGTTTTGGGCTCCACAATACAAAAAGGATGTGGAGAAGCTTGAGAGAGTCCAGAGAAGAGCTTGCGCATGATCAGAGGTCGGGAAAACAGACCTTATGATGACAGGCTGAGAGCTATGGGACTCTTCAGCCTGGAAAGTGCAGCCTTAAGGGCAATCTGATGGCCACTTATAAGTTTTTTATAAGGGGTGTCCACCAAGATCTGGGGTAACGTTTGTTCACCAGAGTGCCTGAAGGGATGACAAGGTTGAATGCTTATAAACTTCTGCAGGAATTTTTCAGGCTGGACGTGAGGAAGAATTTCTTTACTATGTGAGTCCCCAAGGTCTGGAACAGCCTGCCATCGGAGGTGGTTCAAGCACCTACTTTGAACGCCTTCAAGAGAAATTTGGATGTTTATCTTGCTGGGATCCTATGACTCCAGCTGACTTCCTGCCCCTGGGGCAGGGGGCTGGACTTGATGATCCTTCAGGGTCCCTTCCAGCCCGAATGTCTTATGAAATCTATGCTACATGGCTGCAGGGCAATGTGTAGACGTGCCCTTTGCATAGCTATTTTCTTTTGCATTGTGTTAATAACCCTTTTAACATTTGTTAAGTGGAAACAGCTTTGCATGTAGGTAGAGTACCAACCTGCCATTTAATGGCTAGTTTTCTCTTTGAATGCATGTTCTACATAAACCCCTGAAAATGTAGATGAAAGTCGGCACTTTTAATATGTTTGACAATCAGAAATCAGTTCAATAAAGTAACTTTCTACAAGAAAGCTCTAGTTGATGCTCTGTTATGTAAATGAAGTAATACTTAAGGTGTTTGGTTTATTTTGAGAGCTTCAGAACAATTTTTGTTTCTTGGCAGTTGATTTAAACTCTTCTTTTAGATTCATGTTTCTTTTGTCTTTTTGTAGAATGTGGTTCTTTCAGGAGGATCCACAATGTTCAGGGACTTTGGACGTCGACTACAGAGGGACTTGAAAAGAGTAGTGGATGCGAGATTGAGACTTAGTGAAGAACTCAGTGGTGGTCGGATAAAGGTAGGCAAGAATCTGAAATGTTATCAGTTATGTGAACATGTGAGTGCGAATACTCTAAAGCAACTACCAGACAAATTGGTGGGAGACTTCATTTCTGTATAAGAACACTGGACAAGTAAGAGTAAGAAGCAGAGTTTAACATCTGAAGTAATGAAGGATGAGAGAAAGGTAGGTAGCCTTGTTAGTCTGAGGTCAGGCAGAAGACAGTGTAGAGATGCACCTTATGGAGTTAAAGAATTAGTGAATGATGTTCCTGTTCATACCAGTGGTACCAAACTTTGGATCCCGTGGGCCAGGTGAGTGGGTCCGTGTGTCTGATCTGGCATGTGCAGGGCTGGGGCCTGATCTGGTGTGTGCTGGACTGGTTCCTGACCCTGCATATGCTGGATTGGGTTTGCTGCCCCAGTCCTGCACACCTCAGTCAGATCCCTGCATGGGACTATTTCATTTGGCTTGTGGGGTTTGGAAATTTGGGGAGCAGAGGCAGTGTTCTCTGCAGCCAAATTTTCAGAGTCTTGGGGAGCTCCTGTGGGCTGGGTCACTTGGCTCCACAGGCCAGATATGGCCCATGGACTGGGGTTTGAGCGGCCAATATGTGGGTAGCCTTATACTTCATTGTACAGCCCCAAAAGATCATATTGCATTGTATGAGACCTGTGTTTGAAAATGGAATCAAGGGCACTTTTCTCTTTGAAATTGAAATTCGATACGGAGTAATGGTAAAGCTGCATTTACCGGTGGACAGCGATGCATCATCAGCTTTCCTGCAGCTTTCTTTATATATGGCATAAATGGGCATACATTCCCCTCCTGTTGCCACATGTCAGGGTTTTTTTCCCACGTCTTGCAGAACCATTGGGTTTTGGCTGGGATGTGCCAGTGCTCCACTTGGGACTAAAACCCAGAGGTTCCTGGCTAAAGGCTCTTGGCCTTCTGCACAGGTTAACACTAATTTCTATATTTGGAGTCAGGAAGGTTATTTTATGTCATGGTCAGATTGGTATGGACTGTTGAGGGTTTTGCCTCCTGTAGAGGGAGGGCACGACCCTCTTCCTTGGATCTTGAGCGTATTTTAATGACCCTCGCAGCAGCAGGACGCTGGTTGCTGTTGTCCCCATGCTTTACCCGTGGCATGTGTAGGGTGTTATACCTTGTGGTTGTGTGTCAAGGTTGGCTCTAATTTTACCAAAAGGCTAGACACTAGATTTGTTTACAATAGTTTGAGTGGAGATGATCCTGCCTCAGGCAAGGGTTTAGACTAGCTGACCTCCATAACTATACTAGCATAAGCTCTGTTGGATTGACAAGCCCTTAGTGTAGGCAGAGAAATGCACAGGAGCATCCAGTCCTGGCTAAAAATGTGTGCACTGCAGGTCCTGGGTAGCTAAGTAATAAAATCATATGATTGACTAAACTTGTTCTGTCTTTACTTTCTAGCCCAAACCAGTTGAAGTTCAAGTGATAACACACCATATGCAGCGTTACGCAGTTTGGTTCGGAGGTTCCATGCTTGCTTCAACAGTATGTCTTTTATCAGCTTCTTTCCGAATTTCCTTTCCTATGTATTTTCTAGTGCTGGTCATCTGTGATCAGTGTTATTACGTTTAAAATGCTTTTCACTTTAACATCCAAAATGATATGTGTTGTACTAGAACATTATTGATTTAGCCAAATCCTGGAAACTTTTTTCAGTTTTTATTTGGGCAAAACTTCTATTGAATTTATGGGACCTCTGCTTGAGTAAGGACTGTGGGGCTTGATCTATTTGCATGTCGTTGTATAGTTGACAACTTAAATATAGGATCTTCCACATTACTAAGGTCAGTGCTCTAAGAATAGTAAAGACTCTATGAATACAAAGCCTCATTTTTAGTTTCTTAATCCTAAGAGAGAAAATACAAGAAAATTGGGCATTTTTCATTGCTTCGAACTGTGGTCTTTTTTACTGCAATGCTTGCAGATCAATTATTCGCAGAACCCTTCTCCAGAGAGATTGCCATCCATTAACTTTTATTTTATGCTTTAAAAGGCATAAGGGTATATCGTAATGCTGTACTCCAGGAGAAGAGTTTCACAGATGATTTCATTGGTTTGTGTATGTGTGTTTTGGTTTTTTTGGGGTACATTTTTATGCACTTGTATATTCTTGATTTATTTTTATTTGTTCTTAGCCAGAGTTTTTTCAAGTATGTCACACCAAGAAAGACTATGAAGAATATGGCCCTAGTATTTGTCGTCATAATCCTGTTTTTGGAGTCATGTCATAATGCTTGTCTACTGGAAGTAGCGGTTCATATACCTTGCTGGTGGAGAAACTCCTGAAATGGAAGAAGACGACAGTTATTGTAAATACTGAAGCAAGATGTGGATGCTCATCTCCTGGGAACATTTGGGTCACCATAGTGCACTACAACACTGCATACAGCCCAGATTCATTTCATTAAAAGCCATTTCTGTGCTGACTACTTTAAAGCCTTTTCCTTTTTCTTCCTAAATGTGAGCTTCTAGGTAGTAGGCCAGTCTATTTAGGAGACTGTGCAAACACTACTGAGGTCAAGTCTAGATGATTATGGCATTGTTTTACTGCCTTGGGAAAAGTAAAAAGCATTTAAGCCTTTTCCACCTGGGCTTTGCTCCTGCAATCAAATCTTTATGGCCAGATCTTTGTGCCTGTGTGGAGCCCCATCGATTTTAGTGGGACTCGGAATGGATTTAAGTGTCTGCTCACAGCTCACACTGCAGGATCAGAGCCTTACTTTATAAATGGATGGTTTTTCATATCATTTTGTATTTTATGATATTGGTAGGTTTGGCTGGTTCTAAGCATGAACAGCTATCAGTATCATGGAGTGATGTGACAAGTTTCCAGGTGTGAGGCATATATTGAAGTTGTGCTGGTGTGTCTTGCTGACGGGGAAGAAAAACAGCCATGTGTGCTAGAAAATGGTTTGTTTTTGTTTGAGTGACATGAACTTTAAGCAACTTACAGTGTTGTGTGAGGTTTATACAGCCTATTTTATTTTTTGTTATGTTTGAATTTTTTGAAGGTGTTTTATAGAAGATAACACTTTTTTTTGGTGTGGGTGAGTGGTGGATGAGATGCTGCCTTGCACCAGTGAAATAAACTGTTGACATCTTTACAAATGTTGTAGTCTTGGTTTATAAATTCCTTTCCCCATATTTTGTTTGCCAAGAAAATACATGTATTTACATATATGATGAGCACAGAGTAAGCTTTAGATGCAGCGGTGTAATTTTGAATCACTTCACTTCCACTTTAAATGCATCTAGAAGGATGATGTTACCAATTTATGATCTCAAGAATTTTGCAAAGAACCCCACTTCAGTCCATTGAGGTCACCTCCTTAAGCAAAGAAATGGATCACCTTGGGAATAATACTCAAATGTCAACAACTCTGAACTCTCAAAAAAAATTGGAAGAAATAAATGTTGGAGATAAAAACCCTCTAGTAAGGCACCCTTACTTCCTTCTAGCTCCCACATGTGAGATGGAGAGCCTTTAGCTAAAGCTCTTCAACTGGACTCTTCTGTAATAGACTGTGAAGACAGAGGTGGATGCTCTGACCCAGATGCACAGGGCCACTGTGCTTAGCATTGCAATACATATTTTTTAGAAGCTGAATCTAGAAGTCTGCATTTCAGATCTTGGTTTCCCATACAATATATGAAGAGAATTAGGTGCTTCACAATGGGATGCACAATGCCCATCCTGCTGTGTTGAGTCATCCACAACTAGCCAATGAAGAAATGCTGAGGAGAGGGGAGTGTCTTCTCTGGGGTGACCTACTCGGCACTAGTGAGGGGATGCCACTTCCTCCTTCGGATTTACAACCTTCAGTTCTCTCCTAAATGCACTTAGGCCTTTTCTTTCAAAAATAGGGCAGGGGTCCTCCTTTCCTCTTAAACCAGAGAAGCAGATGGTTTTGAAGTTGATCCCATACCACTGAGTTTTTGTGTATAGAGCATTTGCTTCTCATATGGGAGGTGTAGGGTCAATGCCCTCTTTAACAAGAAGGGGTTCAGGCTGTTTCCTAAGACAGTGCCCTTACCATCAGGCTATTGTTGGCTGGGCCGGGTTGTTGTGAGCACTCTCTGTCCCTTTTGAAACTGGGCTGCTATGCAGAATTAAAATCAAGGGTCATTGAGGTATAGAGAGGAAGGTGTTGCAGGAGTGAGCATGACAATAATCTGTTGGTTAGTGCAGTCACCTGAGAATGGACAGTCCTGTATTTGAATCCCTCGGGCAAAAAAGGCATTTGAACACAGTTCTCCCATGTATGAGAGAGTGCTTTAACCACTGAGCAATTGTATATAGGGGGAGTCTCACAGGATGGTGTCGATCACTTCATGTAAAAGGAAGTGGCAATTGCTTTATAGAACCTGATCTGCAAGGTAAAATCTGAGAGCACCTTGCTCAGGAGAGCAATATGGAAGCATGCTAGTTTCTGGCTGCTCGATAAGCCTGCATGCCAGGTAGCTCAGCCCTCTTGGGCAAGCTCAGAAATGGAAGTTTAAGTTATTCAAGCTGAGGCACCGGTGGAGTTGAGTAGCGCCAGTGGCAGCTGAGCAGGGATGTTGTACATTACAGGTTGGGGTTTAGAGCATAAATTCCACTTAAATCTCTCTTTTGGATTGGGCCCTTAATCTTAGTTAAGTGCTCCAATTGGCCAGATTGGTGATCCTGAACATATAAAGCATATAGAACTTTATGGAGTAGAGTCAGTGTTGGCAATTACTTAAAGTAGCTAGACCATTTAATTAATGCTAGGCATTGGATTTGTTATTTTACAAGTCATTTGATTCTTTTTAATTAACATGCAGCTGCATCTGCAGGAGTTCAGCCTGCGTATTTTGGCTGTTCAGCAGGATGGAAAATTCCTTAAGGTACCAGTTGTTTTGGAGCCTTGTAGTCAAGGTAATGACAAGTTCCAGCTGCTATTGAGGCAAAGTTGCATGGTATTGAATGAAAGGGGGAGAATAATTGGGGAAGGGTATCTGGCCAGTTAAGCAAGTTGTACGTGTGTCTGTGAGAAAAACCTCATAGTAAAAAGGGGAAAAATAGTTCATCAGTCCAGAGACTGAGGTTCCTTTACCACAGAAAGAAGATGAACAATAACCACTTCGCTAACACAGCCCCTACCATGTCTCAGCTTTGAACTAGAGAGAAATCTCCTTAATAAATCATACGTGTTCCTTGCCTCACTTGCTGTATTAAAAATTAAAACTAATGCTGGTCTATCCAGAAGTTGCCCTGTGGTCGGGTGTGCAGAGACTGGGACTTCGGAGACCTGGATTCTGTTTTTGCCTTTGTCACTGGCTCAGTGGGTGATTAAAGGTAAGTCACTTCACCTTTCTGTGCCTCAGTTTCCTCCCTCTAATATGGAGAAAGCAATGCTTGTGTTTTACACAGTACTTTGAGGGCTATTAATGAAAAGTGCTATGTTAAGATAGAGGTGGTATTTAAACCAGTGCCACTTTGTATAGAGACACTTGCTCAAGCCAAGCTCCTGTAAGAAATTTGTTTTGATCTGTTCAGGGCTAGTGCAGGTGCAAATTTGGGTTTGTCATCTAGT
>JAGPOW010000261.1:251232921-251243093 GCA_030014935.1 Caiman crocodilus | reverse complement strand
CATGGGTGCAAGTGGGACTTAAATCCTTTCCCAGGCACACAATTACCTATTGATTTCACTTGGAATTACGTGTACTCAGCACCTCTGAAAATCATGTCTTGAGGGGCCTTGGTTTGTTACTGTTTTAGATCATCTGCTGGACAAGTATTTTTACAAGGGAATTATACCGGATCAAGTGGAAAGATTGAAAGTTGTAACAAATAAAGAGAACAAACCAACAACGACAGGAAAATGGTTGTAGTGCAGATTAATTGGTTAAGTGCAAAGCAGAGCTGTAAAACATAAGTCAAACAAGCCAGGTAGATAAAAATAGCTTGATAGACAAAGAATAAAATGTAAAATACAGGAACAAATGCAATTTCAACTGAAACAGGAAGTTTTATGGGAAGATATTGCCCTGAGCCAAAGAATCCGAGGCTGTAAGAAACAGCCAATAAAGCAGAAAGATAAGAGTTTATTATTTTAAGAGGTTAAGGTTTAGAAGCAAGATCTGTGACATTTCTTCCAGTATCAGGAGAGATCTGAGCACCAGTATTGTGCTGAGTACCATTGAAAGCCATCCCTGGAGTTTCTTCAGACTAATAGATGAGAGCAGTTGTTGTTAGCACTGTTTGTGCAACAAGTTTTTGTCCCTCCACATAGTACACGAACATGGGATACCCAACCAGGTAAAAGGGAACATGTTTGAGCCTGATGCAAGAGAGCAGTTTTAACATGATAGATGTTTATCTTGTGAGTTCTGTTGCCTTCAGATGTCCTTGAACCTAGGAGGTTCATAGGATTCAAAAAAGGATTAGGTAGTCATATCTATAACGAAGAACATCTACAGGCAAATTAAATAGAGTACCAAGTATCTTATAGGCAAGGTGGGTAACGTTGCCTGTTAAAGCTGCCTGACACTTCCCCATGGTAAGACACTGATTTCTAAGTTTCCCCAAACTTTAACTGGACTGCAGCTTTCCATGTGGAAAGCTACCTTATGTTGAATGCCTCTGGAAACTAATGTTTCTCCAGAAACAGAACCCTTCCAGAAGTTAGTCCAACTACTGTTATGTCTCCTTCTGTGCTTAGTTCCCATTAGAGGCAGACACATGGCATTGGGGGAGAATGCTCAGAATTCAGGTCATTATTGCTTATGGGAATGGGCTGGACTGCCACTGGGGGTCAGCTACCCGCACAGTCTGTCACTCTGGACTCGGGGGCAGCCCCAAGCAGCATGGTGGATGCCATCTATGCGGTACATGCTCCAGTCTGGAACTAGCAGCACCTTTCCTGTGTTGGGGACTCCAGGTTATCATGGACTGGGCCAGGCCCTGAGAATAAAAGCTGGTCTCTCCTGTGCTGTCACTGACCTTTCCTTATTGATCCCAGGGAGTACAGAGCAGGAGAATGACCTGGGAGAAGGAACTGCATGGGGGGTTGACTGAGCCTGGAGAGTGGCAGGTGAAGGGAGACATAGGCTGAGATCTGGAGCGTGGGGAAGTTGTGAACTAGCTAGAGAAGGAGCCAGGGGCTAGGAGCCAGGAAAAGAAGCAGGAGTTTGGGGTGAGATCAGATCAGGAGGCAGGAGGAGACCTGAAATTGGTAAATGGGAATTAATAGGGAAAAGGGAAATAAGTTGTGAGGAGTAGGGGCAGGTCTGCTAAGGAGCCTGGGTACCAGGGGAGAATTGGGAATGAATTGGGAAAGAGTTGGGAAAGAAATCAGAGTTGGGAGAGGTCACTGAGAATGGGTGAGGAGTCTAGGGACTGGAACTGGGAGCTACTGGGAACAGGAAATATGGGTAGAAAAGATGTGGGAAAGGGCCCAGGCAAGTAAGTGTAGGCTAAAGGTGGGAAGAAAGACAGATCTAATGAGGAGCAGGAAGGAGTGAACTTGTTATACAGCCAGTAATAATTTTGGCAGTTTTTAATTTTGAGAGCTTAGCTTTGCAATCTTGATCATGTTCTTGTACATGAACACATGTTCATGGTTTTTGTGTGTGATACAGGATATAAATTCTTTATGCAAGAATCAACCCCTGAGTGGGGCTTTTAAAAACCTCCCCCTGCCCCCAAACACATTATTCCATAATTATCTGCTATGAGGTTTCCTACACTCGCTATAGCACTTACTGCTGCCAGAAACATGCTCCAAAACTAGGTGGATTCTGGGTCTGGTTTGGTGGGGCAATTTTCATCTTCCTATTGGTTGCACACATTTCCAAGATCCCTGCCACTGTAGTATCTGGATACTGGTGATGCAATTTAATTGAGATCTGCTAATCAGGGAATAAATCTTTCCTCCCACCTTGTTTCAGCCAGTATAACTTTTTTGAAGGAAAGCATGTCAGGGTCTAGTCCATCAGTTGTCTGGGGTGGCTCGGGAGTGGTGAAAGGGGTAGGAACCAATGCCAATAGTTAAGAGAATACAATGCATCTTGCACTGAGCCCTAAAAATAACATGATGGATTATCATCAGAATAGTTTCATGGATGTTAGGGGCTGGAAGGGACCTTACAGATCACTGGGTCCAGTCCCCTGCACTTGGGCAGGAAAGACTGCTGGGATAAGATGACCCCCAGCAAGATGGGCATCAAGACACTTTTTGAAGATCACCAGGGTAGGTGACTCTAGCACCTCTGGGGGGAGCCTGTTCCAAACCCTTGGCGCTCGACTTGTAGAGAAGTTTTTTTCTTATGTCTAGCCTGCAGCAATCTTCAATCAGCTTGTGTCCGTTATTTCTTGCGTTCAACTGGGGGGCCTTGGTGAACATATGCTTCCCCAGGCCCTGATGTATGCCCCTGATATAGGCTCAAGAGGAACTGAAGACTTCCAAAATCTTCATGAGAGTTTTGTCCAGTGTTTATGATGCTCAGTAGGATTGTGTGGACTTGGGTCTGCAAACTTCCCTGCTGTCTGAGAATAGACTGTAACCACATTGTGAATGGAAGTACTTGCCCACATCCCATGTGGGGAAGGGAAGGCCCAGATAGAAATATGGAGGGATCGGGCTGGAAGGGACCTCAGGCGGATATCTACTCTAACCCTCTACTCTGAGATTTTTGTTTCCTTGGATTGCCCTGAATTCATTCTTAGCTTGGGCCATGATGTTTAGCTAATTTGTTTCAAGTGTTTCTCCCCAGTATTATTCATACTACCTGACAATAATAGTTTTCATTTTACTACTGGTACGTCTGCCCATGGTGCTTGGTGGCTATATACACACAGACAGAAAAACGCTTGGTCTGTGGATCTTCCAAGAAGTAGCAAAAGACTTCAATTCCCCTTCTGTGGGTCCCAGTTTACACCCATAGAATGGCACATAGAGGACTTGCTTTTTCAGGGTTGTGTGACTGGCACCTTCCCCTCATGGCGGTGTTGTGCGTGTTAATTTTTCTTCTAATTGTGGTACAGTAGGCTGGCATCTTTCAAAAGACGTAGTTCCTGATCTGAAGCCCCTTGAGTTAATGGAATTCTTCCCACTGATTTCAATGAGCTTTGGGAGAGATGCACATTGTAAAAAAGAAAGTTACCAGTTGGTTTTTAGATTCCAGCCTTCAGAGACTGGGTGAAAGCTTTGGAGAGGTCGCTCCCAAAAGCTATGTAATTGCACATGGAAATAGCCGCATTGCAACTTTGAACTGGCTGCCTTGTGTATAGGAAAGATGTCTGGGGAAGAACAGCTGACTTCCTTTCTGCACGTCCCCTGGTGGCAGCCTGTTCACATAATCTGGGGAAAAACTTGCAGTGCTTGTACCCATTTAAATAGCTGCAGCCAGTACCATGTGCAATATCTAGTCTCTGCTGGCTGCATTTTTATGTCTAGATTGGCATAAATGACCTCACTGGAGTCTGTAGAATTGCTCTGCATTCAGACTGATGGGCGAGAGATGAGTCTCCCTCATGGATTCCCTGAGTGCCGGGGGAAGGAGATGCCAGTCCTGCAAAGGCACAGCATAATCATTTACCAAATGCCCTTTCTGTCTACTGGTTTGGAGTCTCAGGTGCTTAAAATTAAACAGATGCATGCAATTAAACAAGAAATAGGAATGACTTGCTCACTGAGAGTAGCAAGATATTGATTTGAGATTCTACAAGAAGAAACTGTAGTCCTGCTTGATTTGCCAGGGATTATATTTCACTACTAATTAAAGTTCAACAGTGTAGCACTCCCTTAAAGAGTTGTCACAAATTCCTTCTGGGGTGTTTCTGTAAACAGGCAGAAACTTTTATGATATAAAAAGAATTCAATAGACTGAAATTTAGGCCAGAGAGCTTGAGGTTTATGTAATCATTGATTTAAAGCCAAAAGCATGTTTTTCTTTTCATTGCTGACCTTAGTTGTATTAAAACTGTAAATACAATAAAACTGGCTATAAATTATGCTGGTCATATATGGTCAGATTATTTGTGGGATGGATTGCTACACTGACTAGAATTACATTATCTTAGGTTATTGGATTACATATCGTGGCATCATGAATTTTAATATCATTTTGTTTAAATGCAAATGCTAAAATAAATAATTGCGTTGCCTGGGGTGGTGGATTAGTTATTCAAGATGATCTTACTGCATAGTGAAGATAAATGTGTTAAAGGAAAAACTTGACATCTTATCAATTATTTCCATATAGAAGTCTTAGCAGGAAAAAATGCTTGTTACAGCAGTTTCCTTTTTAGTTCCTTAATCATATGTTAAGTAAGTCTGTGCTATAAGTTTAAAGCACACTTTCAATCTGTTTAGAGTTAATGAATGTTGAGAAACTATTATATGTTGGACTGCACCTTTTCAGTCCATCTTGAGGAAGACGCTGGCCCAGGACCAGACTGAGAAACAAATTAGGACTGTAACAATTTCTCTCCTGCTCCCTGTAGGGAACTAGCAATAGAGCTGTGCTAAATTTTGGCAGCTGTTTCATTTCAGAGGTGTTTTGGCCCTTTTTGGCACCTGAAACACTGAATCTGAAACAAAATGGAAGGCTTTGAAATATCTCTGAAATGAAATGAAACAGTCCGAAATGTTTCAGAAGTTTTGGATGTTTCAGAGGTGCCCCCTGGGAATAGTCCGGCACAGTCCCGCAGCCCTCCTTTTAAAGTGCCAGGAGGCTGGGGCTGGGCAAGGAATGGGGATGGGCAGGGAAGCCATGGCGGCTTCTCCCGTGGCTCCCTCCAACCAGGGAGACGCAGGCAGAGCCGGAAGAGCCACAGGAGCAGCCCCCGTGGCTGCCCTGCCAAGCCCCAACCTCCCAGCACTTAAAAAAAAAAAAAAAAAAAAAAAAAAGAAGCCCTGTACTCACTGGCTATAGCAGTGGGGATCAGGGCCTCTGAGGGCTCATGGCAGAGTCTCCCCTGTGCAGCATGGGGCAGTGAGAGACGGCAGGGATCGGCCCCCTACTCGGCACCTGCGCGGCAGCTGTGCTGTGTGCCTCGGTGGTGGCTGGGTGCAGTGTGGCTCGGCAAGGCGCCGCATGGAAGCTGGGGTGGCTCCACCTGTCAGCTGGAGCCCAACACTGCTCAGCCCCAGCTCCCAGACAACGTGCAGCACCCTGACGACCTGCACTGCACCTGTGAGATGCGACAGTTGCTGTGTGGGTGCCAGGGGAGGGGGCAATCCCTGCTGCCCTGGGGGGGCTCTGCCATGAGCCCCCAGAGGCCCCAGTCACTGCTGCTGCAGCTGGTGATTGCGGGGCTTTAAAAAAAAGAAAAAGAAAAAAAGACCTGCACTTACCAGCTGCAGCAGCGGTGACAAGGGTCTCTGGGAACTCATGGCAGAGCATCCCCCTTGCAGCGCGGGGCAGTGGTGATACCCCCCCTGCCTGGCATCCGCATGACAGCTGTTTCATGGCACGGGTTCAGCGTGGCTTGGCAGGGTGCTGTACGCTGTCTGGGAGCTGGGGCCACTGTAGCCAAGTGGTGCCAGGCTCCAGCTGACACATAGTGACACCCCAGCTCCCAGACAGGAGTGCGGTGCCCTGCCAAGCTTTGCTGCACCTGCATGATGCAACAGATGCTGCATTGGTGCCAGGCAGAGAGTGGGGGTATGATCCCCACTGCGCTGCACTGCATGTGGGGGCTCTGTCACAAGTGCCCAGAGGCCCCAATCAGTGCTGCTGCAGCTGGTGAGTGTGGGACTTTTACAAATTTTTTATTTAAAGTGCCAGGAGACTGGGCCAGGCAGGGCAGTCATGGGGGCTTCTCCTGTGGCTCTCCCTGCCTGGGCAGAGGTAGGCACAGCCAGAGGAGCCATGGGACAGCCTGCAGCCACCTGGCTGTGCCTGTCTCTCCCCGGCTGATCCAAATCTCCAAAATAGCGTTGAAGCTCTGAAACAGATGTGGCCATATCAAAACGCAACGTTGATCCAGAACACCGAAACAAATCACTGTCCTCTGAAACTGCTGAATCCAAACCCAGAATGAAACATAGCCTTTTTGCACAGCCCTAATAGACAGACAGGTCCCAAGTGGGATCTACCCAGTGCCTAGTAGTATAAGTGCCTTGTTCTCATTGAGCAGCATTGGGAGTTTTTTGGCTCATTTAGGCACTTTGGGTAATTTCCACTCAGGGTCTATCTCCGTCTTTAGGCACCTTGATAAATTTAACCCTGGGTTACTTAATTTCTTTTCTCTACACCATTTATTTCTTCCTGCATATTACATACGACCTGTTATTCTGCCTGGTGAATACAAAAGGAGAAATCAGGGCTCTTCCCAGTGCCCATTTCTTCTGCTCACTTCATGCCCATGTCCTCTGGGGGCAGCAGAGGATAAAGATTTCTTCTCCTGCAGCTGGTGTCACAATCTGAACGAGGAGTCCTTATTCCTCTTGGCCTGTTGATTAAGGTCGGTGACTGTCTAGCCCTTGGAGAGAATGGAATAGGACAAACAACAGAATGCGGTACTGTACCCCCATGGACTAGCAAGGAGCAATTCTTTCCAAATAAAGCAGATTGCTGCTGTAAGATTGTAACGTTAGCTGAGGAAGCCATTGTTTTATGTGCAGTGCCTGGATACATAGTGCATTGACTGTCTACAACTTGTAATTTCAACATGCATACAAATTGGTTTGTGTGTTGCAAATGTTCTCACATGGATTGCAAATCTGGGAGAGGACTGCATGTTAAGGGTCTTGACAAATAATAGCAAAGTATGCAGTGCAGTGTGGAGGAGCTTACCAGGGCCCTGGAAAACCATCATGGCCACCTTTGCCTCAGTGGCAGGCTGCAGGCTGTTGCCCAGATAAACTGTGATATTCAAGTGACGTGAGAAGTCCAAGCTGGTGGGATAATGTGAAGATGAGCTAGAGCAGTGGTTCTCAAACTTTTTCTTCACGGACCATTTGAAAATTGCTGAGGGTCTCGGCGGACCGCTTAAACTTTTTCTTGGCTCTACAATCAAAGTGCACGACTCATATTTTAATATCAGTAGTCTTACCTTACAAGTACAGGCACTGTCAAGTGGTCCGCAGCCGTTCTGGAGCTCGTGGCCTCGTGGTGGTCCGCATACATGCCACCTGCAAGATGGAGGCTGTAGGGCTGGACGGGAGATGTGCCCACCCCCTCCCCTTCCTTGGGGTTCACCTTAGCCCCGGGGGACTGAAGCGGCTCCTTCCCATGCCAGAGCAGGCTGGGCGGACCCCCTGAGACCTGCTGGCAGCCTCCCAGGGGGCCAAAGGTCTCCAGTTGAGAACTGCTGATCTAGAGCAATTAAAAGTTGGGTGGAATAATGAGGTCATTACTGTGGAGAAACGCATGTTGCTGGTTTTGTTAGTGAAAGAGGTGGGTAGTCAACTAATGAAAAACCCAGAGGCAGCGGAAAGGAGAAGTGGCAAGATTACTGCTGCCGGGTTTAGAGAGGACGACACAGCCACAATGAGCTAGAAGCAGGCCGTTTAATAAAGCTTGTGCTACTTGGGTCTGGAAACACACTGGTCATAGGGTGGAGTGCCAATAACCTCTCTTTCTGTAGCATTAGTGTGCCGAAAGCTTTGTGGTCTGTTCTGGACGCCTCAGAACGAGCGAGATATTGATAAACTGGCTGGAGTTCAGAGCCCAGCCCAGAAAATAATACTGGCCTGGAGGGAATGATGTACGAGGCAAAGTTAAGAGCCAAATGTGTATAGTTTGTCTCTATGACAGTCTGATAATACGACAGTGTAAATACCAGGAAGGAAGAGGCGGTATTTAACCTAATAAAAGGAGGCTCTGAGCAGTGGCTTTTCCCAACAGGCTCCACAGACACGTCTAGGCAAATTCATCCCCTTATTGGGGCTTAGCTTTTTGAAGAGCGAGATAAATAAGCTGAGCCCATGGCTAGTCTTGGAGTCTCGCCTTCCTGCCATAAGGTAGGCTGCCTCCTTCACAGACAGCTGCACCTGCTTCCCTTGTCACCTGAGTGAGTCTCCTAAGCCCCCTTCACCCCCGTTAGGAGCAATGGAAGTCATTGGTTACTGCGTGTTGCACAGCCTTGCCATCTGCAGAGGTTAGGCATCCCAGCTCTTTTTGCTCCAGCTGTCACAGCACAAGCTGTGGATCTCCCTCTGGAGATCCCAGTGTCCTCAAGTTAAGGGATAGGCCCAGGATAAGGCCAGGTCTGCCCAGACAACCTCTGCCTGCCGAATCTAGTAGCGTAATGACACGTGGGGTGGGCCTGATCCAAAGGCTCTTAACATCAGGAGTTACCCCATTGGCAGCCAGAAGAAAGCTACTGCTTGGCACCTCTGAAGGTAAAGCCAGGTAAAACTCACAGCACTGCCTCCCACACGCTAGTGCTGGTTTTAACACCACCCTGTATGTCATCGCCAGTAAGAAGTATTTATCGACGGCATGCTGCAGCATCGCCTCTCAAAACTGGGCAGTAGGAATGCTTTAAGTAAATCTCACTCCCCTACTGTTTTCTTACATCACAGTTTACTTTCCTGCTGATTAGTCTCAGGCTGAAGTGTCCTCGTCCCCTAGCCAGCCCCTCCGCAGCGCACTGATCCTGACTGGAGCAGCCCTGGGCTGGCAGGCTGACCCCCGGGTGCCCTGCTAGCTCCCACTGCTCTGATCCAGCTCAATGTGCTGTGCTCTGGGTGTGTGTGTGTAAACGGCATGCCTGGGAGCTTCCTGGGAGCAAGACACTGCAGAGCAATAAGCTCCTCAGTTTATTCTGCTCACTAATGGCTCATGTAGATGTGCCCCCAGACCCAAAATCCTGTCTTTTCTAGCTTCTTCCTTTTTCTCTGTAGGGCTTGCTCCATCCAATCCATCCCATATGTGATCCATTACCCGCACCTCTGCCTTCTAAGGGAACACATGAATAAATTAATGATATGGCCTATTTTCCCCACAGCATGACAGGCTTAGTCCTGGGTTACCAGCTCCCAGCTGCACTTGTCCTCCTACAGCCCTTTCCATCGGTGTGTCCACTCTGTGCAACACAGCCCATCTGTTTACCAGTCATACCTATCCCCTCCCAACATCCCACCCCAATTCATTCATCCCAATCATAACCTTTCTTCCCCCCCTTCTAGAAGTCTTCATCCCCACTGGTGCTCAGCAGCTGCCAGCGGGCTCTGGCTGATCCTCTTCACAATCAGCCCTGTACTCTTGGCTGTGTTTCTAGCAGGGAGATGCTACTGTTGCTACTGATGCTGGCAGCACTGGCTTATCTGCCCGGGGCTCTGCCCATATATCTGGTTCAGTTTGCATTTCCTGCCATTGAGTATCCAAAATCAATGGTATAGCTGGTAAAAAGTGACCGTAGCCTTGCAGTCACCTCCATAAGTGACAGTATATGCAATAAGTGTATGAGGCTGTTTCCTTGCTGTATTGGCAAAAGACTTGTTGATGCAATGTTTCAGTCTCAATGAGTAGATGAACTATTGATAAGTGCATTTTGTTTCACTGGTTTTGCAGTTGCGCCACCAGTGGCAATGAACTGCTATAAACTCATTAGCGTGAAGTCAACCAGCGTCTGGCAAAGTGCGCATTTAATGCAACTGGGTACTCAGTGAGACTTAATGCTGCCCAGACTGCATACCCCTGCAGGTGAGTGAAGACCATCAGCAGCACTGCTTATGCCTTAGCAAGGCTACTTCTAGGCTCTTATCCCATGTAGTAACAGTAGAGGATTGAGGCTCCTAAGTTGCTATTTTCCTTCCTATTTGGAGCAGGGACTCTTGGTCTAGAAAGGTGTTGGGGGAATTCAAAG
>JAGPOW010000261.1:251217033-251232517 GCA_030014935.1 Caiman crocodilus | reverse complement strand
CTTTCACATGACTATGCAGGGCTCTGAAGGATGACCAGAGCATCCAGCCCCCAATGGCAGATAGGTGCAGCCTTTGCTTTGTGTCATTAGGTTGATGCAAAGCCATAGCAAAAAATATTTATGTATTTCATAAACATTAAGGGCTGGAAGGGACCTCGTGACATCATCGAGTCCAGCCCCCCTGCCAGAAGTAGGAAGTCTGTAGGCATGAGCATCCCTGGGGGGAGGGTTGGGGTGGGAATTGGGGCAGAATTGGGGGAATTTGGGGGACCCTGTGGAGCTGGGTGGAGTGGCTGCAGTGACTCCATGCTGCCGCCACCGACTTTGAATCCAGCCATTCGCCCCACTCTTCCTCCAATGCCGACGCTGCCACTGCTGATGGTGGCAGCAGCTTCTTCTGGTCCAGAGCATGTGGGATCAGGGAGGGGATGAGGCCTCACGTGGGCTGATTTGCCCTGGGCCCCACACCCTGCTCAGGTTGGTTCTTGTCTGCAGGGATTGAATGATCCCAGCAAGATAAACACCCAAATGCCTTTTGAATGAGTCCAGAGTAGGTCCTTGCACCACCTCTGGTGAGAGTCTTTTCCAGACCTTGGACACTTGGACTGTAAAGAAGTTTTTCCTTATATCAAATCTGAACTGGCCTTCTAGAAGTTTGAGGCCACTAAGTCTAGGTATCCTTTGGGATACAAAGAGATTTAATACAAGGCACTGGTGATGTGTAGCGGGTGCACGTGGACCCCGTGAACATGGCAGTGCATCCCCTATGAAAAGGGGCCACTGACATTGTCGGCGGTGCCTGTGGGTGGTCATTGCTTGCCACCTCCCCCCTGCCCCTTGCCGCCAATACCGCTGGCGGTATCTGTGGGTGGTTGTGATCCCTGATTGGTGCTTGCCACCCTGCCTCCTGCTGCCATCAACAATGCCGGTGGCATTTGTGGGAGCTCCCTGCTTAGCGCTGCCATGCCCCCATCATGCTGCCGCTGCCTCCAGCACTGCCGTGCCCCCCCAGCCGCTGGGGGCATTCATGAAGCAAGGAGTCCTTATGTTCCCGACTCATGGATGAGTGAGACCGTGGCTCCATTCCTCCTACGATGCCTTGGCCAGTGCAGAAGAGCTGTATATATAGGGAAGCTGGGCTGAATTTTGGTCAATCACTATTAAGAGCCTACCTTGCTCCTGGGCAAAAAAGCTACAAACTGTCTTCCACTTTGGAAGGATCGTAGATTTGCAACACAGCCAGAGAGATTTTAGAAAGATTTCCTTGTGGATGTGACCATGCAAAACCCACACAGGTAAGTTGTCACTTAGATTTTCTCCACTTGTACATTAAGAAAGCAATTAACTATCTAGGGGATCTATTTTCCTTGCTTCATCTTCAGTGAAGAAATGTATGTCTGATAAATTTGTAGGATTTAACACAAAGAGGTGACTTCAGACCAGGCATTTCCCACTGCCATAGAACCATATTTCTTCTAACCCTGAAACCACAGACTTCTTACCAATTTTAGAATATATATATATCTATATCTATATATATTAATTACTGGTGTTTCATTTTGATCATGGAAAAATGTGGATTTTGAGTTACTTTTTTAAATCCAGAAATTGGGGATTTTTTATTAGAGAAAACCAGGATCCTTGGTGATCTAGTTTTACAGATGCCTGAGTTAAAACAGCAGTGGATGCAGCATGAGGTGCTTAATGGAGTACTAGGTTTATATTCTGGCTTGGAAAAAAACTTGAAACCCCAAGAAGGCTTTGTGTTTTGTGTTCAGTTCACTAATTTACCTCGCTCCTTAGCCCTGTAATAGACTCCCTGTAAAATAAAATAATGCTTAATAAAATGTACACTTGAAAAAGTAATTTGCTTGGTCTATTGATTTAATTAACTTGACTCCATTTGTTTAAGCGCTACTTGTGTTTTAAATGCATAGCATGGAGACTGCAGAGAATTGTTCCTTACTATAGCGAGGTACTATTCAAAGATCCAGTAATAGAACAATGAAGCCATTTTGCCTAGGCATCCTTTCCGGATCCCTGCTACATATCTGCATTTCTAAAATGCCTTGGGATGACCTTGGGTGCCCTCCAAATCCTGATGTTGATGCTTACCTGCTCTGTGCCCGTTGGGTGGTCTACATCTCCTGGACGGTAAAGCTGCGGTGGGAAAATCTGTACGAACTTTGACTGATACTGGCTGGCTTAACAAGTCATCTCAAAGAACAAAAGTCTGCTTTAAATATTTACGGTCATTTAGATGTTTGCAAAGAAGGCACCTGTCTCTCAAACTCTTTAATTAAAAAATACCCTCTTGTAGAACATAGCTCACATACCTGTGAATCATAATTACTGACAGAGCTGTGTTTCTTTGAAGATCTTACATGAGAGGTCTTGTGTTTAGGCATGGGTCTGGGAGCTCTAGGTTTTCCTCTAAAACTGTGGCCTGGCTTTCTTTTATGAAGTTAAATGACTTTATTCTTTATGTGTGAATTTTCACTCTTTATAAAATAAAACTATCAGTAATACAACTGGTATTAGTGCCATAGCAAGTGTGTGTGTGTGTGTGTGGGGGGGGGGGGCGGGGGGAGGATGACCTCCCCAGGTGCTGAAGTGAAGAGGTGCCAACAGGTGCTGGCGTGGAGCGTGGGACAGAGCCGCAAGCGACATATTGGGGGTGGGGGCAGGGGTGAGGGATAGGTGGCTCCTGCCAGTGAGTGCACTCCCAGGCAAGCATGGGGGGGCATATACCCCCCAGATCTGTGCATGGGGTGAGGGCGGGCTGCCACTTTGCCCCAGGCCCTAAATTTAGTTGCTATGGCACTGACTGGGATAGATGTTGTAACACTAATCTTAATGCAGTTTGAGGTCCTTAGGTAAAAGTAGCAAGAAAAGTGCCAGAAAAATGTTAAGTGTAATTCTATCTGGATAATTTATCCATGCTATTGGCATGCCGTTTCCAAAGTATATTGGACTAGGAAACTTCATCTTGCAAAGACTGGCAAAGGGTGACTAATTGTCCCACTTCTCACTTTTTTTTTGAAGCTGATGGCTGCCTCAGATGAAAGGGAAAAAAATAAAAGGTATTGCTACTCTGTGGCTGTAATCTTATTCCTTTCATTACATTCTGAGATAGTCAATGATTTTTAATGTAGAAGATTACAGCTTTTTGGGGGCGTGCTTGTTTGCAAGCTGATTAAAGGCAATAATTATTCTTAAATCAATGTAGCAATAAACTTTAAGCTATTGGGGGTAGGAAATCAGAAATCTTTTTAATGCTTTTTCAAAGTGAACAGAACACTGTTATCCCTACCAACAGAATAGAGAAAATCACATCTTCTTAAAGATAAGAAAATTAGTAGTTATTCTGTTTTTTTATGATTAAATCTCCAAACATGCCAGTAGATGGTGTTATATTTAGGGAAGAACTCAGAAGTAGGGGAAAGGAATATGCCTGTTGACTCTAATAGGGGTGCAATCAATGGGATGCTATAGAAGTTATTTTGTGTAACTATCAAACTCCATAAAGAATGGTATTTTTAGGGGTGTGCAAAGCGGGCCCTATTTGATTCAGATTCAGCCTGAATCGGGGACAGTGATTTGATTTGTTGATTTGGATCACTGTCCCCAATTCAATTCGGCTAAATCTGAATCTGAGGATTTGATGCTGATTCAGCGAATCAGAAATTCGGACATAGACACAACTTTAAATGTTTTTTCTACGTACCTCGAGGTATCAGTGCAGTTCGTGAACGCTGCGATGCTGGGGCACATGGAGCATCCCATGGGAGTGCAGGGGGCCCTCCACGTAGTCGGTGGCAAAGCTGGAAGTGGACCAGAAGTGCTTCACTCCATGTACCCCAACATTGCAGCATTCATAGATTTCAGCAGCTGAAAGGGACCTCATGATTTCATCAGGTCCAGCCCTCCACCATAGGTGGGAAGTCAGCTGGGATCAAGTGATTGAAGCAAGAGAGAAGCATGACTTCACTGGGACTCGAGCCCAGAACCTTTGCATCCCTTCACTCTCTATAGAAGTCTAGTGCCCTATCCATTGTACCACAGAGCCACCTACTGGCTAGATCTACCTGCTACCTAGAGGTATGTAGATAAAACATTTAAAACCGTGTCTATGTCCAAATCTCCAAATCTTTCCAAATGTTTCTGAATCGATTTGGAGGGTTCCAATTCAATTCGGAGAGATTAAGGAGTCCTTTGATTCGGTTTGGATTTGGAGATTTGGTCACCGAATCAGGCTGAATCTCCGCTGAATTGAATCGGGGACCGAAGCTTCGCACATCCCTAGTATTTTTCTATAGGAATTTATTTAAAATAGAATGTATCTATGGTAAGATTACAACTTTTTGTTAAACTTTGTGGGCTTCTCTGTGGGAACAGAGCCACAGTCTCCTGTTCAGGAGTAGGGTCTGTTAACCAAAAGGCATGTATGTATATGCAGAGCAGCGTATACCCGTTAAAAATATCCTCCAGACAGAACCTTATACTACAACTCTTCCACTGGGAAAACAAGGACTGCCTATACACGTGCTGGTTTGCATTCTAATTAGAACACGATTAATTGAGTCTGCTCCATGTTCTAATTGGAGTGGTCCAACATGGCCTTACCATCATGTGTATAAGCCCCTACTCATTTGAAAATGGGAGCTGGGACACTTTATCTAAACCTCATCAAATGAGGTTTAGATAAAGCATCCTGCAGCCATTTTTAAACCCATGGGGACTTAATACACATGACAGACAGTGAGGAATTTTAATTAGACCAGCTCCCCAGGAACTGCTCTAATTAAGACCCCCCCCCTTCACCTCCAAGCATGTGTATTGGCAGCCAAGTAGTAAGAACGTAGCTTGCATGACAGGATTGGCCATAGCATTTGATGCAGTACTAGGGGGCACTTGGGCCTAGATGTTCAGAGGCATTTAGGCACTAAACTTCCATTATTTTCTAGCATATAAAATACCTTTAGGATTTGGGACTTGTACTCTACAGTTTCAGTTGCAAACATACAATTTGCAGGACTTGAGGAGGGGCTGGGACTTTGGAGGGCAGGGTGAGGGAGGCAAGGACCTGCGGCCACCTTCTAGGGTCTGAATTCTCATTGGGGATGTGGTTTGGCAGTGGTGGGGCAAGTATGGTTCCCTGGCATCGCTCACCCTGCCATCAGAGGTGGGCCCACATCCATCCAGGAATAATGAAGCTGGCATAAGAACCTGAAAAGAAGAGAAAAACAGAACTAAAATTTCTGATTTAGTTTTTAGGGCTGCACAATGTTTATAAAGCTCAAGGTTCTCCTGTCCTCCCCCCAAAAGCACCAATGCAACTGAATACATCAGGTTGGTATATGGTGTCCCTCAAGGGGTATACAGTTGTGCTTTCACATCTTTTAACAATTTTGAAAGTTATTTACAAGGGTTTAAAAAAGAAAGAAAGGGACCGGTATAAGTAAGAACCCAGCAGGGAGCATGTGGCCATGGAGATGTGTCTACCTGGTTAAGTATACCTCACACTATCGGCAAGGCTCTACACACAGATCAAGCATAATTTAAAATAAGGGTTTAATGCTATGGGGGGTCTGAGTTATTGCCACTTCTTTGGAGAACACTGTACTTCCTTTGCATACAGAAGGTGGCCTGTCATTTTACACTTGGCAATGGGCACCAAACCAAACCGTTATATCTTTGAATATTATCCAGATCCAGAGCTGAATTTTATGCAGCTGGGCTTCATCCACTCAACTGTTTTCAAGGTAGGAAGGGTGTGCCGGGATGTGGGATCCCTTGGGCATGTTCTGCTTGCTGCTGCATACAGTTTCTATTGATTCCTCTGAATAAGAAATCCTCTCTGGAGAAAGAAAGAAAGAAAAACACTAAATCTTGAAGGGGGAAGAACTTTACATGGATGAATAGAAGTTGTAGGGTGTACTACACATGCATGACACTTTCTATGTAATGACTAAATAGTGGAAAACTCTATATAATAATACAAATCTATGGCTTAATAGATGGAAGAAGCATTTCATATGCATTCTAGAGCAAAACTGCCTGTAACAGGCTTGCATGTATGATAAACTATAGCACTTCCCTTGATTTGCCAAAGACGAGTGCCAAATCAAGGGAAGTGGTTATTCTGCTCTGTTCAGAACTGGTGAAGCCTCATGTGGAGCATTGTATCCAGTTTTGGGCCCTGTACTTCAAGAAGGCTGCGTACAGCTTGGGAAAAATCCAGCGCAGAGTAACGAAAAACATCAGGGCCCACGGAGACAAGATTTTCAAGGATAGGCTGAAAAAACTAGGATCATTTAGTCTAGGCGAGAAGACTGGGGAGGAGTTGGTATCCGTCTTCAGACACCTGAACAGCAGTTATAGGGAGGGTGTTTCTCTGTCGCCACGGGGAGCAGTGGCCTCAAGCTGCAGGAGGGGAAATTTAGGTTGGAGATTAGGAGGAATATTCTGACCTGAGGGTGGTCAAGTTACCTAGAGAAGCTGTGGGATCTCTCTCCCGGGAAATTTTCAAGAGCAGGCTAAACCAGCAAATGGCTGGGGCAATTTAGTCAGGGGTGGTCCTGCCTAGAGCAGGGGGCTGGATTAGCTGACCTTGTGAGGTCCCTTCCGCACCTACTTTCCTATAATCCTATCCTACCATAGATAATATTTTTCCTTGAAGATGTTGGAGAGGAAATAAAAATAAGATGAATGTGCCTTCATTATGTTTGCTGGGAGTCTTTCTCAGCAGTGGTGAAAGGAACATAAATTAAGACTAACAGGCAGTTAGACCTTAAAGCAAGTACAGTCTTAGGCTTGGAAAGCTTTTTGGTTATTTATTTATTTTAAACGAAGTGTATTGTCTGGCCAGACAAGATTTTTACTGCTCTAATGAAAATAATGATAAAATCCATAATGTTCCCCCACATCCTTCTAAGATAAACTTGGCCAGCTGCTACAGCATACTGATGCTTTAAATCTAGGCCATCCATCTTATAATTGGTTGCAATCAGTGAGGTCAAGAAAGCTTTGCAGAGTCAGCTATTCTTGGGCTCAGTGTGCTTAAAAAAATGTAAGAGCCAAAAATTCTGAGCTGAAGAATTCATTCAACAAATTCTTCCTTTAATCACAATCAAACCAAATTTCCATTAGATCTCACTCAGCACTTGACTGCACGTTATAGCAGCTCTGCCAACAATTAGGTAGAAATGGCTTTTTTTTTGCTATGACTCTTTAATCAGTACAATATCCATTGACTGTAACTAGCCACAATCCCTGTATTTAATTTTAAAATGTAATTAAAACAAAGAAGTGTGAAATGAAAGTCAATCAGACAGAAACCATGGACTCCAGTCAAAGAGCTTATGTTTTTTGCTAGAGGAATTTAAATTGGACTGGCTTTATAACTTGGAGATGAACAAAGGTACTATTAGAGTCTTGACCTAGCTCTTAAAGAAGAAAATCAAATGCAGTGGGATATAATTGTATTGTATGAAGAAGTATTAGAAATGGTACAGGCTACAGTCCTTTCAGGTTCTGACTACTGACTTGAGTCAATGTGGGTTAAAGTCATTGGAAAATGTGGGAAAATGTGGAAAAAGTCATTGACATCTCGTCGGATACCTACAGACGTGCTCATTCATGTTCTACTTAGAAAGTGATGGAGCAGACTTGATTAATTGAGTCTGTTCTGTGTTTTAATTGGAACGCTTCCATATCACCTCCCCTGCTTGTTTCAAAATGGCCCATGGGGCATTTTATCTAAACCTCATTGAATGAGCTTTAAGTAAAGCGTCCCACAGCCATTTTGAAAAGTACAGGGGCTTAATACATGCAACAGTGAGCCATTTTAATTAGGGCAGCTGTCTGGGAACTGCTGTAATTAAAACGGCCCTCCCCACTGCCGAGCACATGTATTGGCAGCCACCAAGTCTACTAGCAGGTTGGCTATAGCAGGTACCAACTGTTATCGTACAGTGATATCTTGGTTATCTCAACACTATGTCTGTTACTTTAATGGCAAACACCATATCAGATATTAAAGTAGCCAAGAAGTAACAGCGATATCTCCAACTCTTTAGTGTTAAGCCTATCCTAGATCAAGCCCTCACCTCACTGCTCAGGGAACCACACCTGTTTTAGACTGATGAAGCTCTGATGCATCCAATGTGAGTAAGCAGAGTTACCAACTTAGGGATTTTGTTTTTAGATCTAAACACTTTTGAGGTTTCTAGCAGCAAAATGTAGGCAGAAAGAACCGAGTATAGTTCACTGGGTGTAATATTTGCTAAATTATATAATGACATTTTAATGACTCCATAAGATCTATTTAGCAACGTCCAGCAAATTGTTGAGGTTTCTCTGAATTTCTCCTTAACTAGACCTGGCCACACTGGAGATCTGCATTCAGTTTCTCAGTCTGCCACAAACTTTCTGAGCAGCCTTGCCCTGCTGCTTATTCTTTTTGTGCCTCAGTTTCCCATTTGTAAAGTGTTAGCGGGCAAATGGGGTAGTTTGCAAGCAGTTCACTGGGAGCAAGAGGAGGAAGGGGAAGGAGAAGAGGAGCCAGGCACCTCTTGGTCTGGGGAATGTAAGTGAGCCAGGGCTGCTTGTGTGTATGGCTTGCTGAGTGTTTGTTCAGTGGGTTGTGTGTTTGGATGTGCTCTGAGCAGCCGGGTGTGCTGCTAGCTGAGTGATTGCTTGGTGATTGCTGCCTGTGTCTGACAAAAGCCCGAACAAGGGCAGAGCCAGTCCAGGTCCAGAAGGGTATAAAAGGAGACTCCCTGAGCAACCAGAGGCAGCAAACAAGGCAGTTTGCAGGTCAGTTTGTTGCCTGCCACCTTGAAGAGGGCCCTTTAAAGTAAGGTCTTTCTTTAATTAAGAGTAGTTAATCTGTGTGTATTTAGTGCAAGTAGCTAAAACTCAGCAGTTAGACCAATATTTAAGCTGCTTGTTTAACTAGAGTCCCAGGTGAGGGGGAGTTTGCTAGGGAGTTTGCCTGGACATTCTCACCTTCTTTCACTGTAGCTTGGTGTGAGGAAGCAGGGAAAAGGGAACCGTTTGGGACCAAAAGCAGCAAACAGGCCAGCTTACAGGAGACTTGCTAGGGAAGGTCTGCCTGGAGAGAGAGGCTGGAAGATGTAGGTGGCATATTAAAAGCCCTAGAAAAATGGGAGGATGTTGCAATGCCAGAGCCACTGCCACTGCTGCTGCCAGCTCTTCCTCTGCTTGCGCTTGTGAGATGTCTGTCCAGGCAGGATCTTTCACCATCAAGGGTCTGGTTTGGCACAGTGGAGACTGTGGCTTTGCAGGTTCCTTCCAGTGATGTCCAAGTTGGGGAGGGCCTGCAGTGTGTCCCTCAGGAAGCAGGCAAGAGCGTTAAGGGAGGAGGCTCTGAAGCATCCTCAACCATGAGGACTTCATTGATTCAGTCCTGGGGGAGACCTGTAGGACTGGATGAGGGACTACCAGAGGCAGGGCTACAGAAGGAAGAGGACATGGACTCCCAGGAAGGTGGAAGCTTGCGACCTCTGGAAGTAAGCAGAAATCTTCATTTTGACCTGCAGCAGTTTGCCTGGAGAACAGATTCAGGGCCCTAGCAATCGAGGAGGAGGAGCACGTTCTGTTGGTGGAAGAGGCCAGGCCAGGCATCCCCAAGGCTGGATGGATCGAGATGACTGCCATCAAGAGGAAATGATCCGCGGTGGTGGTTACTCTGCTGCTCTCCTTCTTTCCTTTTCTCAGGATCCTGAACTCAATCATCTCGTGGTCACAGCTGCCTAAGTTACCATCTACTTCTACATCCCCTACCTCTTCCTCTTCTGCCCCGCTTGTCCTTCGTGATCATTTTATACCCATTCATAACAGTGCTCCAGTCATGCGAGCTATCCCACCAAGTCTCTGTTATTCCAGTTATGTCATAGTGCCGTGACTGTGCAAGTCTTTCAATTTTTCCTGCCTGTTTCACAGTCTCCATACATTCGTGTACAGGCACCTAGCCAAGAAAGCCTCTCCCGTTGCCCCCTCCTGCTTGCGCTTCCTCCAGGTCATCCACTTCCCCACTTACCTCAGGGCTTCGGTCTCCATCCCCCTATGAACCTAGGTTTAAAGCCCTTCTCACTAGGTAGCAAGCCTGCCTGTGAAGATACTCTTCCCTCTCTTCTTTAGGTAGATCCTGTCTCTTCCTAGTAGTCTTTCGTCTTAGAACAACGTCCTGTAGTCAAAGAAGCCAAAGTCCTGCTGGTGACAATATCTGTGTAGCCATGCATTGATCTGCAGGATGCATCCATTCCTGCCTGGACCCTTCCCCTTGACTGGAATGATTGAGGAGAACATCACCTGCACCCCTGTGCCTTCACCCTTGCACCCAGAGCCCTGTAGTCAGTTTTGATCTCGTCAGGGCCCACTCTGGCAGTATCATTGGTGCCCAAATGGATGAGCAGCATGGGATAGTAGTCAGAGGGCCAGATGAGTCTCCGTAATCCTTCCGAGGCACCTCAGATCCAGGTTCTAGGCAAGCAGCAGACATCCTGAGACATCAGGTCAGGCCAAAAGATGCATACCTCTGTCCCTCACAGAAGGGATGATGAGATGACTGGTTCTATGGGTGTAGGGAGACCAATGGATGTGATATACCTTGACTTAGGGAGGTTTTTGATATGGTCTTCTGCAGCATTCTTGCAAGCAAGCTAGGGAAGTATGGGTTGGATGAAGTTGTAGCAAGGAAAGGTAGGGAAGTTGCAGCAAGGAAAGTTTAGATTTTAGAAAAAACTTTCTCGCTAGGAAGGTAGTAAAGTGTTGGAACAGGTTATCCAGAGAGGTTGTGGAGTCTCCAATCCTGGAGGTTTTTAAGGCCCGGCAAGACAAGGCCTTGGCTGGGATGATCTAGTTGGGGATGGTCCTACTTTGAGCAGGGTGTTGGACTAGATGTGACCTCTTGAGGTCCCTGCCACCCCTAATTTTCTATGATTCTGTGATGATCAGTTCAATTTGTATTTCAGACTTTGATCTTTTTAAACTCTTTGGGCGAGGGACTCTTTTATTCTGTAGTGTGAAATTTTAACTAGGTCTCCTGATGCTACCATAATACCTAATAAAATAGCAGCGACAGCCACACTGTGTTTATGCTGTCGGTCATTTAGCTTGACTCCACTTTAAAAAAAAATTACGAAGTTCACTTACTGATGTAGATAATAAGGGTGTAAATCAGTGCATCTGAGAGTGTTCTGTGGAAGTGGTTGGGTTTAGCAATGACTATTCTGAAACGGAGCAGGCTACGTAACACTTAAGTGTTTTCTTTCCCAAAATAACACGTAGCAGGGGCCCGTTTATTCTTAAATCTGTCCTTTGTGTGTACTGGCCAGAATCTAAGCCGTTAAAGCGGCAAATGATTTTTTTTTTTTTAATCAGCGTAATCTATGTCCTCACAGCGTGATAGAGACTCATAATTGTAATGGAAGTCTTTAAAACAAACCTACTCTGTTCTATCAAGTTGCTTTAAAGTGAATGGGAGAAGTTCATCACCATTAAAGGAATTCACCTCCTCAGTAAGGTTCCTTCATAGATGGTTTATGATAGTCTTCATTATTTTGTAGTTCAGAATCCCCATCCCCTCACTTCCTTATATTTTGGACTTCTCTGTATTTTTTGGTTGAATGTCTGTAAATGGAAGTGCATGAAAATCCTAAGGAAATTTTTGTTCTAAAGCTATTTTAACTAGAACCAAGAGGTGACAGAAATCTTACTAGGATGTTATTCTTGAAAGATTTCCTACTCAATGGTTGCATCTACATGAGACGCTGACTGCGCACTCATTTAGTAGCACCTGGAGTTACGGTGAAGTAGCATCACTGAATGGCTTTTTCTTGACACTGACTGCGCAGTAGTCCAAGACTACTGAGCAGTAGCATCATGTCACACTTTCTGCCATGCATCACTACTGCACAGTAGTCCCAGGCTACTGCGCAGGCAGCATCTCATGTAGACATGGCCAAGGAGTGCAACTGAAAGAGATTTAGGGCATAATCCTGTCCTCAATGGTGCACAATGAGCTCGGAAGGAAAGGGAGTGGAGCCTTGTTAGCTCTGGCTCTGAAGCAAGTAACACCTTTTTGGAGTAGGATGGTATGGCCCAGAGGGGTGGAGGTGGGAATGTGCTCTGGGATATTTTTCTGCTCTGTTAAGAAGGAGCAGCATGCACATCCTGCAGATTACCTCAAACGTGCTAGTTCACAGAAGGACCTGGTTGTCTTCTCCATGTGGTAGACTACAGAGTCTGAGGGACATGGGATATCAGCAGATGTAGAGACTGGACTCGTTTTTTCCACGGTGTGAGATGGACGCCTTATTGCTAGAGTCATGTAAAAGAGGCTCCTTGTATGTCATTCTCCAAGAGTGCAGCATAGCAGTGTAATGGCTCGAAGCATCCAGACTTATGGGGGAAAATCTAGAGCTTCTGTGGCCTGTCAATCGTTAGAGATGAATGGAAAGGAAAGAAAGCCTTTTAACTGCAAGAGGTCCCAGAAAAGTCACCACACTTCATCTGGAAAGATTTATTTTTAGGACTCGTTTTGTGGATGTTTAAAAAGTTGCTGCTTGCTTTATTGCCACCCGAATCCAGAGAAGAACAAGGCTGGTTAAAACAGTCAAACTGGGCACAGCCCAGAGTCCTGGTTTCTTTCGTTTTGTAGTTTGATTTCATCATTTATTTTGAAGGCATGCCTACCCCTAAAGACAAGAAAAGGGTGAGATGGATTTGGCTTTGTCTGGTGTCTTATTCGCTACCACCATCCTGATTCAGAGAGAGGACAATCATTTAAATTTCTTTGTAATCCTTCTGCTGTTAGCCTTTCCAATCACTTTCTTCTTTCTTTTTTATTCTCCCTTATCTCTTTGTTTCTCTCAAAGCCGTGACTGGAACATTTCTTCTCTTAACCTTTTCCCCCTGTACTAGCAGAATTTACTCCTTTTCTCCTGACTTGAACTACTTCTTTTATCTGGAGCCTGAATCGTTTGCTTTTTTCCCTTTCCTCGCACCCTGGCATTCTCTCAGCGACTCCATTACTCCTCTTTACAAAGCAGATTCCCTTTCCCCGGAGGTCTGGCTCGCTCCTCGTGTTCGAATTGAACTTTGCCAGCCAGACCGACGCTGGCAAAGAACCCAGCATGCTGACTCCCTATGTACTTTTCTCCACACTTAAATTTGTGCTTCTTGCAGCTTCCAGAGCCCTAATTACCCTTCTACCATATTCAATTATCTCCTTCATCTGCTGACCTGATGTCTCTGTCCTCATCAAATCTCATCTCTCTGACTTTGCCCATTATTGTTGTAAAGTTATTACTATCCACAGGGGCCTTGGTCTTTTTTCTCCCCTTTGTCTTCACTTTCCTCAATATCTGTTCCTGCGTTTCTTTATTCTTTTCTCTCCCCATTTTGTGCCTTGCTATTTTGAGTTTCTCTGCTCTGGGTATTTTTGGCCTGGGGCAGTCGTACAGCTGCACCTACATTTGCAAAAGCCCACATATGCACTTGCCCGACACCTGCTCTGATGTGTTGTAATTAGCTGAATCGAGTTGTCTGGAGCATGCTAATTAGCACGATCCAGCAGCCTCGGCGTCATGTGTATTCAGTGTCCCTGTGCTCCAAAATGGCAGCGGGGGCACTTTAACCATAGCTCATCAAATGAGCTTTCGTTAAAGCACCCCGCCACCATTTTGAAGCACAGGATGCTGAATACACGAAAAGCTGTAGGCGCTTTAATTCGAGCCCAAGCTGGAGCACGTGTAAGGGCACCGGGGTGTGGGTAGGCTGCTCTCAGCGTAGTGGCTGCCCAGGGTAGGGATAGGATTCATCAGGGCAGCTTTGCCTGGCTTGAGACTAGGGTAAACTGCATCATTGCCTCTTGACCTGTCTACATTAGGGGTTCTCCAGCACCCTTTGCCCTCTGCTTCCCCACAAGAAGGCACCTTATACATACCTTATCAGGTAGTTTCTGAGAGGCTTTGGTCATCATTATTCAGTCACACCCTCTCTCATTTTCCCCTCATTTTTGCTCCCCATATGGCTCCAGTCTTTTCTCCTGTCACCTCTTCTCGCCATCACTGCCGTCCATCTCTTCCTGTCTTGGACTCGGTCCATTCATCCTGCAAAAGATTAAAGGTCTGAACCAAGCATCTGCTGATGGCGCTCAGCCCCCATTTCCTCTTGAATTTTTGTCTGTAGCATGGGAGCGAGCTGTCAGTCGCCACAGCCTTCATTTCCCTTGCTGTTCGGTTCCTGGCTCCTCTCTGCCTCGGACTGCACTCCTTTTTCCTCCCCCCGCTAGACTGGTCCATGACTTGTTTTGGCTCCTTTCCTTTCTTACCCTTCTGGACTTCTCCCCATCCATCTGTTTTGGTTCTCATATCTCCTGTCTCCCATCATGATGCTATCCAAATGACTTACCAGCTGTATTTGAGGCTGTTCCTCTTCTTTGTCTTTCATCATCTCAGCCAGCATGCCTTTTGGGGCTCCACATCTGGCTACTGCCCATCTCACTCAACGCCAAACTGCTATCAGCTTGCTTGTTACCATTCAGCATTTTCTTTGAGCTGTAGCTTCGGTTTCCAGCATTTTTCTTGTGCTGCTGTGAATCTCGTGGGTAGCACTAACCTAAGCGTTTCACACAACCAAACTACCTTACTTTGTATACAGGCCGTACGTGTCTAACCTTGCAGCACTCTGATACCAAAGCGGGGCTTCCAGGATAATTTCTATAGCTACTGCGCTGTGTCCCAATCTCAGGCAGGACATTTTCATGCATCTTCCTTCTTCTGCTTTCACTTCACTGATTTATTACATGCCTGAGCCGTCATTCTTACATTTAATATGAAGGCCTACACAGCACCTACCTTTCTTGTCTTTTTGTCTCATTTTTCAGTCTTTTTACAATGTTCAAGCCACCACTAATCTTCTTATCTTGGTTCTTAGCTAGCAGGGTTTTTTTTCCCTTTTAGTGCCAGCTTTCTGGTTGTTCTGGTACTCTGTGTTAGATCATCTAACCTGACATCTGATATATCACAGGCCATGAAATGTACAGTTTTGAAGAATGTGATTAGCCACTTTTGTGTTTTATAAGCGACACCAATGCCAGAGCAGTAGAATTTCTCTGCACCTGAGCCCCTGCTCTCAAAATTTACTGGGGAGAGTTTTCTAATAAAGGTGCATGTTATCTCATCCCTTCTCAAAAGTGAAACTTTGCTGTGCTGGAAGAACATCTGAAATGAAAATGTTGATCAGGTAAGTCTGGTTTAAATGCCTAGTGAATGGCCCCAGCCTTGCACTAGAGGTACAGATTTGGAGGTGGTGTGGGTCTTGTCCCCCTCAAAACTGAAATGGGTACAGTGTAAGGCATTAAATCCCTATTTCATGCTATGTTGGTATAGAAGAGAATGTACCAAAAATCAAAATACTCTCATTTCTATCCTCTTTACCCTTGGATCTTCAT
>JAGPOW010000261.1:251193288-251206349 GCA_030014935.1 Caiman crocodilus | reverse complement strand
TGTTCCAGCTCCCTGCTCAAACAAATCCTTTGTTTTTTGGTGATATCTTGGATTGCTCCAACTGTATGGTTAGGAGAGGTGTTAGACAAACTTGCTGCCTAAAAGCTTGTCTAGCATTGTTCCCAACTAAAGAGTTGACAGAGTCCAGTAAAAAATATCACTAAAATCCCCTTGCTCTTCACATTTCCTGAACTGTCATGGCTGCAGTAACACTCCAGCCCTACTAAACTAGGGGTTGGCAACCTGTGGTCTGTGGTCTGGCCCTTGGAGGTCCAGTCTGGCACAGGGGATTGGCTGGGGGAATTAGTGGCAAGCTGCATTGTGCATCTCCGTTGATGCAGAACCTGCTGTTCCACCATGGCTGTGCTTCCCTTGCCGCAGAGGGGTCAGGGACCTGCTGCGAGTGATTGCAGGCAGGTGGCTTCTCCTAAGGCTGGAGACTTCTGGCTCACTAGTTTTAGCCTGCACCAGCAGAAGGCTGCTGACCCCTGTATTAAGCTGTTCTTGACAAGTATTGGTCTTATTTGCTCTTAAAAACTTCCAAGGATGGAGATCCCCTGGTCTCCCTAGCTAATCCATTCCAATGCTTAACCACCCTCACTGTGAGAGTTCTTTTGCATATTTGACACAGAGCTCCCTACTTCTTATGTGAGAGCGTTGCTTCTTGCCCTTGCCCGTAAAGACTTTGCAAAAAGGTAAAAAACCCCCAGAACCCACATCCATTAGTATGTGGAGCTGGGCTGTGCACACGTGGGTCCGTGAGATAATTCCTTACACAAACAGCTTCACAGCACATCGGTCCCCGAGCAGGATGTATGCGGGCTCCCTGGATGAATTGACTTCTCTTTCTGCTCATACAGTGCACGTGGAAAGATTTTACGTCTTGCCATTTTGGCACTTTGCTAGCCATATTCTGCAAATCACGATCATCACTCTGGTTTGCTGTTCAGCATTTGAAGTACGTTGCTTGCTTGTGACTGGCTAAGTCCTATGGCATGGTTCTTGGTTTTGATTGGGTGGGACTAGTTTATAATCCAGTTTCCAGGGGAAATTATCTGTGAAAATGGAATGAAGTTGCTGATTGTGCGAGTCAGACATTCACTTCTCATGAACATTTGTGTCAGTAAATCTTTTTGGAATAGGTTGCGACATAGGCCACGTGCCCAGGCTGGGAGATAGGATGAAATTAAAACATTTCCTTTTGTTCTCATACAGGCTACCTGGTACAGGTGCAGTGCAAAAGGGGGACTTGTGAATGTGCCCCCGCATACTGTACCATGTGTCACAGGCCAGCTGGACACTGTGAGTGTATCAGTTTTATCACAGGCCAACTGTGCTGCTTGATTCAGTTTCTGATTGAGGAGGCAAAGTTGGGAGTGAAGTAAAGGCAAATTTATTATAGCTTACACACACCCAACAGGTAACAGAAAGATAGATGCGATAAGCAGATAATGCAGTATAAAGAGCTAATAGTAAATAACAGATAGAGCAATTCTGTCGCAGGCCAACTGGGCGCTGTGATGGTATTAGCCACTGGGCTGTTCAAAACAGCAGATAGACAGACCTGGGTTGGCAACTTCTCAATAGTCCCTCAGTGCCAGGTACACGTCAAGTGATACCTGACTTCACTGGAGTCCCTGATCAACGCTGTCAGAGGGATTACGGGGCAAGGTCCCTTGCTCAGGATCTGATCTTCACTCACACTGAGAGTCCGGGGTCTGGGCGCGGAACAGAAATGACCGTTCTGTTCCCTCCTTCCTATGATCACCTGATGCACACGCTTTTTATACCTAGCCTTATGCTAATCCATTGGCTCTGGAGCCACTCCCAATGTTGCCCTATAGCTGTTACCCTATGGGATTGAAAGGTGTTAAAAATTATCATAGAAGGTTACTACCTAGACTCAGGTTTATCCAATAGGCAAGTTATAATGCAGCACCTTTAGGTTTGAAATTGTGGGCTCTGCCTAAGCCCCAACCCCTTTTAGGTTTCATTTGAATATGCTTTTTTGGGACGTGCGTTCCTGGAAAGTGTTCGGTGTGGCAGGCAGTTGGATCCAGTTTTTTATCATTAAAGCTGAACCCTGAGCAGAAACCATTAGGTCAGCTAATCTTGCATCCATAGCTTTGCGTATGGGGCCCAGTCAGTTCCACGAACAGTTAATTTTGTCATAAGTTTAACCAAAACGATAGACAAGTTACATTTGCAGTTTACAAACTTACAAGCTTTATATTAACTAATATTACCTGTTTAGGCAAAATACCAAATGCCTCCAAGAAGCACATATTATGGCTTATTAATCCCTCTGGTTCTGGCTGTCACAATAATGCGATCAGTGAGTAGCCCAAGATGCTAACAGAACAGGGGTAGTATTTGCTGGTTGCACAGATCAACAGCAAAGTCCTATCCTGGGGGCGCCAGTGAGGGTCGAGAGAAAACTGTGGCTCAGGGGATGCTGTGGGGGAAGCAATATGCTTCTCACTGGGTTGTGCCCCTGGGATCCAATTTAGTGACTAGAGCAAATGAATGCAAAAAAAGGGGACATGCAGAGTCTCAGAGTGAGGTTTAACATCTGAAGCAAGAATCAGGCAAAATGTTCTGCAATATTTGCTCAGCTCTAGTTATCACACAAAACGTGACTTTCATTTCAGATCTCATGAATGAGCTGATCTTGTCGACACTGCTGCTACAAATTGAGTGGCGCTTTATTTATTTGGTACACACCAGCCAGCCTTTTTACAGCAGCAATATAATGTGCACATCCAGGGCATGCGCTAATTGATGTGGTGCCTGTGGAACTGCATGAGATGTTAGTTAAATGCAAAATAATTTTGTGAATTTTCCAAAATGTAATTCATCAGGAGCAGAGCATATTAACTGGGTAGTGCTGCACTGAACAGTGACATCTGCAGATAAAAAAAATGACAAATGATGACATTACTCATGCTCCGTGATTCATTGGAAAGAACTCAAAAACCTTGTATTTTTTTCAAAGAAATTATGCAGCGCAGACCAAGCAACAAATATAAAACAACAAAAACACTAACTTTGCGATGGTGTTAAATATTGTTGTACATAAAATCTAATTTAGACAGCATTAAAGGCTTTTCTAGGGGCTACAAATCATCTTTGGGAAATGCTATCTTCTAAATGGTTCATCAGACACATATCAAACATTTTTATGGTTATTAGTAAATGGAATTAGAGCACTCTGTAATAGTTTTATTACATTTTACACAGCTATAATACATTATACTGAGGCACAAGCTGCTGTAGTTAAGACTGCAAAACAGCTTCTACACTAACCCTCTGTTGTCATTTGTTCATACTTGGAAATCTTTGCATTTTCAGTCTGAAAACTTCCGTGCTCAGCCTCTGTCCAAGTCTGAATTGATTGAAATAACCTTCCTAGAGGCTTTTTGGAAAATCCATACGGTGCCTACATACCTTTTATGAAATCTGACCCTGCACTTCCGAAATGGGCTCAGGCTCCCAAGTTACTTGAAGATATTTGAAAATGTTCTCTTTAGAGCCTGATTTTGCCACCTTTACTCACTGTGAGCAGCACCATCCTCCCTCAGAAGAGTCAGTAGGGCCGTTATCATAGGTCCAGTTTCACTTGTCCATCCTTATTTATGAAAGCACTTAGTACAGGGATGGGCAAGATATGTGGCCTGCCAGGTTATTCCATCCAGCCTGTGGGGCCCCTGAAAAATTTAGAAAATTACTATTAATCTGCCCTGGGCTGCCTGCCATGCAGCCCTTGATGGCTTGCCGAAACTTAGCAAGTGGCCCTCCACCCAAAATAATTGCCGGCCACTGACTTAGTAGGTGCCTAGTTTAAGCATGTGCCTGAAGTGCCACTGACTCCAATGGGACATAAGCATCCACCTGAAGTTAAATATGCTTAAATGTTTTGCTGACAGAAAATGAACTTAAACCAATGATACACTGCCAGCATGTCATGGCACTTTGTGGTGAGTGGTAAGATCTTTTTAAAAACAATATTAACACTGTTAGGTGTATTTGGGCAACCTATATACGATCCATAAGATAAATCCAGAGATTTCACACAGAGATTTAACGCATCAAAAACTTTCTGACCTGCTGTTGTCCAAGGTCTTTGCAACAGAAAAAGTGCTGTATTTTTCTATAGGTAAAGAATGAGTGAAAGCAAAGAACTGGCATTTAGTAAGGTACTAATCTCTCTGAATAAGGTAGTAAAATCTGCATATAGCAAATCCATTGCTATGGGTATACACACACTTATGGATGAGTGCAGGGTGTTATACCTAGGGATGAAGAATCAAAAGCACAGATACAGAATAGGAGATACCTGGCTGGGTGGCAGCACTGTGGAGAAGCATCTTAGGGTTGTGGTAGATCATGGACTCAACTTGGGTTTGCAATGTGGTGGTGATGAAAGAAATGGCAAATGTGGTGTTGTGCTGCATTTAATACTTGGAAGGTAATAGTATTGTTCTACTCCCTTCTGGCTAGGTGTCACTAAGAGGATTGTGTGCAATCTTGGGCTCTGTGTTGGAAAAGAAGAAAAGAAAAACGTGGCGAAGTTACAGAAAGCCCAAGCATGGTTGACAAAAATGATCAAGTGCTTGGAAGTTAAGCCATATGAGGAGAGTTTGAGGGAAGAAAGTACGTTCATTTTGTTTAAGGTGGCAACGTGATAGCAGCCTTCAAATATCTGAAGGGCTTCCATAAAGAAGAGGAAGAACAATATTTCTCTCTGCAGAAAATAGGATGCAGAACAATGGCTCAACATTGCAGAAAAATAGATTCAGATTGGATATCTGGAAAATGTCTTCACTGTTGGATCAGTGAGGCTGTGGATAGATCACCTGGGGGACTTGTGAAACCGCCTTCACTGGAGGTTTTTAAGAAGAGGTCAGATAGGCTTTGGGGTTGGGGATAATTTATGAGTGGCAATGCCCTGATGTTCTGTGAAGAGGAATAGGTGGTAGCTCAAGAGACCTCCTACTCGCACGTCACTCAGAGACGGAGAGAAGAGCTCTGTAATCCAGAGCAGGTAGAAGTCTCTTCCATGCTCGGCAGCAGGAGCATGAAGCAGGACAGTTTAGTTATGACAGAAGATTAAAGAAGCCTAGCTCCCAGTGGGGACGGGATGGTAGGAAGGGGGGTCCTGGCTCTCCCAACAGGGCATGTGCTGTGTAGACTTGTGTTTGCTGTCCCCAGGTTGTAGTGCAGCGTGGAGGGTGTTCAGTTTTCCTATCCTTCTGGGCTTTGCAAGCCATCACATGGGGCCAGGAAGGAACTTTTCCTTTTCTGTTGTTCTGGGTGTCAGGGTTATTTTTTTTTCTCCTGGGAAGCAATGGGTTTTGGCTGAAATCAAGACTGGGGATTTGACAATGTGACTGAGGAGTGCCAATGCTTCTACTATTATGTAAATCCAATGAAGAGATGCCTGGCTAGCAGGTTTTGTTTCTCTGTTCAGGGTCTGACCACTTGCCACATTTGGCAGCAGGAAGGGATTTCACTCCACAGTCAGATTGGCATGAATTACAGGGCTTTTTGTCTCTCTCTGTAGTGGTGGGGCACGGTCCTTTTTCCTTGGATTTCTTCACTGTCTTTTAAGAACTATTTCTGGTTTTTGCAGCGGCAAGATATTGACAGTGGACCTGTCTCTCTGTTTGCAAGTTAGGGCATTTTGGACGTTTTCAGGCATTGTGCCTGGTAGTTGTGTGAAACAACCCGGTGTCCATGAAGGCTGAAGGCTAGGTTATACAAAGACTTGTCAAGGATGCTTTAGATAGGAATGATCCTGCTAAATGAGCAGGCAGCTGGACTAGATGACCTCGTTAGGTCCCTTCCAGTCCTACCTTTTGTTGAGTCTATGATAAGTGTAATTTAACTTCTGAGTAGCAGCTTGAAATCAATTGAAATATTCTTACCGACACCAGTGAGTTTTGCTTCAGACTCCCTAGCTTTTTCCCTAACTGAAAAAGGTTAAATTTCCAATGCTTTTGGGAAACAGGCCTGATAAAAGCACCTTCACCCTATCTCCCCATTGAAATTGCTCTTTAATGTAACAGTGTTCACAGAAGAGGGAAATGGGAATTTCCCCTCTGGTCTACTGACATGTCTCAACTTCTCTAGTGCGGCTCAATAAAACTTCACCCCAATAGTCTGAGCCGGGATGCCTCAGGCTGGTGGGCACTGGTATAAGATGAGCCCTGAGAGTAATGTAGTGCATCAAGCAATGCATGAAATAGTAATTCAGTTCCTATCCCATGAGAATGCACATGGCGACCCAGCCTTCTTGCAATGTAAAGGAAGAGTGTAGCCTTTCTTTAACTAATTTGTGGCCCTATAAGTGGTGCTCACTATATTCTGTGTCTTGGAAGATGTCAGAAACAGTCAACGTGGTGGTTATGTTGGCAGGTAGGCCTTGCAGATTGCATACATTTATTAAACACGGGTATTTGGGATCCAGTTGTACCTCTGGTTCTTTCACTGTGTTCTTGTAAAAAGAAAGACGCACTAGTGCTCTCGGCACACGAACTGCTATGCATCCCAATTCCAAGTGGAAGAAAGAGAAGGGGTGTTTTGGAGGGAAAGGGGAGTACTGATCTGAAGGTCACACAGGTCAGCTCTCCAAAATGAGCCTTAGATGCTGCTACTGATTTGCCATTCCTTGCCACGCAGTCGGGGCTGTTAAACTTACTCTGCTGCTACGTCCTTTCTTCCCCGTGTTGTTCTGAAGGCAGCTCTTGATTTCACTGCTCTTATACAACGGTGTGCTATTCCCCCCTGAAGAAAGCCTGAACAAAGGCTTCTAAGATGTTTTGGCTTTGTGGAAAGAAACATGCTTCTTTTTACAATTGAAAAAGCATCAACGCACGCTGGAGTTTTCCTCCGTATTTCTGTAACTGCGCCTAGGTGTGCGGGGGATTGAGGACACGTTGGTATATTTGTGGCACATTGATTGGTCCCCTGGAGTACCGCAGCCTACTACTGCTACCTGCTAATGCATTAGTTCAAAGGATAGTGCTCCATTTCACTGCCTTTTTATAGAGTGGAGATCTGTGCTGTGGTGCTCTTGCTAAAAAGCCAGGGTTACTTCTCTGCCTGTTACCCTGTTACCGTGCAGGTAGAAAAGGAGAGATGCTTCTCAGTGCAGGTTTTCAAGGAGGGGCAAAGGAATTTGAGATCCACCGAGGGGACCTGCACACTCCATTCCCAAGGGCCTCTTGTAAAATCCCAGTTTAAAATCTTGCTGAATGGGATGGCAGCACATTTCCCACTCCTTGGGCGCGTCTGCATGAGACATGAACTGCTCGGTAGCCTGTCACGGCACGGGCAGTGCTAAGACACTACTGTGCAGTATTATTAGGCTACTGCAATGTAGCATCACCAAAAAGCTGTTCACTGGCTCTGCCTGGTTAAACCAGTGCAAAGTTAAATGTGCAGAACCGCTGCACATTCATGAATATGTGGAAATGCCCCTTGAGTTTATTAGCCTTAATACAGGCAGGCTGCATAGTTGCATGCCCTATGTAAAGGTGATGAGTGACAATGCCAATCTCTTCCACTTTTCCCATCCTTGTCCCAGATTACAGCCATTTATTTATTTAACATTTTGACTACATTTCCTCCACCCGCCCAGAAAATGTTTGGTGGAACTTGGCACTTTGGCAGATGGGTATAACTTCATTTATTGTGGGCAGAATGTGAGCCTTTAGACCATGAACGGCGCATGCCCCTGGCAGCTGGGGGTGCGTGGCAGTGGGAGCCCGGCGGCAGCGAGGGTGGCAAGTGCAATGTCGGCGGCAGGGGGTTGGCAAGTGCTGACCACCCACAAGAGCCGCTGGCGTGTCAGCAGTGGCCAGGGGTGATTGTGGACTGCCTGCAGGTGCCGCCAGCACAGGGGACAGTTTCCTTGCTCATAGCTTGCAAGCCTTTCTCCGAAGCCAGCTCTCTGCTTCAAAGAGTTTCTCTCATAGTAATATTGATAACTGACTTTTTGCTTTGGTGGCCAAACCAAAATGAAAAAGTATTTTGGCATTTTTATAAAAGCAAAAGATATTCACTAAGCTGGTGGAAGGAAGTAGTAGTATTTCCCCTTTAACCAATAGCCCCAGGAGTTAGGGTGCTCTCATCAGGCAGAGTAGGGATTTGAACCTGAGTCCCAGGTGAATCTTGTAACTATTTTGCTAACGGGGCACTTTTACATGTGCTCCGGGGAGGGCAGCAGCACTTTAAATTAAAGGGGTTCCAAAAGCCACTTTAAAGTGCCACCGCGTCCCCTGTACCAGTGTCCCAGCACTTAAAAATGGCAGGGGGGCACTTGAACTAAAACTCGTTCAATGAGCTGGAGTTCAAGCAGTCCTGCCACCATTTTTAAGCATGGGGGATGCTGGTACACAGGAGGCTGTTGGAGTACGACAACTGTCACGCTCCGGCAGACCTGATTAATCACGTCTGCTCTGACGTGCTGGAATGCCAGTGCGTCGGAGCAGCCTCAGCGCTCGTGTATAGGTGCCCACGGAGGGAGGGCATCCCAGGACCACCCTTTTTTTTTACCTGCTTTGAAAATGCTGAAACAAAGCGTTTGGTTGTCCTATACTTTTTTTCTACTCTTCTTGATCAAAGCTCTTTGTTAACTTTGACCTGTCTTTACCAACAGCTTCTGCTTCCCTGAAGTTGGGCTGTTTTCGTGAATAATTTGCTGGAAAAAAATCACACTGCTCTGTTCTTGACTTCATCTCAAGGCCTCAGTGTCAACACTTAAGTCCCTCTTTATTTCTGCCTGATTCAGCCGCTGACGCACAGCTCCAGTCTATTCAGTGACTTACCCCTATGTTTCCCAGTAATGCCCAGTGCCTTTGACCTGATGCCTGGTTCTTGTCAAGGCGCCATGTGGCCAGTGCTCTGGGTTGCGGCTTCCATTGCTTCAGCTACTTTGTCCATAAAGCAACTTACTTGCTTCTCCGAGGTCACTTGAAGGATAATATCTAGCCCAAAGAGAAAACTTGCTTACTGGCAGATATCAGTGCTCTCCAGGCTTGGGCTCTTATACTAAGGTCTTTGGACCCTTGGTTAAAGGTTTAGAAAATGTCACTGTAGTTAAATGGAGTCAAGTGTGCCCCAAAGCAAGCATTATGGTTAAAATTGGATTTCAGCTGAGCCATGCCAACTGCTGAGCATTTGACTTATACCAGTTGAGGATTTGGCCTCATGTATAGATGTGTATGTTTGAGGATATTATCCCCGTCTGGCTGAGTTGTTGGTGTTTCCTTTTATACTGTGACATGGAATTAGCCTTTATCCTTTTACTTTGTCTGGATCTGCAGCCAGCCTCTGCCTTGCCTAGCGGATACCTGTGGACTACTTTAATAAGCTGACTTGCTGAGCTGCTTCATACCTTTGTCCGTGCCTCTAATAAGTCTTGGAAGAGCACTTGACCTAACAGTAGGAGGGCACGCACTGACAGCAGAATGAAGCAAACGCTCGTTCTGAATTGAGCTGGCTGAAAGATTTCCTGTGAATCATATTCCCTATGAATTTTTAGCGAGGCATAAATGTTTTCATTATTGGAGCAGTTCCCTTCTAATGTTTCAGAGAGATTAAAACAATAAGCACATTTAAAACAGGGGAGGGGGGCGGGATGGGGGAATGATTTTTATAAAAGCCCAACCTTACCTGAGCAAGTCTTTCCAAATTCATGTCATGGGTAAGGAGGAAAACAGGGTCTGATCTTTAGTTCATTGCAATCAATGCGGCTCTCTCCTGTGTTTTTTCAGTGGCTGTGTGAGGGGGAAGGGGACATGGCCCAGCCACAACCTAGCCATCCGGGGCTTGGGAATTTGGTAGCGGGGGGAGGTTAGCAATATTAATTGCCACTCCTCCCTTGCTGCCGAATTTCCTGATCCGTGGGGAACCCTGCAGGCCGATGCCATGGCTGCATGGGTTGGATTTGACTTGTGGGCTGGGGTTGAGCACCCTTGTTGTAAGTCATGTTTTCTAGACCTGTGCTTATTCTGGTTTGGTCACGATGCCAGTTTTGCATTGAGAGTTGAAAACATTTGAGAGATGCGGGGCTAAAAGTGCCACTGATTTTTCTGTAGCAGCTTCTTTTGCATCCCTCTTTGTTTCTGGTTTTGAAGTCTACTGCCTTTTTCTTCTTTTTCTATTTTTAGCCTTGACTGCTATTTAGAAGGCATGCTTCTTCTGTTTTTCTCTGCAGCACTGTTCCTGAAGTGTGTTTGCACATCAGTAGATACAACTTGCGTAAAAGGAGGCTAAATAGCTTTTCTTTGTTTATGAACATGCTGCTGACATAAATATTTTACTATCATTAAGTGGTTGCTCTTCTTTATGAGCACAGCAAATATTGTGTAAAACTGAAGCAAATATTGCATCAGGAAACTCCAGGGAGCAGTAACTGGAACTGGTCTTTAAAATAGCAGCAGAGCAATAATTTTATGTTTGTACTTAGTTCTCTGTTTCCCAAGAAATTATCTGGTCTTAGAGAATGGATGTGGTAGTGCTACCCAAAGGGGAGAAATACTTTACACGCCTCGGTTGGTGTATAACTCTAAATTAGGACATAGTATTTCTTGAGCAAGGTACAGCAGGTGCTATAACAGCTGAAAAGAGAGCTTACCATGTTGGACCATGCACTGCAGTTAAAGAAGCTGAAAAGAGGATGTTAAAGGTTTGGGATATAATTCTCAAGGGCAGTCTCCTCGGGGGAAATGATGAAGACATTCGGGGAAGGGGCGGTGCTATGCTGATTGAATCACAGTTCCACAAGCTTACAATGGAGGCCAGTCCATCTTTTAGGTATGTCAGTGGCTCTTAAGGCATCTTACTGGTGCTTGGTGTTGGCGAAAGCTTGCCCAGGATGTCCAGTTTTGGAGATCACACTTCAAGTAGACAAAAAGAAGAGACTCCAGGGGAAAGCAACAAAAATGATTATAAGTTTAGAAAACGACCTGCAAAGGAAAGCTTGAAGGAACTGGGATTGTTGCATTTCAAAGACAGAAGTCTAAGTGGGGTGGGTACTTGATGATAGCCTTCAAGTGGAGTTTTTTATATAGGTGATGGCAATCATTTGTGCTCCATGTCTATGGACTTGGATAAGCAGCTATTGGCTTCCTTTGCTGTCAAGGAGCCTTATGTTAGTACTAGGAAAAACTATCTAGCTTTGTAATAGTAGAGCATTGAGACAGATTAAATATGCATTATTTTAAGAATAGAGGTTTTTAAGAACAGGGTAAACGAACACGTGGCAGGGATGGCTTTAGCTACTTGTTTGTGCCTCGGAGTAGGAGATAGATTAGATGATGTCTTGATGTCCTTTCTATCCCTGCATTTCTATGAGTCGATGATTATTATAATAATATATACAATCATGGCCAGTGGCATAATTAGGGTAGGGCAAACGGGGAAGTCATCCTGGGCACTAATTTGAGGGGTGAGGAGGCAAGGTGAAAAAAAGCAGCTGCTGCCTGCAACCATAGAAGTGCAATCACTCATGCAGCAAATGGAAGTCAGCCCTGGCCCTGGGCCCTTCAGGACTTTTCACAGCTCTTCAAAAGCCTTGTTATGGACAGAGAAGCTGTTTTGTTCAAGCTCCTGGGCTGACCTCAAATTTATACACATCTGAAATAGCTGCAACATGTTGCCTCCACTCGTTTCAGCCTTACACTTTGTATTTGCCTGGAAGTATTTAGAATGCAACAATATTTACTTTCTACAGGAGTAATAAATATAAGATGGCATTTTGTAGTATTCAAAATGAAGTTATGCCCCAAGACATTTAAATATAAGAGACAACAAGCTACATGAATGAATCAAGTCCCTTTTTGGGTTCAAGAGCATCAGCTTTGCTGGTTATTTTGCCTTCCTCATTTAACACGCCTTTTTTGACCATTTCAATTATGGAACACTTTTTCCAGGACAACTAAGCGTTACTAAGGTACTAGCTGTAATTTGGATTCCATCGTCAGCTACGGTGGTACCTATACCATTGAAGGAAGCTATGTTATTCTGTTTTTATACCAATGTAAATGAGGTCAGGATTTTAATTCTGCATATTTGCACAATGAAAAGGGGCATAAGAATGTCCAAGTTCAGTATTTGCTCAGCTACTAAATGCACTAATTTGACGTGGTATTCAACTGAAGCCAAATTAGAAGTTGGACCGGGCAATAAATTATGCAGATTCATCTATCTTTAATTTGCAGGACCCTGCTGCTAGTACTTCTTTCCAGTAGCACGATGTGAATAAAAAACAGAGTTAATTGTTAGTCGATTGCATAGCTGTGCAAAGTGAAACAGAAGGAGACATTACTTTACCCATCATCATATGTTAACTTGCTTTTGTCACCATAAAATATGCTGTAATGGAAGGCCGGATTCTGCTTACAGCCGACCTCAGAATTAGGCCTCAAACACCTGTTTTTGGTCAAATAGATGGAGAGGAATTTCTGCCCCAATTTCCTCAGCATAATTCCAGGCCTTTATTTCCATGCTCTATAAATATACGATGAAAACTAAGCCTGGTCTGCAAATGAATTCCCATTTCACTTATTAATTGATTGGTTTTGTTCTATTTCTGACAAATGAAGTGGACTAATGGACTGTGGGGAAACAATGGCCTTATTCTGAATGCTTTCGGATTACTCTCTGGATGTATGCGGTTATGTATAGTAATAAATTAATATGCCTGATGATATTTAGGTCTACTGTTATGGCAAAGGTGGATGAGAGAGTCTCCGTTGGATGAAAACATTTCATCGAGCTGACATATGGTTTGAGTGGGGAGGGGAAAGGTAGAGAAGGGGATGAGAGGAGAACGACAGTGGCAGAGAGTGGGATGAGGAGGGGGAAATATGTCCAGAGAGCTGCTCAGGAAGAGAGAGATATCGGGAGTATCTCACACAGCGTGGCCCTAAAAAAAGGAGGTGCAAATGATTGTGCTTCTTGTGCTCAGGCGTGTCGGAGGGCTGTTAGGAAAGCCAAGGCGGGAGTGGAGCTTCTCCTGGCAACTAAGATCAAGGACAACAGGAAGTCCTTTT
>JAGPOW010000261.1:251161906-251174511 GCA_030014935.1 Caiman crocodilus | reverse complement strand
GATTTAGACTGGACATTAGGAAGAACTTCTTCACAGTCAGAGTGGCCAAGGTCTGGAACGGGCTCCCAAGGGAGGTGGTGCTCTCCCCTACCCTGGGGGCCTTCAAGAGGAGGTTGGATAGGCATCTAGCTGGGGTCATCTACACCCAGCACTCTTTCCTGCCTGTGCAGGGGGTCAGACTCGATGATCTATTGAGGTCCCTTCCGACTCTAACATCTATGAATCTATGAGTCAGGTCGATTTTTTAATATGCCATAAAGTCAGTGTTACTGCTCAGGCCTTGGTTCTTAGTGTCAAGCCAGTTTATGAATTTTTTGTTCCTTTTGAACCTAGACACACAACGAAGACTCAGTGTCACAGACCCATGTCGCAGTCACTTCAGTGCGCTGGTAGTGCAAGGGGGTGGAAGCCAATCAAGTGGAACGCCGCTAGGGATGAGGTTCTTGCGGTTATTGTGTGGGGAGAAGGGCCCATTCCGCGCCATCACTGCCTCACTGCCCCGCTCTTTGAGTTGAGTTTTTAGGAATTAGTAAAAACAGTCCTTAAGTTTGCTCTAGTTTATGCTGAGACAGGCCTGAACCAGCCCATAGCCCCAACCTGTAGGAGCCTTTTGTGCTAAGTTTCAGCCCAGCCCTGAAATGAATGTCCACAACAGTGATCTATTTAAAGGTTAATTTTTATCTTTGCCTGCTTCTGCAAAATTCTATTTTTGGGCTGCAATTTTCCATGTCTGGTCACAGTTCAGAGCTGTTGCTATTTGAAGAGCTGGTGGAGAGGTATTTCAAGGAACTTCAAAGTTATGAGGGTGGGGTAAATACTCTCTTTCAGGGTTGTTTTTAAATGTGAAGCAATTTGAGTGCTTCGTGCTGTTAGGCACTGTTTAAAAATCCCAGATTTAATTAAAAAATAAATGTATTTGGTGTTTAATAACAACTTCTGCTCACCAAAATTCAAAAAGGGCTGGAAAAAACCAGTGGACATAGCATATTGCCTGCCCTCCATGCAGAATAATCTCCTTGCAGGGAAAACTGGAAAGCAAAACATTTTTATATTCGAGAGCAAAATGATTTTGTACCATGCTTATTGGACGTCTGCCAGTTGTTTAGTAGCTTAAGGCCTCACTTGACTATTGCTTTTAGATGCCTACTGGAACCATTTACATTAGGGATATTGTAAACGTGTCTTGGAAACAGTCGAGTCCTTTTACATTTGCTTCCTACACATCTGTCCCACACTTTAAAGGCCTGTTCCCTATCGTACTGAGTCCATGCTTTACCACTGATTTCAACAGAGTGAAGACGGGAATGCTTTGTTATTGTCTTGCGTTGAGTCCAAGTTATTGGTTGAGGGAATAGGAGGATGAATGAATGGAGCTGGGGTAAAAGATAGTTATTATGGCAGAGAAGCAAAAGAATTTATGGGCATTTATACGCATACTTTTTCCTATGACATGCCAGAGATGTGCCGCTTTGGAGCAGACTTGATTAATCGAGTGCTCTGCGCATGAGCCGAGGCGAACTGCACTGCGTATGGTTGTATAAGTGCCGAAATGAGCATCAGCATGCAGTAAATGGCAGGGGTGCGCTTTTGAACTAAAGCACCTCTGAGGTGTTTTCATTCCAAAGCACACCGCTGCCGTTTTCTCAGTGCAGGCGTGCATTTTGCTGCTTATACAACTGCGCCGCGGCGCTTGCATGTGTAAAAATGCTCCATGTGACTGAGGCCTCAGGCCCGGTTAGCAAGCCGTCTGTCCTTTGTTGAGGAAAGTTCTTTAGCGCAGGGTTAAATTGTAGGCATGTCCGTAAGTCTTTTAGAGCTTAATGGGACCAGAGCACAGGCTCTTGATGAACATGGTAAATGGTACCAAATTACTATGAATAAAGTACCATTGAATTGAGGGCACAATCATATTTTCTGATTCTCAATTTAAGAAAAGAACAAGACTCAAATAAAGACAAGGATACAACCTCTATAAGGAACATAGCAGAGAATTTCTTGTTTTACTTGAATTTAAAATGTCAGCAATCTTTTCAAAGATATATTTTGCTCTAAAAAGTGTGCTTTATATTAGGGGATACAGCATTTTGATGCTGTGTGCAACTAAATCAATGGATAGTACAAGTTATTTGCAGAATTTGGTTGTGACAAGCTGATGGCATACACATTCCTTTACAACGTCTACGTGTGTGTCAATGCACTTTTCCTAATGCACATTCAATTTAGCACCTCCGATATGAGGTACTAAATAAATTCACATTAGGCTTCGCTAATGTGCAGTAGCACAAGCACATGCTTTTTAGGCGACACTTAATGTACAGTAGCCTGTTGTAATGTGCATGAGTGTATTAGCACGTTTTTTACGCACTGCTTTAATGATCAGTAGAATAGGCTACTGTGCATTAAGGCGCACATGTAGATGTGCCCCCTGAGCTCTATACATGTCTCCTAATATAAGCTCCCCCTGGCAGGACCCTTTTCCCCAGCAGGCCAATCAGAGGGGCCCTCAAAACTGGGTAGGAAGAAACACTGCATCTCATTGTTACTAAGATTTACTATACTCGTCGTTACTATATTCATGCAGGTCTGTTTCTGTGAAAACTCTGGTCCATTGACTTCTGTTAGAGCCTAGATAGTAGAAAGTCAAAAAAAAAAAAAAAGTTGCTAATTCTGTGCCTGGGATTGTACTGGAGGTTTTTCACTGAATTGACAAGGAAGGTAATGAATAATATAAGGATAGTAAGGCATAAAAAAGTAGGGAATAAATTAAAAACATATACATCCTAATCTTTTTGTGTGTGTGTGTGTCTTGAGCAACATTTTTAAAATTAAACGTGAAATTCAGATCAATGAAATTGATTTTTTGTTTTAATTAAATATCCCATTATCATATAGTAGTGCAATAAATACTAATGAAGGCATGGCTACATAGAAGTTTTCTTTAGAGTAATGCCTCTTTGATTGTTTTAGCTTTTAATTTTCATGAGTCCTTAACTTTAAAGGTTTCTCTGTTAACTTAGCATTTTAAAAGGGTTAACGCTCGCCTGCTGAGAAGGCAATGATAAATTCTGACCATTGAATGAACTTATTATTGCTGCTACTTTATTTTGCTGTTACAAGCTTTCTACTATATAAGAGTTTCTACATCAATATGTACTTAGATCTGCTAAATGAAAATCAGAACCAGGTAGTTATAATTAAAGTGAAGTAGAAAAAGAAGGCAGGGTAGAGGTGTATCTTGAGTCATTATGATGAAAGGCAGAGAGCGTGACTGAGCTATAACACTTGACATACTTAATTGTGAAAACACTGCATTACCACGTTCAAATATTTCCCTTGTCATGCAGAGTTGAGAGGTGATTTTTTTTACAGTGTAGCAGGAACCTGAAGTGGGCAATAGTGGGCAGCTAGGGAGGGAGAGTGAACTTTGTCTTGTTTTGAGCGTCTAGGGCTTAGTGGGACTGGTGCAGGCTCTTGTCAGATGGCAGGTGGTCCCTGAAAGCAGACGCTCTCAAAAAGTTTGCAAGGCAGAGCTCTAGCACAATAAAGTGTTTGGCTTTGTCATGAGGAATCTATGACAAAAGGAAACTAGAACTATTCTTATTTTATCCGCAGTCAGGATCAAGAAGCATGGGTTAGCTTAGACTGATTTCCTCTAACAAGTATAAGGTTGCTCTGTATGTGCCTACTACTGAGTCAGATTCTCAGCTGGTGTGCATCATTTTTCTTCAGGGATCAGCCTCTCTCTTGTTCTGCTACACCTTTATTTCTCTCCGTCAGACTTCCTGAGATCATGAATGGTCTCTGAAAGCGCCTTTTCAGGCTCGTGACAATTCACGGACTCTGGAATACTCTGGCCATGGAGCGCGTTAGGATGGAGAAAGCAGCCGGAGCTCTGTGCAACTGAAGAACCAGCTCCTGAGCATGCGATTCAGGTAGGCACTGTCTATTCCAGATCACAGGCTACATGGGAATTAAAATAAATAAATAAAATCATATGGCCTTGTACTGTACTAGAGGCTGTGTTTATGGGCCCTTTGTCCTAGGATGGATTGACATTACAGCAGGACATTTCATGGGTCTTGCATTTCTGCTGAAGCGCGGATCGGGCTTACTGAAACCCCTTCCAGGTCATGTTCCACCGGCCCTTGCCGTGTATGATCCTGAGGCAGAGGCCTTTTTCTTGTTCAGGCCTGCAGATCACCTTCAGCAGGTTATCTGTTCTGTGAAGGCAAATACGTTATTGTCAGCATGTAGACGTGGAGGAATGTGAACGTGCAGCTCATGCGAGTTTGGTTCCCACCAGAACTCCTGACTTACATAGTTCTCCATCTGTGACCTGCAAACATCAAAGGCAGGCCAGCTTCAAAGATGGGGTGGAGGTGAAGAAACTGTTGCTTGTGACTTAGTTTTGGGATGAAAATAAAAGCAATGGGCCTATGCAACACTGTTCTCCTTCCTCCACCTCTTCCCTACGAACCTCCTCTGGAATTCTTTGAGGAGACGCTGCAATGCACCAAAGCAAATCTTCAAGGCTCAGATGCGAAGTCCTGAATGTAGATTAGGATGGCAATTTAAGATTTCATCACACCCGTAGAAACTTCAGCTATGTTCAGTGAGAAGCCCTGGGTTAATGACATGTTGGGTGTTGCTCAAATGATGTATTCTAATATCTCTCTATTCAAGGGGACACTTCTGAGAGTGTACACCGAAGTGTAGGGAAAGGACCACACCTGCAATTGGTTGCAATGCTTTAGGTACCTATCAAACCTGTTATGTAATGCCCAGTACTATTCAGTGCCTGATGCTAGGATAGATCTCTTCCAATGGGGGCTGACACTTAAAGGATCCTCTATGTTAAGAGGGTACAATGAATAGAAGAAGGATTTGGAAGTATTCAGAGCCTCCTTTTGCTTGAGCTTTGAAGTATTTACAACTAGGTTTTGGTTTTAGCATCTTGCTTTGACATCTGATTATGTGGGGGAGGAGAAATAAAGGTCAGAAAATCCTGTGTGCAAACTTTTGAACTTCCTGGAACTCAAAGGTTTATCTCAATTGAACCATTAAGTCATGAGTTACTAAGCATTATGTTCCTCTTTAGTACTGTGGTTTCTCACATACGTTACATGCCTTACCCCCAAAAATCAGCCCCCCAAAATTGGGGTGCGTGTAATAAGTGGAGAAGCAGATTTTTATGCTGTTTTGATTCCTGCTCCACAGTGCAGCAGCTCTGGTATCACTATTCAGGCAGCTGAGGGAGTCAGTTGACTTACTAGCCCATTGTTCTTCACTCCAGAGGTGTTAACGATGGTCTCTCCTTTTTACTGGCCTTGATGTTCAACTAGTCAAGCTAACCTTTGTTAGGGCGATTTTGCTGTTTACTAGGGCTCCTGGTCTTTTCTTCCATTTCACAGCTCTTTAGCTCCTTTCAAAATATTGGTCCATCCATGGAGACCAGTCTTCAGCAGCGAGGGTTTTTATTACGCAGGAAAGGGAGGGCAAATTGGCTGAGGATCTCAGCTCTGTCCCTGCTCTGCAGCCATCATTTTGGAAAAATCTTTTATTTTTCCTTCATTCTACCTATCAAAACAATGTCTGTGTTATATGTAGGGAGATATTATATGTGAGGAAATATTGTTGGTTGCTGCTTTCCTAGGAGCTGTTTGAGTAAGGGTGGCAGATCCTGCCCATAAGGAAACTTTCTGCCGAGCTCAATGCAGGGAATGTTTTACCTCTTTACTGTGGCAGATTGTTTAATTCAGTGCAAAGTTGTGAGATATGCTTATTCAAGCTATGAAAAAAAATGTTTTCCGGCCTATATACCCTGTGTTAGTCCATTCTTTACATCATATTAAGAAATATGTTGTCACTGTTGCTGCCAAAACTTTCCTGGGTATGCTTAATATGCTTAGACCTTCAGTTCTGTTGCATATTAAATGCGACTAGCTGGATCTTAAACTGCTGTCATATTTTGATTAATGGTTTTATTAAAACACGATCTAGTGGTGCAGCAATACAAAGTTATAACGCACACTAGTTACTTCCCATCAAAATATATAGAGCATGGCCAAGAAAAATCATTAATGGGAGTAAATGCAAAATGGGCCTTTAAAGGTTATAACAAGCTTGTGGGCATTTTACATTTCTGCTCTGATATGGGCTAAGCTTCTTCTGAGTTATGTCTATGCAACTCCAAAGTAACCATTTTGAAAGTACAGGTCTGTGAAGTCTGCTTCATTAGAGTGGTTATCAAGGTATAACAGAGCAGAATTTTTCTCAGTAGTGACCCCCCCATAAGCATCATTTTTTCCTTGGTAACTGAAGTACAAGTTTACTGAAACCAATCAAAGTTTGTTTGAGCAGATGAAAGGGGACTGGACTGTTAACCTGAAGTGTGCTTGTAGTCCAAGATGTTTATCTTTAACACTAATAGTATTACTTTTCTTCCTGTTTAAAAAAAAAAAAGTTTTACAGCTGTCTCGATGCAACCCAAAATGAAATATTTCATTTCATTTTCTCTAGTTCAAAATTCCACTTTCCTGCGTCAAGTCTTGCTCAGGGGAGAAACGTCAGTTCTTCTCCAGCTTTAGTCTTGATAACTGATACTCAGCTTCAGTCTATGCACTTGCTTTAAGTATCACTTCAATGTAAAATATTTTGGTCCGGTTTTGTCATCAGGCTGCTGCGTAAGACATGTCAACAGGTTCCAAGGCATTAGTTCTGTGGTAAATCAATGATGGCCCTAATTCCCTTTGCACTCCAGTTGAGACCAATGCACTTTGAAATGAAGGGATCGATAGACAATTGACATCTCGGGGGGCGAGGGGTATTAAAATGAAAAGTGATGTGAAATGCAATCCAAGATAGACATATGATAGTTGTGGCCTTGAAGAAGCTAAGTGCACCTCGTTTCCTAGCTTACTGCTCGTTGCAGAATGGTCACTACCAGGTGAACTTTGAAATGTCTTCCTTGCCATTTAATAAGCACTTGCTAAGATTGGTGTCTTTGTCTGCTAGCCTGATTGATTTTGCCGCCTTTGAATCCTGTTTCAGTAACTAGTCATTTGAAACTAGAGGAACAAATCTCTCCTTCAGAGAAGTGCATTGTTCTGCGCTGGCTTAGATCTCTCCCTATGGTTTTCTAACCTCCTGGCTTGCTGCTTTTATCTCTTCTCTCCTGCTTTTGGCAGCTCTGTGCCTTTCACACCACTTGTGCTTTGACTAACCTCCTCGTGTGTTAATCACTCACCCCCCCAGTCCTCCTACCTCAAAACTTCCATGTGTCACAGGCATCATCCATAGCCTATTGAAATCAGTGGGAGGTCTTTCGTGGACTTCAGTGTCCTTTTGGACCAGTCCCACAAAGGTTCATCACATAGATCAGTGGAGACCAACCTTTTAGAGCGGTGGGCTGAGTGTTGCAACCTAATTGCACCGGGATGACTACTTCCTTCCTGTCTCTCTCCCTCCGGTGAGAGGTAAGTGGCTGCCAGAGGGTTCAGAGGTGACCATGATGACAAAGGGCTTGGAAATCAAGTCATACAAGGAGAGGCTGAAAGGGCTAGGTATGTTCAGTTTGCAGAGAAGGCACTTAAGAGGGGGTGTGATAGCAGTATTCAAATACTTGAAGGGCTGCCATGAATAGGATGGACAATACCTTTTCTCTTTTGCTGCAGAAAGTAAGATGCAGACCAATGACTTGAAGCTGCAGCGAAGTAGGTTAGATTGGATACTTGGAAAAACGCCTTCACTGCTAGTACAGCAAGGCAGAGGAATAGCCTGTCTCAGGAAGCTGTGGACTCTCCATCACTGGAGGTGTTCAAGAGGTTGGACAGCCACTGGTCTGGGACGATATAGGTGTCGCTATGCCTATGTTCTACTATGGGCATTTCCAATGGCCCTGGGCTTTGCTGGTTGCTGAATGGGGCTGGGAGGGAATTTTACCCTCCTCCCCACCTCCAGCCCCGCTTTCTGCTACACGTCAGGGTGTTTTTATATCTTTCCCAGAGGCATTGGGTGTTGGCTGCAGTCAAGGCTAGGGATTTTGACTACATAGTGCCAGTGCTCCTGCTGGGACTTAAAGCCAGAGTTTCCTGGCCAGATGGTTTTGTCCCTCCACTCACTGATTGCCAGATTTTGTGGTCATGAAGGAATTTTACCCATGATCAGACTGGTATGATGTGGGGGACTGCTATTGCCTTGCTCTAGTGTAGGGCCTGGCTGTCTACCTGGGATCCCTTGAGCATCTGTTAACAACTTTTATAGACGTGGGAACGTTGACTGCTGCGTTCCTCCTGCTTTATCTGCAACAGCTTAGGGTGTTATGTTTTGTGTTGTCGGGGTTGACTGTAGTTTTACGAAGAGGTTAGATTCCGGACTTGTATGAGATGGTTTGGATAGGGATGATCCTGCTTCATTTGGGGGTTGGACTGGATGATTTCAGCTCTACTTCACTATGATGTCTATGATTCAGTGTCAGATGGAGGGGAAGGAAATGGGTGGCAGGGAGAGGAAAACAGCTTAACTCAGGGAAACAACACCTTTTATAGGTGAAGGAAGGAGAGCGCTTACCTCCTGTAAGCCCAGTGCCCACCTAGGGGAAGGTGGGAGAGCATAAGTAGCACCTTTCATGGTTGGCTGGGGGAGAAGGAGAGACTACAGAGGGCTGCGCAGGAGATCGGTGGCACTGCACTCGCAGCACAGCAGGGAGGGCGTGCACCAGGCCAGGCTTCTTGGTGATGATCCCCTGTGTTACAGGCTGGATCCAGCCTGTAGGCCATAGATTGAGCACCACTTGTATAGATGGTTTTAGTCTGTAGGTTCTAGCCCTGCATCCCTTAAACATGAGTGACCTGCTTATGTGAGCAGCTGTATTGAAGTTAACTGGATTATTCTTGTAGGGGAAAGATGATCACTAGGAGATCATCCTGGTTTTCTCTGTTTAAAAATCCCAAATCCTCTGATAAAAATTCCACAATTCTCTGATTTTTAACCCCCCCTAAATCCATGTCCTTTTGTGATTAAAATGAAATGCCACTATAAATACAGGTATCAGGTGAACACAATGTTTTATTGCGGTATTTCCAATTTTAAAGCAATTTGGAAGCCTACCAGTGCTTCAATCACTATAATGAAATAAATTCTAAATATTTTGTTTTTTTTATCATGGAAAATCAGAATTGCCTCTGCCAACTTCACTCACCAGGATGTGGGTCCAGCTGTGGCTGTCCCCACCACTGCTTTGTCCTGCTGAGCAGCCCTGATATGCCAGTGCCCCTTGCTCCCAAGCCACAGCTCCCAGCACCCTGCCAGCATGGCCTGCATCTCCCTGCCCTGCCACCACCAGCCCTGCCAGCATGGCCTGCATCTCCCTTCCCTGCCACCACCAGCCCTGCCAGCATGGCCTGCAGGCAGAACCGGCCTTAAGGGTGGGCAGTGAGAGGAACTGCTCAGGGCACTTAGGTGGTGGGGGGCATTATAGTACCCTAGAGCAGGGCTATGCCTCAGCTCAAGCAGGGGTGGAGGAGGAGGCAGCAAGCTAGGGGTGCCCCTTATTTCTGACCTGTATCCCCTGCCCCCCAACCCTGCCAGAGAGGGCCCCTGGCTGCCCCCAGGCTGCAACCCCCAATGTGTGTGGCAGCAGGTGTGTGGGGCTTTGCAGAGCTTTGGATCCTGCCAGAATGATGCAGAGCTGGTCTGGACTTGCCAGAACTTGGCCCCTGATGGCCTGGACCAACCTTGCACCATTGGGGCCATGCACTAAGCTTTGGCATGCCCAGACTGGCACAGGGGCAGTCCAGGTATGCCTACTGGTGACCACATTGGGAGGGAATGGGGGAAACCTGCCTCCCCCTCCAGATTTCTGCATGGCACAGGGCTGCAGCCTGACCAGACCTGCACACTCGGTACTGCTACTGCCACTGCCAGGACCTGCCCAAGCTGGGGACAAGGCGGCATAGCTGAGAGCAAGACAGCCCACACCCACCCTGGCCCCAGCCCCAGCCCTGGTCCATGGCAGGATGATGGCTGGGCACTACAGTGGTAGTGCCCTGCATGCCTAAGCATCCCTGAATGCTTAGTACAATGGCCACTGTTGCTGCTGCCTCCTCCAAGCAGGTATAAGACCCTGAATGTCCATCCATACCCCTGGCAGGGCACGGCACAGGGATGCTGCTGGGGTTCATCCCACACCAGCCTGAGAGCTCCCATGGACCCCTCTCCACTCTTCCAGCCCTCAACTACACACCCCTACCAGGCCTCCTCAGCAGTGTGATCTTCACTCATCCCCTGTCAGTGTCTGCCCCCTCCCAGCCCTGCCAGTGCCCCGCATTCCTGACCTGCAGCCCCCTGCCCCACCAGCCCCAGAGAGCCGTACTTACTCCAAAGGTTGCAGGAGTGACAGTGAGTTTGACTTGGCCCTGGCTGACTCCGAGTCTCAGGCCCTGCCCCCTCCCACTCCCCATCTGGATAGGGCTTAGGGAAGGGATGGGCAATCATTTTGGCAAGATGGCTACTTACTGAGTTTTGGCAAGCTGTCAGTTTACATGCGTAGCCCTGCCCCTTGATGGATGCCCCACCCCCTGGCTGCCGTTTCCAGACTGGAAGTCCCATCTCCTAACACCTGACCTTTGCCACCAGAAGTCCCTCCCTTTGCCCCTAAAAGTACTTCTTTCAGCAAGGGGTTTTGCCATCTCAGAACCAGAAAAATACCAAATTATATTCTAAAAAGCGAATATCTACAACGTTCATTAACTTAATTAAAAAAATGTTTTGGTCCTGATTTACATGTATATGTGTAGTGTACATAGAGAGGATTGTACAATAGCTTAAAATGAAGTCTTACTCTTGTATATTGTGGGGGGGCAGGAATGGGGGTGGGTATAGGTTTGTGTGCGCCTGTGGGTGTGTGGTTATGTGGAGTGTGGGGGAGATGCGGGTGTGTGTGGATGGGTGTAGGGTGAGGGAGCATGTGGGGTGTGGGTCGGTATGGCATTTGTGGGGGTCTGTGTGTATGGCAGTGTGAAGGGGGGTGGATACATGTGTATGGTGGGGTGTGTGTGTGGGACTCGCCCTATGAACATAGAAACACGTGTGCGCGCGCGCACACACACACGCACACACACACACTCACGCTACCCCACTCTCTCCCACTCCTGGCCCCAGGGTACCAGTGTGCGCCCTGTGCTCTCGGGGTCTAGGAACGCAGCCAGAAACCACGCAGTGCTGCAGCAGTGCGGAGGCAGGAAAGCAGGGAAATGGCTGGGGATGGGACAGGACGTTGCTGCTCAGTCCTGCTGCCAGCTCCCCCTGAGTCCTACTGCCCCTGGCTCCTGTCATCTTTGACAGGCAGCTAGCAGCAGATAAATATTAATTTTCTAAATTTTTTAGGGCCCCACTGGCTGAATAGAATGGCCTGGTGGGCCGGTTTTGGCCCATGGGCCATATTTTTCTTGCCTTGGCTTAAGGTTTCTTGCAATTTTGCAAGCCTGGAATTCTGGCAGCTTGCAGAAAGCTATTTGCAGAAGGGGAAACTCACAGTTTCCTGCTTCGGATGGGAAAATCCATGTTTTTCCATGGGAAATGGAAAACTAGAACACTCACTGTGATAAGAGCTAGAACTGGGGTTCTAGAGTGTAAAAGAAAGCCTTGGGGCAGGGTTCTTGGATGACGGGGGCGGAGGGAAGCAAGGGAGGAGCAGAGCTTAGTGTCTGAGGGTCAGTGATGCTAAAATGATTGGGAGCTTCCCATTGATTCTTTTTTTGTCTTTTGCCCTTATTGTAAAGGACCCCATACATTAACTGCACTCAATAAATGCTATGTCTATTGCTAATTATAATGTAGGCCTTTAATATCCACAGCCACAATAAAAAAAAAGTTTGAAAAGTGCGTGAAGTTGCAGAGAAGACAATTATTCTTGTGTTAACTATAAATTTTGTTATGGCATTTTCAGTTTAAGCAAGGAATGGAAAATGGCTTCACAGAAATATAAAAATAGCAATGGATAAAATAGCTACCTTTTTAACAGAAGCTTATTTTTAAGTTTTAAGTGCATCCTGTAGCAATAGAAAACACTTTCATACAATTCAATATATAAATAGCGGTAATATAACTTGTCTCCTGGAAACAATTGGAGAGAGAAATCCTTTTTTGCTAGCTTTAAGAGGCAGAAATTGGGATAATTAAGTAATATATTAATATAGTCCTTTTAATGTCTTTGCACATCCAAGGTATGCTGTTATTATAAAAACTGTACCACTTAGGAGCTATAGTCATTATCTGAAATTCCTTTTGTGCAGCAAGGTAGCTTCTGCCACAGAGAGCTTACAATCCCAGGAAAAGACAAGAAGTAAGGGATGGAGACAATAAAACCTAATAAAATATTAGTCAGCATGAAAAGCAACGGTCCTGGTAAATCAGCAGCCTCTCCAAATGGCCACCTAGAAAGCTATTTATGTCATGCATTTCGTCTCTGTATGTATGCAGGGTAAGAGTTATCTATGCTTTTTATGATCTATTTTACAATCCTTTTAGTTTGAGATTATAGGAAAGAAGGCCTGAAAGGTATCTCACGAGGTTATCTAGTCCAACCCCTTATTCAGGGCAGGAAT
>JAGPOW010000261.1:251142124-251156813 GCA_030014935.1 Caiman crocodilus | reverse complement strand
TGAACCCTCCTCGCCGTGTCTCTTTCCCCGGTGTGTACAGAGGCGTAGCTGTGCATCGCATCTGAGTCTTTGCCCTTTCCAGGACCCAGTTCCCCACCCTTCTCGGGAGAAGAGTCCTACCAAAGAACAGGGTTGACTATCACCCTGTCACACAGTGCATAAGGTGGAGTGAGTGATTTGAATACAAAAGGTGGGAAGGGAGTAGGGAGAGAAAGGTGGGAAGGGGGAAATGCTAGGAGAGGTGAACAAAGAGTCCATAGGAACAAAGAGGTCACAAAAGCTAATCTAGGTCATAGGATAAGCATCCATAGCTCCTGTTTAAGACATTTAACACAAGCCATTTTGGATGATTTCTCATTCCACAGTTTCCTGTTCAAACTGGTTTTAAAATTTTGCTGAGAACAGCAATCCTGAAGTCAGCGATGGAGTGTCCAGGGAGTTTAAAGTGTTCTGCCACAGGCCTTTGCTGCTTTTTACAGCTGATGTCAGACCGGTGTTCATTCACTCTTACACATAGAGATTTCCCCATCTGTCTGATGTAGACAGCAGAGAGACACTATAAGCAGGTGATTGCTTATGTGACATTGGTAGAGTATAGGTGATTGAACCTTGGATGTTAGATTTCTTATTATTCAATCCACTGATGATGTGGTCTGTATTGATATGGGGGCATAGCAAGCATTTGGGTCCATTGCGAGGCTTCATGCCTGAGTGCGGATGGGATTTAGTCTTTTGCCTGAGAGATGCTTTCTGAGTTTAGGGGCGATCTATTAAGTAGTGTTCTGAATTCTTGCTTTCTACTGATTTTTTTTTTTCACTGATAAATTCCCATTTTTAAAGTAATTTGTTTTTACTGATTTACACCTGTTTTTTCAGTTCAAGTCCCTGTTAGCCAACATGAGTTGAGAATGGCCCATTTAAATAAAAACCAAGAATGCTATCTATAAGTAAGGACAGGTTTGTTCTCCATGACTACCTTGATGTTCATCCTTTTCCAGGAGGGGTTGGAGGTCACTAATGATGTGTCTAAGGTGTTCAAGCTAGGGGCTGAACATGACAGCCAAAAGGATTCTGTTGTCCTTGTCTCAGGGTTTGATTTGTAGCAGGTCAGCGTGTGGTCAGATTTCTACAATTACAGTATAGTCCCCACACAGCAGTCTTTCACATCAACACAGCCAGACTTGGACCTTGCTCTGAACCTCCACCTCTGGGACAAGGATGACCTGATTTTTTTTCTCCTGTAGAAAGATAGTAGCTGATTTAATATGGTCTTTGACACCTTTTCAAGATTGTTTTTTTCCCTTTTTAGTTAACCACAATCACTTAGAGGTCGAGTTGCATTTCTAGACTGTTGGGATCACAGCCTGGTGAAGGTTAATGAAGCCTAAGGCTGCTTTGTGAGAATGCAGAGAAAAACAGCACCAGGACCGTGGGGATGCAGTGGAGAGTTGTGGGCTACCTTTGCATGTTCCTTGGCTTATGGTAGTTGTCGACTGCACGGGATCAAGTACAGCTGACAGATCACATGCAAAGAAAGAGAATACCAAGACCCATTCATACCAGGCCCATTCATATGCAATCAGATTGATACCATGCCAATGGGTACTATGCAGGGATCTGGACAGGAAGGTATAACCCCCTTCTACACCATTTCCAGCATAACAGTGCAACCAGGCATCTGGGGCACCAGTGATTTACAACCACACAGTTGCACTGGTGGCATGAGAGCAGCTGGGATGGCAGTGTTTCTCACCCCCCGACCAGGTTGTTGCCCAGGGCAGCTCCCCCAGTCACCCTACCCTTGTTATACTACTGAACTCCAGTTTCATCTTGACTTACATTTTAGCTGTGGGGTTCAGAGAATAATTAAGACTCTCAAAGTCACCTTTGGAAATTTTAGAGGTTGGCAGCCTATTAGCTACATGGATTGCAAAGAGTTTTGTACCTTACTCTTGGTTTGGTACCATCTGCACTCGTGGTGGCTTTTGGCAAGCCAAAGAGGAAAGATGACCTCTGCTGCAGAGTGTCTCAGTGGTCCTTGTCCAGTGCCAAGAGGAAATTATTGACTTCTGGATTATCTTTCTTCCATATCCTGCCTTAAAACCAGACTGGGAGAATTTAGGATATAAGCATGATTGTAGAGAAGAAGGCAGTTGCTGGTGAGCATCAGTTTGACTAAGAAGGCTATTTTCATCACATGATAGTTTCTTACGTCTTGGCCTGGCTATTGCCTGTAGGATAAGTCATATTTCTTCCTACAGGAGATATTAATGGTCTTAGCTAGAAGGTGTCCCAAGTGCTCTCAGTTCTTCATTCCTAGCAAAATATTTGCTCAGCCTGGACATTGAGTGGAAGGAAGGAGCAGCTTTTGTAGCAATACTCACAGGACTTTCTATTTGGATTTCAGAAGGGGTATCTAGACTATGAAATCAGAGTGCTCAGTTGTACCACTGAGAAAATAGGCTCCATCTATCTTCTTTCAGTGTGTGTGTGTGTGTGTGAACCCCAGAGATGAAGCAGTGAAGATGCCTTGAAGGCGCTGCAAGCTACTGAAACTGGGTTCTTGAGCATGGTGCTAAGGGTGCCCACACTACCCTGCAGCTGATGTACATGGAGCAGGAGCAGATGGGTGAGGCACATTTACTCAGGGACATGAGCACTCTGTTATCAGAGTGCCAACATCGGGTTTATTTTTTTTTTTGGTACAATTTCAGGATGTCTGAATTTGTGCAATGAGGTTGAATATAGAAAATATTTTCGGCTAAAAGCAGACAAAAATATTTGGAAAAGGTCAAGACGTTTACTTTTCCCCTTTTTAAAAAAATGAAATAGTTAATTTGTTTAGAAACATTGATCTTCAGGAACAATAATTTTTTTTAGACCAAATTTAGCACAGTGTTAATTAAAAAATAAACAGGCAACTCTCTCCTCCTTCACTTCCCAACTCAATGTTTATTTTTGAGTTGAATTCAATGGCTTTCGCCAAAATAACATAGCGAGCTTTTAGTGGTCAGTACATCAATTGAGCATGTAACCCTAGTTTCTAATGCATCTGCCTTTTTCTGACAGATCCTGGATCCTAGAGACAATTGAAGGCATTAGGCTTATTGAGGCTGCTGCGAGGCTGGAATATTTCTGCCTGGGATTTAGCAGCTACTTTTGTGGAAGAGATGGAAAACTCCTTTGTACAGTCCATAAATAAGGAAGTTGCAAGTTTCCCTACGTTGAAAGTCTGCCTTTTGACTTCATCTCAATACAACACTGGTTCATTTTTGTTCCTTTATTTTTTTTTTTAACTGATTGGAATAAGAAATGAAACCAAACCCTCAAGAAATGTACAACTATATCTGGCTGTAGACTTTAGTCTGTTACTTTCATTCCCCCTTTTATCAAGGACTAGTCCATAATTGATCTAATTAAAAAAAACAAACAAGCCAAAAGCAAATGACCCTTTACAGGCTCCAAGGCACTAATAATATTTAATCTCCTTTATAAGTAATTGCCCAACAGAATCCAGACACTGTTTCTAGTACAGCTGCTCTTTACCAGCAAAGCTCCAGATGATACTATGATTCTAGGATGATGATCCTCCAGGGTGCCATTCGGGCCTTTCAAGCAGTGGAAATGTATGAAGCTGTGAGACAGTTAGTACCCATTGCATTATGGTTATGTTTCAATATGGTTGCCTAGTAAAGGGGTAGGGATCAGAAATTGAACTTGTGCATAGGGCCCTCAAATGTAAATCCCATTGTAGATGTCCCCAAAACATAATGGTAATGTGTCCATAACCCTGGCTGCAATGCCCTCACCTGAATAGTGGGATCCTGGGGTACCCAGTAGCCAGTGGCCCCACCCAGCTCCCTGGGTAGCTGCTGCAGGGTCCCTGAGCGGAGAGCCACCCCTAACAATCAAACAACCTTGTAGACTGTTATAAACCGAATTATTGACAAGGTAACATATAACCCATGCAATAGAATAAATGTTACGCTGCATGACCTGGTGATGGTTGCTTAAGGGTTAATGTTTCTTGGCTACACATTACACTAGGAGAAGGTATACAAATTATCCATGATAAATAAAGAACCTATAAATAAATACATTGATACTCCAACTAATAAACCATCAAGAACTTATTTACACAGTCTGTTACTGGTGCACTGTGTACTGAGGGCCCTGTGTGCGCTGTCCCTGGCTGGGTGTCTCAGGACTGCGCCCGTGTCCCTGGCACAGGAGCCCTGGCCAGCCCTGGTGCTGGCGTCCCTCCGACAAGCTCCCGAGGTCTCGGTGCAGCAGGCAGTGGCTCCCTCCCCTGCAGTCCCTGCAAGGGAGCTGATTCCTGTCCAGATCCCTTCCCTGGCTCGGCAGGGAGCAGTCTGGGCTGTAGGCTGTAACAGTTTCCCCTGCCCATCACAGCCTCACAGCACCCAGCAAATGCAGCCCTGCCTGCCCTGGGGCTCCCGGCGGGTGGAGCAGTCTCTTCCCCTCTAGCCCAGGGCTCCCCCAGCACCTGAGCCTGCCCCTCCCCAGGGCCTTCTCAGTCACGGGGAAACTCCAGAGCAGTCTCCGGCAGTCTCCCCCTGGCTCTGCGTCTCCCTGCCCTGCTGCGCTCACCCAGCCACACAGGAGGATCTTCCCAGGCTGGGAGTCGTGGCAGCTCCTCTCTTGTCCAGCCCCGCGGGGTTCGGAGGGGAAGGGGGGGAGAATGGACACGGTGCAGCACTCTCGGTGCAGCCTCTGCTGCTACTTGTGCAGGGCTCGGCTGTCCCTCCAAAAGTCCCTGGCAATGGGGAGACCCTTTCCCTGGTCTCCAGCCTCACGCGCTCTCCCCTTTCTTCTCCCCCCCGGAAAACCAAGCCTCTCAGCAATCCCAGGCCAGGCCTCTTCCCAGGCTTTTGCTGGCCCTGCTGGGGTTACATCACTCCTCCCACCACAGAGGGCTGCCTCCAGAGCAGCTTCACTCGCCTTCAAGCCAAGTGGTGTCCCGCTGGGACACACTCTGTCTCTTCGCACTCGGATCCTCTGCAGGGCAGCCCTTCCTATTCCTTCAGGTGGGTCCATGTTTAATGCTGCTACATGTCTTCGTAACAAGGCTCTGTTTAGTAGCATCCTGGGAGGGAAGGTGGCAGGGAAGAAGGGGGGTGTGGACCTTACTGGATAGTTTCCTCGTACAGAGAGTCTTTTTCATCCTCTTCAGTAGGGTCTGCTGAATGGACGCTGTACACTGGAAAGCCTGTGGGAACTGAGCGTTTGTCACAAAACCATAAACCCATTCGAATGGACGCAAAATATATGTGCATCTTCCATCCATTAACTGTTTGCGATGAAACCAATAACATTTGTCCATTCCTTTTTCGTGTGAACATTTACAGATTCACACAAGTTTAGAGCTGGAAGGGACCTTGCGAGATCATGGGGTCCAGGCCCCTGCTCTGGGCAGGAAAGACAGCTGGGGTCAAATAAGCCCAGCAAGGTGTGCATCCAGTCTCCTTTTGAAGCTCTCCAGGGTAGGTGCCTGCACCGCCCTCACTGGGAGTCTGTTCCAGAGCGTGGTCACATGAACTGTGAAGACATTTTTCCTTCCATCCAGTCTGAAACCTTCTTATAAGGCTTGAAATGGTTTCGACCCTATATACATAATGGACTGCCTTATCCCTTACTTTCACTTGCGGTCCCTAAGCTCAGATGAGATTAAGCTCCAAAAAGTGCCATTTGTGTGGCAAGCGTGTTCTTGGCAGCCACTCCGCAGCTTTGGAAGACCTCCTCCCTTGTGGGCTGTCAGAGCCCAAGCCCGACTATCATTTGGAAGCATTTGTAAGAAGATTTTTTTTTTTTTTTATCTGGGCAGGCCTGCCTCAGATGGGGTTAAGTTTTGGGCCGTTGTCTGAGGAGTTTGTTCTATTACCTATTATTTTATTGTAATATTTTATCTGTCTTTATAATGTATCTGTTCGCTTCGCTTTTTTTTTTGGAAAGCCACCCTGAGCCTCTTTTGTGGGAGGGTGGCATATAAATCAAATAGATAAATATGAAGCATTAAACTCTGTTTAGGGTAAGAAATAGATAAAATGTGTTTGAAATGCACCCCGGTCCTACCAGTTGCTATCTAAAAAATTAATGACAGAAAATACTTCTTTTTGCAGCTGGTAACAGTATTTCTGTTTGCAACCAGTGCTGCTGCTGTTGCTGTTCAAGGTATTTTCAAATTGCTTTGTAGTATCTTGTTAATTAAGATGATGTTTTCATTAGTTTCAGTTCACATATTATTTTAATTTAGATATTTAAAGAAAGTGATTTTTAGCAGATAATGAAATGTGGGGAGCACAATGCAAAGCTACAGGGAGCTCATTATGCTTTTCTCGATTTATTGTAGTTTCATCAACCATTAATTTTACTTAAGCTTCCTTGTTGCTAAAATGTACATTGTGACTGACTTTATTTTTCATCTTCAACAATATGCCACTTTTCTTGCCTATGGAAAGGTGGAGTGCAATAATTGGTAGTATTGGAGCACTTCACTGACTTTAAAGGAGTGGAAGGACTCCCTGAGGGGGTACATTCAACAGTGATGGAGACAGTAACACAAACAACTTAGCAGGGGGTGGAGAAAAAGATCCTGCTGTGTGTGTATATGTGTGTGTTTGTATATGTATATACTGTTTTGTAACCTAAATAGATGCTATGAGATGCACAAACTATTCAGTGGGATTTTTTCGTTTTCTTTTTTTTTTTTTGCTATGCATTACGTGAGGTTGGAGTAGATGATCATAACAATCTCATCCAGCCTCAGTGTCTGAATAGAGCTATTCTAAGTCCATAGGATCTGATTCTCCATGGCCTAGAAACACATCTACTGAATTCTGTTGATGTAGAATGGATTTTAAGCACTAACTGCTGCATAAATGAGTGGTTTAAGTACCATTGTGCACCATCATTGCATGATTGTAAAAGTGCAAGTAGGGTAGCATAAGGCTGCATAACCCTGGAGGCTATTTTTTGCATTGCTCCCAGGGGTTTTAGGTATTGGGCTAGCTTGGGATATTGAAAGTCAGTTCCTGGCTCAGTGCTATGGCCAGTCCAAGATCCATGCGGCAGTGTAATGAACTCACCCTTTGGCGATTCCCAGACACTAAGAAAGTAATTGGTTCTTTGACTTCATGGAGATGGCTGGGGAGGGGGTTGACATCATAATTTCCAGTCAACACTTCAAACCTTTTTGATGGTTTGACTGGGAGTATTGGTAAAGTAAATATCATGTTCCCTTGGGTCTGCATGTTTTGATGCCCAAATATATTCTTCCCATTCCACTGCTGCAGGAGGGAAAGTGTCATTTTTTATTTACCTTTTGCGTGGGCTGTCGATGTACATTTTAGGCAAAATTCTCCCTCAGTCTCAAGAAATTCGTTAGCATGAAGTTTGTCTTTCCCTGTATATGGTTTTTATCTGCCGTTGATCAAAGGAACACAAATATTCTGTGGTGGAAATGTTAGTTTTGTCAGTAGGTTGAAATACATGAAGTCCAAGTTCTGCCATCAGTTAACTTTACAATGCTGTTGATGATTGATTGATTTGATTTTTTTAAATTTTTATTTATGTATTTATTTATTTTTTATGTGCTGCCCTTCCCACCAAAGCTTAGAATAAGAGGTTGGAATACCTTGTAAAACAGGAAAACAATAAGAGAACAAACCAACTTAAAAGGGAACTAACATATCAAAATAAAAACAGAAGACACTCCCTCCCTTCTCCCCTGAATAACCAGCATCCTAGCCTAGCTTTGTGTACTAAATGCCTGACTAAACAGGAGTCTTGTAATAGTTCCAAAATATGTCTAGGTGTGGGTTCTGGCAGGTCTCAAGATGGGGAGAGCTCTGGGGCTGAGGAGTGACTTCTGAGAACTACCCTTTAGACCGGGGTGGGCAAAATACAGCCTGCGGACTGGATCCACCTGCCAGGCCACTATATGAAGGTCACAGGGCCCCTAAAACATTTAGAAAATTAATATATATCTGCTACTGGCTGCCTGTCAAAGATGACAGGAGTAAAGGGCAGTAGGACCCAGTAGAAGCTAGCAGCAGGACCCAGCAGCCCAACAGCAAGGCCTTCCCTGCCCAGCCTCCTCCCCTCCTGGCCCCACCTCTAACTGGAAGGCTCTGCCTATTTTTGGCTTCTGGCTTGGGACCATGGGGCTGTTCCCACCTTCCTCTGCTGGAGAGGGAAACTCAGGTAATCACAGGGGGAGGGAGGCAGGGGAGGACAATGGGCAATTGCCCCAGTACTTGGGGCTGGGTTGGTTCCTTTTGAGTCCTGCGGTTGTGGCCATGCGTCCAGGAACCACATGGTGCTGGAGCACTGTGGCAGTGAGCGGAAAAGCAGCAGCAGGCAGGGGGCAGCGAGTGGGCTTATGGGAGCGAAGTGACAGCTGGGCATGAGCATGGAGCCTGTGACAGTGTCCAGGGTCAGAGCTGGCAAGGCCCAGAGTGAGGTGGCAGGAGCATGGGGCACCAGCTGTGCTGGAGAGGGGGCAGGGGCCCTGAGTTCCTACTACCCTGTCCTGGGTTCCACTGGCACTAGTCTGGGACACTGGTGCAGCCTTGCACTCCCACCCAGTTGTCGCTGCACTTCCACACCTACGTGCTGCCACTACTCCCCACCTGCTTTCACATTCTCAGCTGCATCCCTGGAATGCATGACCATGGGGTTCACACCACTATCCCAGGGCAGGAGCGAGAGGGGTGAGTGTGTGTGTGCATGTGTACATGTGTCTGTGCAGTGAGGGAGGGGGAGAGAGAGACGGACAGAGCAGCAAGGGATGGACTGCGTGCATGTGTGTGTTCATAGGGTGAGTCCTACATGCTCAGCCCACTGTACACGTGCACCCACAGTCCCCCTTGCACTGCCATACGCACAGACTTCCACATCCACACCCCCTCATACACCTTAGCCACCTTCACTCCACACAAATGCCCCCACAAACCCCATACCCACCCACATGCTATATATCCACCCCTCCATGATCCTCTACCCCACACCCATGCCCCTCGAACCTATCCACATCCCTGCAAGACCCCCATAGACATACCCACACACTCCACGTACCCATATATCCACAGCCCCCAACAAAGCTATACCTACACTCTCATACTCCTCACCCCTCCACAATATACAAGAGTCAGACTTCATTTTAAGCTATTGTGTAATCACCTCTGTGTACACTACACAACCGCATGTAAGTCAGGACAAAAATATTTTTTGAAATCAAATTAATTAATGTTGTAGATGTTCTCTTTTTAGAATATAATTTGGTATATTTCTAGTTCCGAGATGTCAAAACCACTTGCTGAAAGCAGTACTTCCCGGGGCAAAGGGAGGGACTTCTGGTGGCAAAGGTCAGGTCTTGGGGGTGGGACTTCAGTCATGAGATGGCAGCCAGGGGGTAGGGCAGCTGTCAAGCAATGGGGTTACCCATGTGGCCCTCGACAGCTTGTCAAAACTCGGTAAGTGGCCCTCCAGCCAAAATAATTGCCTGCCCCTGCTTTAGACTTTTCTGCGTAGTGAATCCTACTTCTGGTAGCCTGAGACAAGGTACAGCAGATACCTAAAAGGAGGATGAACCTGTGCTGTTAGTAGGAAAGTACTGTGGTGGGACTTAGGGGCTGTGGGCTCAATACCTAACTCAGCTGCACAGATGTGACCTTGGAGAAAATGATTTGCCAATGTACCATAGTTTTCCTACCCTGAGAAACAGGGCTATTTCCATACTTCAGGGTAGCTCTGCAAGGATAAAATCCACTTTGGGTGACTAAGGTGGTCATACAATGCTGACAGGAGCCATATAAATATCTAGAAGTATAGACTGGTATCACTAAGCCAGGGAGCATTCCCTGAGTCGTATGCCCAGTACTTGGAGCTCTGCGCTTCTATCTTTACAGTTATTGAGAGCCAGGATAGGTTTTCCCATAAGAGATGAACCTGTTGGTCACAGTGTTGAGACCTGATCTCTTAAACCTACATTGAAGTGGTTGCAGGAGAATTGCTACATTTTGCTTATTTGTTTATCTTGGGAATAAGATCTTAAAATGAAAGTGGAATAAGTTAAAAAATGATGGTTGAATTGTGTTTTTAAGCCACAGACATCAGGACTATAAATGTTTTGAAGAAAATGAGGGTACATGTAGCAGACATTCAATTTTCTTGCACACAATTCTAGTGCCAGCTTGTACTTGGAATAGACGAGAATACAACTCAAAGTGTTTTTTTTACATTACATATGTATAAGTAAGTGGTGAAGAGTAGGGCTGGTCATGATAGTTGTTGAAAATTATCACTTTATCGAAGGTGAAAGGATTCTTAGGAAAAGGTCAGTTTTGGTGGATCTCTCTATTTGAAGAAAAACAAAACTTTATAGCAACATTTTCAAAATGAAAGTTCTAATATTGGATTTAATTTAGAAATTTAAGCTAATTACAGTACATGAATGCAAATGAGATTGATAATTTAAAACATTTTGTCTCCATTTCAATCTGAAATGCTTCAGTTTAGCCAAACCAATTATTTATCGGATTTTCCCCCCAATTAATGCCCAATTAATAAGCATTTCTAGGATTCTGACTTTTCCTTAAGACCTGAAAAATTTCCAAAATCCCACAATTCAGTTTGTAGGAAAGCCATTTCCCACCCAGCTGCATTGGGGAGGGAACAAGAACCTGACGTTAATTTATCCTGGGGGTCAATGACAGCACATCCTATTCAAAATCTTTATCAGCATCATCAGTTAACTTGCTGAGGAGAGCAAGAAGAAAGAAAGCAGCAGATGTGAGTGTGTATGGGTGAAGATAAAGGAGGAAAGTACACCGCTGACATTATAGGGGGAGTCTACTATCAACTGCCAAGTCAGGAAGAGGAGCTGAGGCACTTCATGGAAGAAACAAGAACATCTCTAACTTATAAAATGATGCTACTGGAGAATTGTAACTTCCCTTTTACCTGCTAAGAAGAATAATATAGCAGAATTTAAGCTGTCAAGTAGCATATGTAGAGAATAATTTATCTTCTAGAAAGTTGAGGAAACTGAGGATTTTGGATTGGAAACTGGCTAATGTGGTCCCAGTTTTCAAGAAGGGGAGGAAGGAGGACTCGAGTTACTATAGACCCACAAGTTTCACCTCGGTGCTTGGGAAGATCTTGGAGAGAATCATCAAGGAGCACATCTGTGGGGGGCCAGCATGGGAGATCATGCTCAAGGGCAATCAACATGGGTTCGTCAAAGGCAGGTCCTGCCTGACCAACCTGATTGCCTTTTATGACCAAGTAACTAAATCCTTGGATGATGGTGTTGCTGTGGATGTAGACTTTCTAGACTTCAAGAAGGCCTTTGACACTCTCTCACCCCATCCTCATCAATAAATTAGGCGACTGTGGCATTGACAGCACAGTTGGATGGGTAAAAAATTGGCTGATGGAGCGCACCCAGAAAGTAGTGGTAGATGGGTTGTACTCAAACTAGTGAGATGTGAGCAGTGGGGTACCCCAGGGCTTGGTCCTCAGGCCTGCACTGTTTAACATCTTCATCAGCGACTTGGATGAGGAGGTGGAAAGCACGCTGTCTAAGTTTGGTGATGACACTAAGATGTGGGGCGAGGTGGACGCACTTGAAGGGAGAGAGAGGCTGCAACTAGATTGAGACAGACTACAAAAGTGGGCAGACGAGAATAGGATGGGGTTCATCGTAGATAAATGCAGGGTGCTGCACCTTGGGAGAAGGAATCCACAGCACACATACAGGCTGGGAAGTTCCCCTTCTTGAAAGCACAGCGGTGGAAAGGCTTAGAGTCATTATTGACTCCAAGATGAACATGAGCCACCGATGCCAGACCACAGCCAGCAAGGCCAGCCATACCTTGTCATGCATCCAAAGGTGCATCTCAAGCCAGTCCAGAGGTGATCTTTTCGCTCTATGTGACTTTGGTCAGGCCGCAGTTGGAGTACTGTGTCCAGTACTGGGCACTGCTCTTTAAAAGGGATGTGGCTAGCCTGGAGAGGGTTCAGAGGAGGCCACCCACTTGGTGAGAGGGCAGCAGGACAGGCCCTACGAGGAGAGACTGAGGGACCTGAACCTGTTCAGCCTTGGCAAGAGGAGGCTGAGGGGGGACCAGGTGGCTGCCTACAAGCTCATCAGGGGGATCAACAGCAAACAGGCAGAGCCCTTTTCTCCCCAGCACCACCTGGGGTGACGAGGAACAATGGTCATAAGCTGATGGAGAACAGGTTTAGTTTGGAGATCAGAAGGCAATATTTTACAGTTAGGGAGGCCAAAACCTGGAACCAACATCCCAGGGAAGTGGTCCTCACCCCTACCTTGGGCAAATTCAAGAGGAGGTTGGATGATCCCCTGTCTGGGGTCTTGTGAGCCCAGCATTCATTTCTGCTGGTGGCAGGGGATCAGGCTGGATGAGCTGTTCAGGTCCCTCCTGACCCTAGCTACTATGAAACTATGGATCTTGTGCTGATCAATGGTTGTGACTGTAAAGGGGATCATTAAGAAGTGATCATAATCATGATAGAATTCATGGGCACTTATACGTGTGCCTGATGCCTGCTCTGACACGTGTAAATTAGCACACATCAAAGCAAACTTGATTAATTGAACCTGTTGGAGAGTGCTAATTAGCATGCTCCAGCCACCTTGGTGTCACGTGCATTCAGTGTCCCCGTGCTTCAAAATGGTGGCAGCAGTGCTTTAACTAAAACTCATTGAATGAGCTTTCGTTAGTGACCCCGCCACCATTTTGAAGCACAAGGTGCCAAATACACGAGACATTGCGAGCCCTTTAATTAGAGCAGCACTCACCCTGCAGTATGTGTAAAGACACCCCATGATCCTAAGAAAAGGAAGGTATTAGACTAGCAAAACAAGGATACTGAACTTAAAAAGGGCAGATACCAACCAAATAAATAGGTAATAACTTGGAGAAATAATACAAAAGTCCCATGGTTAGACAGATTACAAACTCAAGAGGACTGGAGGGCTAGCAGTTTGTGAATGATGTACCATTAGGAGCTTAAAAAGAAGCTATTTTGACAGGGTAGAAAGATAAGAATAACTGCTGGAAACTGGAGTGTCTGTATACAGAGCTTCTTAAGTACCTCAGAATTGAAACAGAAAGGTGCAGTCAATAGAAAAAAACAGGGAAAGTCATTAGGGATGTATACCAAGGAAGAGCAAGAACTTGCATGGGCAAAAGCAGAAAATGAGGTACAACTGGGATATTGAAGATGACAGTAAAGGGCCTTAAGAAGTAGAAGAAAAGAGACTAGGGAAACTGTGGGCCTACCACTCGCTAGCCAAGGCAAAATATTAAGCAAAGGTGCAAAGAATACAGAGTTGCTTAAGGGCTACTTGGCCTTGGTCTTCACAGAAATAAAACAAAGCAAGACAAAACCAACAGAACAGGCAGCTAACAAAATGAATATAGACAAAAAAGGAGAAGGGATGCATATCTTAAGTAAAAAGCATTTCAAAGAGCTTTGCATAGATTTGAATCAATTTTGAGTTGGCAAGGCCTGATGAAAGTCATCATAGGGTGCTTAAGAAGCAAGCTGAAGACATTTTAGAATTATTGGCAATTATTTTTGCAAGTCATGGATGACGGGTGAGGTCCTGGAGAGGCAGCCATGGGCCTAAAAGAGTGCTTGCCTTGCAAAGGGAGGACCTGCAGAATTACAGACTGATCAGCCTGATAGTTTTACCTGGCAAGTTTTGAGAGCAAATGATTGAATGGACATTTTGTAAACATCTGGAGGAAGAAGGGAGGATAACTAGCAGATGGCATGGATTTGTTCAGGACAAATTACGTCAACCCAGCTTGATGCCCCTCTTTGATGGGATAGCTGGTATGATGGATGAATGGAATGCGGTGGACATAATGTATGTAGACTTTGGGAAAGCTTTGATACTGTCCCACATGACGTTCTCGCAAGTAACTCTGAGAAATGTAGGCCAGGTAGAATTACTGTTAGGTGGATACATAACTGGCTGACTAACTGCAAGCAAGGAGCAACTAATTATAAATGGATCAATGCTGGAATGGCAGGAAGTTTCAAGTGGGGTTCCACAGGGGTTTCTTCTGTGCCTGGTGCTGTTTAACATTTTTTATTAATGACTTGGATGCAGGAATAGAGAGCTTGCTCATCAGGTTTGAAAATGACCCTGATCTGAGAGGGTATGCAAACAATTAAGGATAGGAGTTGAATTTAAAAGGATCTTGATGATTTGGAGAACTGGACTATTGATGCCAAATGAAAGTCAGCAGAGACAAATGTAAGGAGATACACCCAGCAAAGGAGAAACAAATGCATAGATGCATAAGGGGAGATATTTTGTGAGGCAGTAGTGCTGTTCAAAAGGATCTGGAGGTCATGTTATGGTAGTAGATCACAGATTCGGTAGATGTCAACAATGTGGCGATACCGCAAAATAAAACCCAAGGGTGTGTATTTGTGTCTCTGCTGGTTGTCCTTGGGAAACCCACCTGCGTGCACAGCAAGTTGCCATGGGTGCAGTAGGGGAAACAGGGGACAGCACCTGGGCTGGGCTCAGGAGCCTTACCTGGAGGTCTGGGGGCCGCCCGAGGCTGCAGTGGTGGCGATCCGGGTGCGCAGAACCTGGCTGGCAGCTGGAGTGTGGCTCTGG
>JAGPOW010000261.1:251117902-251130105 GCA_030014935.1 Caiman crocodilus | reverse complement strand
AAAAACTGGTCCCCAAACATACTGGCAAACAAAATCACGTTTGTTCAAATGGAGTGGGCACAGTGTAAAAGCCCATGAGGATGGCCAGACCAAATGAGCTGCTGAAAGTTTACCAAATGTGAATGTTGGCATCAACCAGCACAGCTCTTGGTTCTCGGCCAGACTGAAGCAGGGTGCCCTGGGAGAGCGTGGTAGCTGGGAATGTAGAGATTCACTTCCCCGCCCTCTCTGATTCCCTGCATGTATGTCTTCGGGCAAGTCATCGAATGGCTATAAAACCCCTAGGTTTTAAATGTTTAAAGATGCAGGTAGAGATGCTATGGGACTTTGAAAAGAGACTCGTGAGGCTGCTGGGAGGATAAATGCATTCAAGATTGTGAGGGGCTCTGACACTATAGTGACTGGGTTATAACTAGATGGGTGGTTAGGTCTACAAGGAGACATTTTCTCTTATTGCATGCATTTATAGCACCTACAGCTGCATTGCAGGTTACACCTGATTACAGTTTTTATGCATCCTACACTAGCACAATGAAGCCCTGACTGTAGTGGGATGCTACTGCTACATACTACTAGTCTACTAGCAGCCCTTATTTGTAACACCAGGGTGGTACTATATCACTTCTAAGTGGCTGTGGCTGTTACAGAGGATGCATATGCATGTGCAATTAATGCAACATGATAAACTCTGGAGCCCTTTGAGCTGGAGTGAACTGCTCCCGGGTGCAGCGTCTGTCTACACGTGTGTCCAGGGCAGCTGCAACTTGAGCCAAGGCAGAGCAAGCCCCCAGCTGGCTGGGCTGACCAGGCACAATTTATGCCCCTGGTCATTGTCTACACATGGGTTTCAGTGCAGTAAAATACTCCATTCTATGATAGTGCTGTCCCCAACATTACTATTTTACAGTGGAATTAATTAGTTTTACTGTGCCCTAACACTGGTGTGACACTTTACTGTGGAGCTAATTAGTCAACCCCTCAGTAAAGCGCACATGAAGATACACCCAGAGTGTCTGAATATACCATCAGGAAAATGTTCCCAGAGGAAATTAGTGGCTGTTGCTCTTATCAGCTGTTGCTGCAAAGGGACTTTGACTAAACAAGTGTCTGTCTTGGGTAAATACTCTTGGAAGGGAAGTACTGTTGTCCAAAAAGCTTTGGAGTCCGAAGTTACTTACTAACGTGAAGTTGTGGAAGTTCAGCTAGGATGGCTTTAGCAGAAATTGAAGAATTCAGAGGATTTTCCTGATGACAGGAGTCCTCCTTTAATTTGCATAGTTACTGGGTTGTATATTCCTCTGCATCACATGAAGGTTTTTCAGCCAGGTGTCTGACCTGGGCATTACAACTGTTGCACTAATGCTTAAAGGTTTAACTGGAATTAGCCTTTGCTTGAGCTGTTTGAGAAAGTAGCAGGCTATATGGCCAACTCTTACGATTTCATGAATCCCAAGATCTTTCAATTAGAGCTCCGCTCACTGGGAGTCCTGTGATTTGTGTGAGAGACTCAGCTGGCCTTTATCAAAACCATTTCATTTCTAGTCCTCAAAACTGAAGGAAAGGAGCTTGACAATGTGAATCCATGGGGCTGAAAAAATATATTAAAAAACCAAAACCAATCTCCTGTTTGTTTGGGTTTTTTAAATCTACTTGTGATTTTTTTGGGGTGTTGCATTCATGTCTCTTTGGATGCTAGGGTTTGGCCGTGTAGGTGACGCTGACAACTAAGCCTGTTCCCACATTTGGTCTTGGCTGTCCAGATTTGTTACTTCTGGTCTAATTGTCTAGCCTAGTCTCTTGAATTTTGGATTAGAAACAGTGCAGTACATTCCACTCCATTTGGAAACTGGTTAAAACACGGCCTAATTCAAAATGCGCATGCAAAACAAGACACACACACACACACACACACACACACACACACACGCAAGTTAAGGAAGGTCATAAACATACTCATTTGTTGCAATTTAGCCTCGGCAGTTCTTAATCTTCACTTGAGATCTGTTTTGCTCTTGTATTAAATATGCTGTCATTCTTAATGCCTTTGTAAGCCCATTTATATTGCACTTTTTGCTCTGCTTAATTCTGTTCATCACTATTTTCCATCCTTGTCAGCAATTTTAATCAGAGTGATGAAACCAGATTAAAACTGTTTAAATATGCTAATACTCCGATAGGCAATTGAATGGCTTCTTATAAATAAATGATTCAAAATCAAACATTGCTTCCTGAGCCTCTCACAGCTGCACCTTATTAGCTTTGCTATTTCTGCTTGTCAAATAAGTTACGCAGCTGCTTATTTTCTTTGCTGTCTGACTTCTCCCTTTGATTGCTGTAGGTTTGTTTCATATTCTTCACAAGCTGCATCTCAAATTGGACCTAATTACCTTTCGTAGGCATTGTATGTCTTCTGAGGCCCATCAGAGAAGCACGTAATGGATTACGAACTTCTCAACAATTGAAAATCTTTGAAGGATTAATTGGAGAATTTCTAATTTTTTAAATCCATTTTGGAGCTGGGAAGAATGAAGATGTTAATTTAGGGCTTGGAATTTATCAAATAATTTAGGTTGCATTGTTAGAAGTATTATAGTAGCAGGCAGCAGTCCAGGCACCTTTGGGCAAGCTTGCATTATAAGGGCTCTGCTGGTATAGGTCCTTGATATGACACTACCAGAAAAACCAACTAATGAGGGATGCAGCTTGCACGAGCAAAAAGGAGCCTTTTCCTATTCTCATCTCCCGGACAATATATCCGTGCTGACAAATTTCAATATAGACCTGATCTCTGTAAGAACCAATAATGAACAGACTGTTTCTACTCCAAAGAGTTGGTTTATAAAAATAACAGAGCTATTTATTTTGCATTTTATTTTTTTTTTGCAAAAAAGGGGAAAAGGGAGAGAGATGATAGTTCAGTATTTTTCCTGATGGAAAATCAATAATAATTTGTAGTTTTCAATCAAGATTCTGACACCAGAAACCCTGCAGGATTTGGGCATTGCACTACTCTTAGAAAGGAATGGTTTGTTTTGTACTAGAGCTTTGGAAACTAAAAAAAAAAAAAATGAAAATGCTGGTGTCCCAAAGACAAATGTAAATTAAAAAAAAAATCTTTGCTTTTGATGAAAGGTCTCGTTGAGAAAAAAGCTTTGGAAAGGGAAATTTTCAATTTCTGAATTTCTCATTTTGTAAAATTCTGAGATTGAGGAAAATCCAGAATATAGCTTTTGAATTTTAAATTCTGTATCTGCTTTGAAGTAATTTTAAAACAACGTTTCAGAATTCTGTAATTAGCTTTTCAAAAATGTTTCTGAGTTTTCATTTTGCTGGCAATTTTGGAAAAAAACATTTTTTCCCTTGGTTTTGACCAGTGATAATGAACTGCTAGGGCTGATTACAGATCAAAATTAGCAAAAGTTATATAAGGGAAAATAGGGAAAGTCCGCCGCATAAGATTGTGGCCAGGTCCCTGGATCAGCTGCCGTACACAAGGAGAGCAGTGAACAGAATGGTTGGAGATGTTTCTTCTGGCATCTCTAAGCCAATAATGGTGGTAGGATATTGAATATGGCGTAGATCACTAGAGACATCCGGTTCTGCGCTCTGCCTTCACAGCATTCATTTCTACCAGTGTCAGAGGCAGAATACTGGGCTAGATGGACCTTTGGTCTGACCCTATATGATGCTGCTTATATTTTTCTGATTACTGTACATGGCTGCAGCAAGACCACTTTTTTGCCCTCTGCCACCATCAGCACTTGGGGCAGTTACCCCTGCTTGCCTGCCATAGCTATGCCGTGTGGAAAGTACCAGAGACATTTTCCCCTATTTTTTTTATGTTGCTATATGTCCAGTCAGTAATCTGTACATATGAACCAATACAGAGCTGCAACCGAGAGGGTACTTTTAAATAAACCTAAATTCCTCTGCGTTCTTGAATTAATGTCTTGTCTCACCCGAGTCTGATGCTTCCCCTGAAAAACCGCTGGAGAACACGTGAGCATTGTGACTCCCCTGGAAGTGGGTCTGATGAAATGAATTCCCCTCCCTGCCTTCCCCCACCACACTCAGAATTTTTTGCCTGATTCAGGACAAGCTTGAATGCTTACAGTCTTACAGTTAGGTCTGGTGGTATAGGGCAGGCTTCTGTCACCACAAATCATACCTAGTACCTTTTATCGTTAAAGTACTTCCATTCCTCTCCCTGTGGTCACTCAGAATGTCAAGCACTGCTTATGCTAAATAAAGGCAGGAAAATTTAGCAAATAATCCTGGTCAAATTCTGCCCTGGGTTTGTGACCTCAGTCTTGCAAACACTCACACTGCATCTGGCCCTTCATTTTAAAAGTAATTGGAGATCTAACTTATTGAAGGACTAGGAAACAGAAGATCTCCGCTTTAGTAAGCTGTCTATCACGTGCAAACTCGCTGCCACAAATTGTACTAGCAAACTATCGGAAAAGGGAGAGAAGTCCTGCACAGAACTAGCTAATGCAGCCTTGAATTCGTTAAACAATCAGATTGCTGCTGCCACAGGGTCTTATTCACGATGTGAAATACTCTAGGGTATGTGCACTCAGATGATCTTGGGATCCAACTTTGCCAGAAGGTCTTCATAGGGAAGATTTAAATGAGATGGCAAAGACCTGCACTATTAGGTCATTGACTCCTTCTCCTCTGCCAGTTTGGGATTGCTCCCCTGAGTACATTTCCTACCATTTCAATCGTGTATGCTATACCACTCAGGGAGAAATCAGAAGAGAACTTAGTCATTTTAAGCATAGCTTTGGATCAATACAAATTAGTGCTAGACAGTTAAGTGATTTTTATGCCTTAATTTTTATTATCTCCTCAGAACTCTGGATTAGCTCTTGTACTTTGTTTCTTTACAAAAGTTTTGCTCAACAGAGTAGAGTGGAATGAAAAAATGTGGTTGAAATTTAGCAATAGAAATCAGAGAGAATTATATTTTGGGGGCTTTTATTGATTTTTTTCCCCACTTTGCTTCTCAGGTTCTTTTTTTAGGTTGGAAGAAAAAACATCCTGAACTCCTCAGCTCAAATCCTTTTGAAGTTTTTCTATCTGACAGGTTGTTTTTATCCACTTACATTTCAACAGAGTTGTCTGAACAGCATAAAAGGGGAATTGTGTACATCCTTTCTCCAGTCTTTTTCCATTCTTGTATATGAAGGCTTGGCTACAGAAGCCCAACTACATATTTCAGCACATATAAATCCATCTGTCTTCAAGACAGCACTTAAGCATGAAAGCTAAGTACAAGCATTCAAGAAGCCCAAGGCGGAAGCACTCTAACTTTCAAGCTTTACTCTAAGCACTGAAGGTTAGGTTGGAGCAACCAGAAGAGCCGTAGCTCTGCACAGGCTGAGCCCAGCAGGTGAGGAGGGGGCCCTTGCTCTCCTCCCAACGTGCCCCACGGGGTCCCAGGCTGCTGGAGCCGAATGGCCGAGCTACCCCTGATTGGCTGGGAATGAGGCACCGCAGCCCCAACCCTCTGCCTGAACATGCCTTCATTACCCGGCTTGCGCATCCAAGCAGGAGCAGTGGCAGGTCCTGCTGGTTGCCTTGTGTGAGCCCACTTGAGGCCACGGGCCATCACAGCTGATGTGGCAACAGCTCATCATGGCATGTGCCCTCATGGCCACGAGCCACCAGCCGGCCATCCTGCACATGGCCACGCAGAGCACCCTGCACCTGCTAAGGTGTGTGCGCGTCCCGGATGCCTGGGCTCTGTGTATGTCCATGTCCTGGACACATGGTTCTGTGTGTGTGTCCTGGAGGTGTGGGGTGTGTGTGTGTGTCTCTCTCTTACAGATACCTGGGTTTTGTGTGTGTGTGCGTGTGTCCCAGACGAAATGGGTTCTCTGTGCGTGTGTGTGTGTGCATGCGCCCCATCTCCATCCCCCCCGCCCCACAGAACTCAGGCGTCTGGGACATGTGTATGCATGCACACACACACACACGTAGGCACACAACTCTGGCTTCATTTACCCTCCTCAAGTTTAGCTTTGAATCCAGGTTCAGAATGAAGCAAACAAAAAACTAAACCCGCCCCCCCAAAAACCCAGGTGGCATTTCTGTGGTAGAAGTTTCTTTGCTAATCACAATGGGAACTGTGCTAGGCCAGCACTGGCTGGATCAAATCCAGGCTGATTTGTAGTTTAATACCAGAACCAGATGTAATTAAACAGGTTTGAATTATTTCATTCTGAACCCAGATTCAAAGCTAAACTTGAGGAGGGTAAATGAAGCCAGAGTTGTGTGCCTACATGTGTGTGTGTGCACACATGTGCATGTACGTGTGTGTGTGCATCCTCCCCCCAACCATGCTTTACTTTAAATTTGGTGTGGTCCCGAGTAAGGCCCAGCGCAAGCCCAGAAGAGGCAGCATGTCACTTCAACCTGGCTCTGAAGCATCTGTATAGATTGGGTACTTTTGTGGAGCTTTTTTGGTGCTGTAATCCAATAGCTGGTTGAATCAGCTTTAGATAAAAGTGCCGAAAAGCCCCACTGAATTGCCCAATGTATACAGACGCTGCAGAGCCAGGTTGAAATAATGCGCTGCTGCTTCCAGCAAAGCACAGGGGTTTTTTTTGTTTTTTTTCATGTCTGCAAGCAGCCATAATGATTACCTGGCTGTAGATGGGATTTTCCTCTAATTCACTGATAGAAGACATAACAAAGGCAGGCTAGGAATCTACTTTCCATTAAACAGTACAGTACAAGGACCCAATTCTGCTGCAGTTGAAATCAAGGGAAAATTGCCCCGACTTCAATGAGTGCGAGATCAGGCCATAAATCCTTGAAAAATGACAAGCCCAATTGCAGATTTAAATATTACTCCATTTCAATGACTTGCATGCGACTGAAGGACTGTGTGATAAACTTAACCTCCCCCTGCTGCCCCCCCCCCACAAATCCATATAGTGCTTCTGCCCTGGGTGCAAACAAACAATGCCTTTGCAAACCTTCGAACAACTTCTTGGTAAACAATGCATTGTCCTGGCACTGCAGGTAGTGGCTCCACTGCCTGGCCTTCAGACATGCAATGCCTCCTATTGGCTGCTAATGTGAGGGTGCCGGCTAATTAGATCATTAACAAAGGACTGATGGACTATTAACACCAAGTACCTGGTGCTCTAACTCACCCTGTGTGGGGCATGAGCTGGCAAGTGGGACATCCTGACTGCCTCCTCTCACCGGGGCTTCAGGAAGGTGGTCGTGCTTATCTCTGATACAGATTTTAGGGAAGCTACCGGGCTCAGAAGGGAAAATAAAATCACTGCTTCTTTTGCAGGCAGAAGATTGGGAAAATAGGCAAAGAGTTTCCTCTCCTCCCATTGATGAATGTGAGGCGTTTCTTAAGGAGAACATCATAGGCACTGTATCCTAGAGGGTTTTTTGTGATTGCTGAGTGGCTCTAAGCCAGGAACACTACTTCAAGGCTAGCAAGACCACTGGATATTGTTGTTCATATAGCCAGGGCAAGCAACAACTGTAAAAAGATAACTAATAAAGCAATGTAGGAGCTTGACTTGGCTATTGTGTGCAGGACTGGGTTTGCATGTGCCATAGTTATAAAGCACAGTGTTTTCCAAAGTGGCAATGGGTTTGGACCCAATAACCATTTCTGAAAGTCTCTTACGCAGTTAGGAGGCTAAATCTTATTGACTTCTGGAAAAACTGAGGCTCAGTATGAGGTAGGAGAGCCTTGTTGGTGTAGCTGTGCTAGGGTGGCCATTGGTCCTGTTTTATACCAGACTGTCCTGTTTTTAAACCCCTTGTCACTTCTAAACGAGGAAGAGGCTGCAGAAAGTCCTGTGTTTCAGGTCATTAGTGGAAATACATGTCAGTCATTGGTCCTTGTGATTCTATTGGCTGTGCCTAGAGGTAGGGTGGTGTGCAGTCTGGAGGAGCTGTGTTCTGACCCAGCCAGGGAGGGAGGTGGCCTTTTGGTGGCAGCCCTGCCCCTTGCTCTCAATTGGTCAAGTGGCCTAGTAGACCCAACTCTCATTGCTGATTGGCTGAGGAGGCAGTGGCCCTACTCATCACTGCTGATTGTCCTATGGGACTGGTGGTCTTCCCCCTGCTCATGCTCATCAAAGGGATGAGGGTCCTGTATTCTGGGGAGGTGTCAGTAGCCACCCTACTCTGTCCCAGTGTATATCACTACACTGACAAAGTGCTCCTCATAGGAACACAACCTGCTCTTGTGCTGGTATATTTTATTCCAGCTCCTTTAAGCTATGCCAAAAAGAGTGTCGCTGGTGTAACTGCATCTATGCTTGGGGCCCTTGCCAGCACTGCTATTGCTAGTTACAGGAGATCACACCTCCTCCTACTCTGATCCGCCATCATTATACCAGCAAAAATTTTTGTGCTGCAGACCTGGCTCAAAGTCATACCCACTAGAACAACCTCCTGCTCCGGGTATACTAGTGCAGTTACACACACAGACCTGCAAGCAACATACTGAGTGGCTCAAGGGGGTGGGACATTACCGTCCATCATCTGCTCTATGACAACAGCCCAAGTGCATGCTCTGATCCTGCGATAATTGAACCATAGGGCCGGTTTAGTTAAAGCAGTACGCAAGCCCCTGAGTGTGGATGCTGTTATGCTGGTATGGATATACTTCATACTGTTACAGTGATTCCCATGGGAAGTAGCTATTCTGAGATTAGCAACCTCTATGTTGGTATAACTGCAGCCAGAGTATGGGTGGTACTGGGTTAAGTATATGGCATCCGAAGCCTACGCATGCACAAACAACCCGTAGACCAAACCTCAGGTTCCTAATTGCCTAAGGCTATAGACAAGCACGTGACTTATTTGAGGGACAAAAAGGGGTGAGGCTTTACTGTGCATTAGCTGCTCTGTGGTGACCACCTGCCTGCTCTAACCCTGGGGTCAATGAAGGTAACCTCCAGTTGGCTCTTTCATGGAGGCCTAAGCTAACACAGTTTGGCTCTTGCCAAGGGGCAAGGATGTGCACACAGGCTGTTACTGTATGTCCACTCCTCTGGGACCAAGACCAATCTCAGCAGCATAATAGACTTAGAGGGGGGCACCAGCATGAACCCATCCCCATCAAGAGTTTTTGCCTGCCCCGGTGTAACCCAGCCGTAGGAGTTGGGCAGGCACAGCCCTGTGTCCCGTAGTGTGTTTGTAGGCAGCGAGGGGAGTGGAACGGGGGCTTCCTCAGCGAGGTTTTGCCATCAGAGGTGCAGCCCTGCACTCAAGAGCATATCTGGGGTGAGAGGGAGAGCGAGCAGGACACCAGGACCTAGCACTGCATCAGTGGGTTGCTGCATCAGTGTGTAGCAAGCCTGTCCCTTAGCTGCGGCATCCTGAGCCTATGCTGCTACAAAAGGAGTCATACTTAGCAGTTGCTGCCCACATGCAGAGTGCAGGGGCAGGTAAGAGTCTGCTCCCCTCGCCCTTCCTTCCTGATTTCCAGTGGTTAGTTTAATTCCCCCCTCCTGCCTTACCTTACCTCTGCCTCCAGTGCTGAAAGAGTTCCCCACACCCCTACCACTCACTCCCTTGGCCCTTTAGTCAGTCGGATGCACGTGCATGCCTTAATTCCCTTTCAGAAAGTGGCGTTCAAGATCCAACATCACACTGAAACACTCCTTGAGATTTTTTTTCCTAAAATCTTTGCAGTCTAACTTAGACAAGAACCCAAGCCAAGTACATTTCAGACAGAAAAGGTGTGAAGACGATGTTGGTAAGTTTGATATAAGGGGAGTCATGAAAGAAAAAGGATTTTAGAAGGCAATGGAAAAGATGAGAGAATGAGCATGCACCTGGTAGCAGACGGAGCAGGATGGGTCCGGACAAGCCCTGAACATGGGTATGGTAATAAAGCCAGGCAGGTCGAAAGAAATCTGGGGAGAGGCTGAGAAATGGTAGCAGGAGAAGGAAATGCGCAAATAGGTTAGGCAGAGGCAAGATGATGAAAAAATATAGTCACTAAATATAAATAATAATAATATTAAAAATAAACCCAGAAGGGGCTGGAGCCTAACAACTCAAGCAGCTTAAAGGGGTCTCAGCGGCCACTGAAGGCTAATAATAAGTCAGTGTACTTAGACCTGCCTCTGCTCACTGTGTTCCTGCCACAGGGGTTTTGCCAGGGGAGAGTGCAGAAGGTCAGAGCTACGTGGCTGCTGAAAGTGAGAACAAGGCTGAATGTATTTACGAGGTGTCATAAAATCCTTGAGCCAGTTAATTGCCACCTTTTGGTTAAATCAAGAACTAGCACAAATAACCCAGGAGTCAGGCTCCCTTTTCTGTGCTTGGATGAGATAAGTAGAATAAATCCAGGCAACTGATGCTTTTTTTTTTTCCCTAAAGGAGGTCCAAAAGCTCATATGAAAGGAAAATTATGTCCCAGCTGTTTAGCTACAAGCCACTGTGAAATATGAAAGTGCCGCTTTGCCTCGATTGAATTAGTGAACCTAGTGCAGCTATTGGTGAAATTCCTGTGAAATCTGTGACAGCAATACAAAATAGCTAAGGTCTGAAGTCCATGGGTGGTAGTGGTATGCAGTGGTAGAGAGCTGCACCAACACTTGCATGTTTTAGCTTCTTTCTTTATGCTTCCTGCTGTCAGATGAAATGACCAATTTTCCTAAGCAGGAGGCATTTATTGAGCAGCTGCTCTCACTGCAGGTCCACATAGCTTTAAGCAGCTTGAGTTCTCGTTTTGTTGTATAGGGGCTACATCCTGCCTGGAGCCCTTTAGAGAACACGGAAACCTAAATCCAGATTCTCAAAGTTACTGCAAGCGGTCACAGCCCTTTGATTTTAATGGGTGTAGGATGCTGATTAGAGTCCAGCTTATCCTTTTGCAGAAGGCAGTGATTAGAAAAAAGCCTCTGCAAATCCTGAGCATGAAAAAATGGGCCAAACTGCCATTCAGAAGGCAGGAGCATAGCCTGGGAAGTACCTCTTGGGCCAAAGAGTTCGGTCATGTAATTCCATGCAATAATATAATGTGCTGAAGGGAGGGACGCTGGACTTTTACAGATCTAATAGGATCTCCCTCTTAGGGGCTGCACTGGGGTTGGTGCATTTATTCCTTTCCGAAGATATGGCCACGTGCACAGATAGTGTCATTATCAGCGCGGTAGGCCCTGAGCCCTTCCAGTCACTACCCTCTGAGGAGCATAGTTGTTGGACAGGTCTTAGGGTCTTATTTTCTGACATCTTAGATTACTACAACTGAAGGGGATTTTGAAATCCGAATCCACAATTTGGTGTTTGTGGCACATGGTAGTTGCATTTCTCATGGCCTGGGCCGTGAGAATAAATAAGTCCGTTTCGCTTTTGCTGTTTTCTCTGTTTTAGTTTTGCATTCCCAGGTCTTAGTAAGAAACTGGTGCAATGGCTGAGTTGAGAGCAAGCAAGTCAGTGTTAACTGCCTGGCAAGGGGTGCGCTCATTGAGGTAAAAATTGTGGAAACATTCATCCCAGGTTACATTTGAAAAGAGTCTACATTTTTTTTCGGTTATGCTTGATTCTTTTTAATGTTTAGTTAAAAGAGCTCACAAGCCCCATACCTCCTATGGAGGTTGCCCATCCTGTTAACAATATGGCTGAAACGCTGAGAGCCATTTTAACTAATTGCTAGGAAACAGAGTAAGGAAATGTCCAATAATGTGAAGAGAAATCTTGTGGGGCAAATGATTTAAGCACCTACCAAAGAGGTGTTATTGGACACCCAGCATAAAGAGACCATTAATTTCTCTGAGCATGAAGAAACCATCAGTTTTCTGTACTTGATGGCATAGCAGCTTTCCAGTCTAATTGATAATGAATCCAGCAATACATGTCTAATTGTTTTGCCGACTCCCACGTTTTGAAGATAAATGTAACAGGCAAATTGAAGCAAACTTAACACATTGTGCAAAGTGAAGCTCCAATCTTTTATTCTATGCAAGCCCACTTTCTCCATACTTCACGTTTTGGTGTTTGTAGCCCAAGTTTTACTTTGAGGTTTTTTTCCAGAGCAGGCTGACCAGTGAAGTTGGAATAAAACATTTTAAGCCCTGAGTTGATCAGCTGGTTCGTTTAGCTTGACCTGCAAAATGTTGGCCAGGGCTGTCCGACTGGAAGCCTGCTGGCTGCACGTGGCCTACGTGGCCTTTTAAGTCGTGACCCCTGGGCTTGCACCG
>JAGPOW010000261.1:251098237-251117802 GCA_030014935.1 Caiman crocodilus | reverse complement strand
ACCGCTCCAGCTGAAGTCTCCGGGCTCCCTCTCCCTCCTCCAGCGTTCGCTGCCTGCTCCTGCCCCAGGGAGTAGGGTAGTGCAGTGCAGCTTGGGGCACTGAGAGTGAGCCTGGGGCCATATGGTCCTATGATGCAGGGGCGGGCATAGGAGGTTGTGCACACTGTGCATGGCCTCAGGCGACCCATGACTTGCCCTGGTGTGGCCTCTGGGCATGAATTCCCCAGCTGCTTAGATGTTGAAAAGCCCCAATATAGGAGAAAACCTCCTGCAGTAATTTCTACACCAGGCCTATCACTTGTGGCAGATTTATTTATGTCTTTTAGAGACGTCCGGTCTTAACTAAAACACTTTAAGTGATGCAGAATCCACCATGTTTCTTCATCAGTTTCTCCAAGGATAGATTACTCTCAAAGTTCAAAATTCAAATTAGGAACCCTATTTTTAGTCTGCATTTGTTCATCTTCAGGTTCCTGTGTTGGAACCTGTGATGCCCTTTTGCTAAAGATCCTTTTGTATTAGAAACCTCTGCATAGGTACCTATAGGCCATGATGGTGTCACCTCTTGACCAAGTGAAAACCACACCAAAATCCCTGAATTGTGCATAGTTTTGACCGACAACTTAACCTCCTTGCTGCCAGCCCTGCCTCACCTTTTATTTCATAAATTCAATAGATCTGTCAGTCCTTGGACTTAACTTGATTCTTCAGTTGTGGCCGCTTGTTCTGCATGATCAACCTTCTCCCAGAGAAATTCTCTCCAGGGCAACAGCATTGTCCTCACTTCTGGCTTGCTCCATCTAACAACCGTGACATGCAAAACAAATGGTCCCTCTCTGGAATGAGAGACTAACTCGAGTACACTACAGCTCCTTTCCCTACCCATCATATTAATATATGGTGTCTTGTTCCTTTTTATTACAACCCTCATCGGCTTGTTCCATGACCCACATCAACCTCATAATTCATTCAGCAATGCCACCAGCATCTCAATCAACCCGTGTTGATGGCTTGGAATCTGTGAGGGGTTTCTGAGTACAACATGAATGTTCAGACAGAAGCTGTTTGATAGGCAATGAAATGGTGATGACTAAGCTATGCTGGCCCGTCCTGGATTTAAAGTCCTTTTGAACACTTTGCCTTTCCATAATGAGTGAAATGGTATGTTTATGGTGTCACCTTTCCATGAGCAGCGTTGGAGGAATACCCTTGTTCTGGAAGGTATGACGGAAGATGGCAATTCCACTTTGCAGAAACTTTTGAGATTTTGTTTTTGTTCTGCATAGCTTATGCAGAACAAAAACATACGCTTATATGTGTAGCATGTGCTGATATAGGTAGCATGCAATGTGATCTGGTGGGGGTATATGCCTAGCATATGGAAGAACCACATTCAAGTTGCCCTGTTTTGTCTGACTCCAAGCATATTTTTCCCTTCCTGATCTTTCTTGAATCAAGCAGAGCAAGGGCTTGAATACAAGCCATCCCCTAACTGCCAGAATCTAGCATACCTTGTTCCCATTTCCCTTTCCTTTCCCTGCCAACCCCAGATAGAATTTATTGGAGACTGACATTTTTGTGCAAAATATCAGTTTGCCAAAATTCATTCAGCATAACATTTTTGACTGGCTCTATGGCTGGGATGGTTTAGAGAGGAATGTTTCTGCTTTGAATAGATGACCTCCTGAGGTCCCTTGCAGGCCTATTTGTATATGATTTCATAAGGAACAGGCATTATAAACAGCCCCTGTCCCAGACACGTATAACCAAAATTATTGCTAGGCATTTTTAAACAGTGATTACTCACATTATCAGAGGGTTATGGTAGGAGCATTGTCTAAATCTTAACATACAAACACAGTAAAATGGCTCGTCTTTGTATCAGTTCTTTCAAGGAGTTTATCTTCCTTTTTTAGCATTTTTCTGATACTTAGGGATGTCTCAGCACAACCGGGTTGTGGATTGTCCACGTTTAGTTTTATTCTTTTAAAGCCTTGCTGCGAGAAGGGGCTCACATGTGCACAGGTAAATAAGAAGCAGTTCTTGTAGCAGGTATTCTTGAAGCATCCGTGAGAAGCACGCGAGGAAGAAACTGCATTACGAAATACCATGAGGATCTTCGAAAAATCTGCTTTGGGCAAACACAGACTGATTGAACTCAATTCAGAAGTAGCTGAAGTGATGGGATTTTGTAGGCTGGACTATGAGTGAAGTCTCCCTAGATCAGCAATTCGCAGTCCGGGTGTTGGGAGATCCTTTGAAGGATGGTACAGGAAGTGTGAAGAGAGAAGTAAATAAGCACAGGATTCACAGATTTCATAGACGTTTGGGCTGGAAGGGACCTCAGAAGATTATCGAGTCCAGCCTCCTGCCCCAGGGGCAGCAAGTCAGCAGCTGTCAGAGGATCCCAGCAAGATAAGCATTCAGATGTCTCTTGAAGGCGTTCAGAGTAGGTGTTTGAACCACCTCTGGCAGCAGTCTGTTCCAAACCTTGGGGGCTCAGACAGTGAAGAAGTTCTTCCTTACGTCCCGGATCCTGTTTCAGGTACGAGGAGATAAGCAGACAAAGGCTAGCACAGACTCCCCTGCCTAGCTCCTCTCCCACCTCTGCTGCTTACCCCCTCTGCAAGAAGATAAGCCCTATAATAAACTGGTTTTTGAAATGGGGTGCTGCTCAGTTCACAAAAGTTATGGAGCGGTGGCTCCAGTCAGACAAGGTGAATCTGAAAAGGCTGAGAACCACTGGCTGTATGAACCTATATGAAATATTGCACGTCAAAGGAGAAGAATCCATTTGTGGACTTGATTCTGCTTTATACAGAGCTGGTTGAAATGGAGAATTTCACAGTTTGAACCAGACCAGAAATTGCATTCAAAACAGGAACGGGGTTTGCAAAAACGGGATGGACTGAGGCTTTTTAAAGTTAGAGAAACTTCCCAGCCCCTTAGGCTGGTAGTCATTATATCTGGTGAACGCAGTAAGAAACAGGTTTGGTAAATGTGTCCAATGAAACTCCAAAGGCCTCATGCAATGCAGAGATCAAGGATTACTTAGGGCCTGACCTTTCCATTCCTTCCCATGTTGGACTGTACATGATATCATGCGTAACTCTCACCAGGTGACATTTTTAGCATAGGCCTCTCTAAGTTACAAAGAGACCTAAGTTAATTAATAGCTGAAATCTTACAGACTCCTTCAAAGGAACAGATAGAGAAAAGTGATACTAGAGATGACTTCTCACATCTGTGAGAAGTGATCTCTATCAGTCATAGCAAGTATAGGAGATGCAATGCTTCTTGCAAGAAATAACCTCAAGAATCCAAGTGCTAGGGCTCAAGATAACTTTCTTCCCTAGTGTACCCACTTTGCGAAGTTTCCATTGCTCCTTTTACATTGTGTCATGCAAAGAAATAATTAGAGGGGGAGAAACAGACTCCCAAAAAACTTAATGATAGACATTTATAGTTAAATCCATAATATCATGGAGGTGAACAGTGACATCTGGTGATTCAGAGGGATTTCCTTTTTCCTTTAAAAATAATTACTTTTGACTGGCAGGTGATTTTGATGCTGACAGACCTATATGTCCCATTACCATCCAGCTCAGAGCTTCTAATTACATTTGTTTTAAAGGGACACTGTCAAATACCTAAGGCCTTTAGGAAAGGCAGCAGAATAGAAGATCCAAGAACTGCTTCCTCAATATATGCATGGTCATTAATATCTGTACAAAATGAGAGTGAAGTTTCATCATGCTGCTTGGGTAGCAGACTTGGGGAGTTACAGAATTTTCACTTTCCTGGTTTGCACTTCTCCTTTCTTTTATGGCTAGAATAGATGGGAGTTTCATGTGCGGGGTGCCTGCTCTGACGCACTGTAATTACAGCACATTGGAGCAGACTCAATAAACTGAGTCTGCTAAAGCATGCTAATTAGCGCATTCCAGCAGCCTTGCTTGGAAATGGCAGCAGGGCTCTGAATATGTGAGAGACGCTGTGGATGCTTTAATTAGAGTGGCTCCTGAGAGCCGCTCTAATGAAAGTGCCTCCTCCTGCCCCTGGAGCACGTGTAAAGATGCCCAATGTTTTCTGCTCTAACTCAAGGCAGTATTTTGGAAGAGTTTAAGAAGCACTGGCTTAGGTCTGTTATTGTCAATTAAACTTACTTTACCCCATCTGAAGATCTCTCACTCTTGCTCTCTCTCATATATATATATATATATATACATACATACATAATTTAACCTATAACTAAAAATATACATTTTTAAATACAAGTTAAATAATGGAGCCTGTAACTTGATTGAATTTATTATGCAGCCAGACTCCTGGGAGAATGTGCTATTTGCTATTGTAGCAATAGGGGACTTAACATAACAGTTTGCTTCCTGTCATTACCTATGAACAAACTACGTTCTTTTCTTTTCTTTCATGTAAATTTTCAGCTTAGTTAGGAATAGGAAATGGAGGGGATTAGTGTCTGACAAACAGAAAAGGAGGCTATTACAAACTATTAGGAGAGGGGGGAAAGCAAAGTTGAACTTTGAAACCAAGTTCTTGAGTATGTCCTTTCAAATGCTTCCTTCCCTCATCTAAAAGGCTAATGATTGCAAATATAAAGAAAGCTGTAAATTAGTTCTGTATTTCATTTGCTAGCAGAGCAAGAGCCAGTTTGAACCTGGCTGTTCTTTCCCCAGGGAATAGATAGGACTAAATTGCAAAGGAGGAAACTTATTATCTATAACCTCTATCCTGGTTACATCTCCCTCCTAACGATACTGAAAGCCCTATCTGGTGAAGGGGTTTAATTGACAGACAGATTTGCATTTTAAAAGGTTTTAATGCATTCATATTCCTCCTACAAGCCTTTCTGCTTTTATTTGTAGCAAGCTTCCTATCATTCATCAGCCATAGTGGGCTACTTTGGAGCTCCTGACTAACTTTCTCTTAGGCAGTCTTAGGTAGAAGTGCACAGTTGTTAGCTGGCATGTTGCTGAGCCTGTGCTTTTACTGAGTCTATGTATGTTGCCCACAATTCCCAGGCTTCCTAGTTTTGCATCCTATGTTCACAAGTGCATGACCTGTTGATTTGATCAGTTAAATTTGAAACTCATTGATTGCAGAAGAGGAGCGTGGGTGGATTTAGGATTTTGAAAAGCGGGGTGTAAAGATGGTGTGGCACATCACCTATGTAAAGACAACATATTTTTCTACAGTTAATGTAGTTAAACAAGAAGCTTTACTAATATGGTAGCACCATATTATTCAGTTTAAGATCAGAGAAAAAACAAATGTAACTATTCGAATGTGCACTAATTTGCTAGAGTATATATAAAGTTTAAGAAAACACAACTAACTAGGCAAAACTAGTCATGCTGGCTGTCATTCAGAATCTTACCTACTGCAAGTTCATGAACAACTGGTGCCTCCCACAACTTGGGGGGCACCATAGTGGCAAGTGGTGAGCAGGGACCGCTTGCAGCTGCCGCCTCCAGCAGTGGGGGGCAGGGAGCGGGGAGCGCTGGGTGAGGAGTGGGAACCACCCGCAGCTCACCTCCGTGCTGTCAGAGGCGGCACGCAGCAAGCGAGGACAGCCTGCAACTGGCGGCAAGGGGGTGGCAACCGCCCGCAGAATTTCACCTATGTGCAACCTTATCCTTGATGAACTTTTCTAGGATATTCCCTAGGATGGAAGTTAGGCTGCTTGGCCGATGGTTACCCAGATCCTCCCTCATGCCCCTCTTGTGGGTGGGCACAACATTGACCCTCCTCCAGTCCTCGGGGACTTCTCCAGAATGACACGAGTTTGGGAGGAGTTTCACCAGGGATTTTGCAATGACTTCAGCTAGCTCCTTCAGCGCTCCTGATAATGACACTGCTTGCAGCAGGGAATAATGCAGGGATACATCAATTCTGTTACACAAATCAGGCATGTCAATCCCTTATCATTCGTAACATGATTCAGTCTTATAAAGCCACAAACACATAATCAGATATTTATTACCCAGGTACTTTGCATCTTAAATAAGTACATTCCAATATCATTTTGTTTCATCCCAAGCTGTGCAGATTCCTTCATTTCAGAATAAGCACATTCCAATATAATTTTATTTTGTACCAAGCAGAAAGCCTTTGGTTCTTCTCGCTCAATTCTGCTGGGTATCTTCCAATCCTTCTGGGTCTTACAAGTTTTTGGGAGGTTTTAGCAATTACAGAATTGCTAAATCTTTCTGTGTCTAGTGATATAAGCAGTAATTTAAAGATGCTCTGTATCTAAGAAGATTGAGGAAGCTGGTAATTCAGAGATGGTCCCTCAGGTTAGAAGTTAGTTAGTCAGAGACAAACATAGGGATCTGCAGAGGTTGCCTACTGCTTCACAATACAAATTGTTTTGTTTTTCTCATTCATTGGATGCCTATATTTATTGAACCTAGTGATCACTAGCTCAGCCAACAAGAGGGATTTGAGAGGGTTAGAGTCACTTGGAATTTACCTCTGCAAACCATCTAGCCACAAAATAAATCTTCCAAAAACACTATTCCACCATGGCTTCTCTACCATCCATAGTGCTTTTGGATTATTGGGCCCATACACATACAGGTCTAGAAGACCCTTTTTTGCCTTTGCCCCTGATATGATTTTGGCCAAACTACAAAGGCATGTAGGTTACCAAGTTCCATCTTGGTTCTCAGGCTATTCAGAGGGTCATGGCATGTCTGCTTTGTTTACAATCCTGCCCCTGTCCAAGGCAGAAGAAATGCAGGTTTTATAGGACCTTGCACAGGATTTTGCTTTTTTTTAGTCATTTTAAGCCCTTACCTTATAAATTCTTTATGACCAGCAACTTTTTTGTGTTTGTACAGCACCCAGGAGAGCAGGGTCCTGGACCACGAGTAGGTCTCCTAGGTACTACAACAGTAACTACCTGGGTAAATGTCAATTGCAACAGAAAGAGCTGATCGCAGTATGTAATAATGGTACATGTCATGCTACCGCGCTCTGTTGCTGCGGAACAGATGTTCCATCTCTCCCGGTCGCGTTCGCCATCTAATCACGTCTACCTGGAAGAGTGTGCAGCAAGGTCAAAGTCTGTGCTTTTACCACATTCAGCTTGCAAGGTACTTTTGAAGTTTTGGGTTTCTGTTTTTTGGAAGACAGCGAACTGCACAATGTACAACCTCAGCAAAATATATGATGGGTTTGCACCACGGTTTACTTTTGATTTCCAAAAAACTCTGGAGGGCAAGCACTTGATTTAGTGTTGAAGGGGAAGTATGCAAAGGGTCAGCTGAAGCAGGCAAGGGATGGGAATTGCTGTGCAGCTCATGCACTGAAGTGAATAGGTCACAGTTTCAAAGAACATAGGCCTTGAAACAATTATCTCTTCAGCACTTCACCCTGAGCACAGACAGCTTCTAAGCTTGCGAACTATGGTGGTGTTGTTTTGTTTGTTATTTTAAAAGCACTTTTCAGCAATTCTGGTGGGCAGAGTTGTGTGTGTGTATAGGGTATAATACAAGCTTGATGATGATACCTGCCTCAGTCATCCAAACCAAAGGTCTTAGGCAACAGCTAGTATGCTTAAGTGCTATGAGGATTGCATTGTAAGTACTGCTTTCTAAAATGGGAACTTTTTGCTCTCTGCCCTGTGCTCCCTGTCTGATCTGCTGATCTTCTTTCTGCATCCTACACCATCTGCTGCTAGGATGCCTGCCTGATCCACCATGTGCTGTAGTCCAACCCCCTTCAGGATCATGCCTATCCAAACCATCCCATACAAGTCTGTGTCCAACCTATCGCCAAAAACTACACAATCAGTCCTGTTGTACAACTGTTGCCCAAAGATGCCCAAATCACCCTAATCTGGCACAGATAAAGAAGGCAGATGGAGGGCTGTTGGGACCCCAGCAGTTTGAGCCCAGGCAGAGCAGCCCCCATCTGGCAGGGCACTCGGGGGGTGAGCCCTGGGCTCTGGGTGCTGGTGCTGGTGCTGTGCAGCAGAGATGCTCAAAACTGCTCTACTGGAGGGACTGGCTAGGGCAAGAGGGTGCTAAAGGGCAGGGCTGGGCGGTAGGCCTATGCAAAGCAGAAAGTATTCATTTTGGATTCTGATTCAATGAGACAGTGATTCGATTTGGTGATTCAAATCACTGTCCCAATTCAATTCAGCTGAATCCAAATCCAAAGATATATGGCACCAAATCTTATTTGGCCATAGACTATACAGGCAGGCAGTGCCGGCAGGAGCAGCTTGGAGGTGCAGCCGGATGAGCCCTGGCTCGAGCCAGCAGCCCTGCGAGAAGCCGCAGCTCGTCCGGCTGCCCTCCCTGCTGGGGCAAGGCAGGCAAAGCTGGTAGCCATGGGAGAAGCCGCAGGAGCTGAGGGAAGCGATCGGGGAGTTAGGGGAATTGAACCGGGAGCTGGGGGGAAGCCCCTGTTCATCCCCCCAGCCCCCAATCATTCCCCCCTGCTCCTGGTCCGATTCTTCATTTCCCGGTTTGATCCCCCAGTTCTCCAATCATTCCCCCCCAGCCCCCGCAGCTTCTCCCAGGGCTCTCGGCACAGCCTGCCTGGTCCTGGCGAGCGGGGAGGGACAACCAGGGGGAGCAGCCAGACGAGCCATGGCTTGAGCGGCAGCCCTGGAGAAGCTGCAGGGCTGGGGGATCAAACCAGGAGCAGGGGGAAGCCCCTGTTCATACCCCCAGCCCTTGATCATGCCTCCCAGCTCCCAGTTTGAGCCCCCAGCTCCCCAATCATTCCCTCCAGCCGCCGTGACTTCTCCCAGGGCTGCCAGCACTGCCTGCCTCACCCGGCGAGGGGGCAGCCGGATGAGCCGCGGCTTCTCCCAGGTCTGCCAGCTCAAGCCGGCGCTTGTTCGGCTGCTCCGCCGGCTGCTCCTGCTAGCACTGCCTAGCGCCTGCCTGTGCAGTCTATGGCCGAATCTCAGAATCTCTCTGAATCGATTCGGAGGCTCACGATTCTATTCAGAGAGATTAAAGGGTCTCCCGATTCGATTCGGTTTTGGAGGCTTGGCCGCCGAATCAGATTGAATCTCCTCTGAATCAAATCAGCTACTGCAACTTCACGCAGCCCTACTGTGCCGCAGGCAGGCCCCGCGCTTTTGCATCCTTGTGCCTTAGCCAGCCCTGGTCTTCATCTACATGTGCATGTGCAGTAAGTAACTGTGCCTTAAGATAGTACTGTCTACAACAGCACTATCTTAGGGCACACTTAATTAATCTATTGTGCTACTACATCCATAGTGACCCCAGCACATGTAGATGGTGACCCTTTACTGTGCCATAGCCTGTGTTGCTACATGCAATTGGACAGACATTACATATGGTGCTGGAAATAGTCTTGTTGCCAGGAAACTGATGCTGGAAAGAACTAACATCTTTTTACAGAACTATCATTTTTTATTCTGTGAAAAACCACATGAACAGCTGTGCGCTTGTTTTTTGGGGGCGTAAAAGCATGGGTTTCTCACTACAAATGTCCATGCTATCAATCACTTTCCAGCCTCTGGTACAAATATTGCAATTGTCTTGTCACTTTTGCTGATTCAGTTATATGTCAAATGTTATGACAACAATACCTATTCCTTTCCTCCTCACATGCAATATGGTGGGTTACTTAATGTCAAGATACGAACTCCTATTTTTAGTGGAATTTTTGGTTATAACAACATATTAGAGCTAAGAAGTTGTATCAGAAGCTAACCACCTCTTGTGAATCTTTTGAACAACTCAAGGAGTCTTGATAGTTGTTTTAAATCCAAGTATGCACCTTGTTCCATGCTGTTTGCCATAATCAATTAGGCAAGTTCAAATTAATCATACTTGTAGATGCAATGTTGCAAAGCTGTACTGGGTTTGACTCAATCATACTTTAAGAATAATTTTTTTCTCCTCTGCCATCAGCCCTTCACTTTAATTTTCATTTATTTTGTGGACCTCACTTTTTTATACATTTAAGGGTACTCATACTCTTCTGATTTGTTTCTTGCATTGGTGTTATCCCTGTGAACGGAGGTCTCTGCTGCTATCTCTACAGCTACAGACCATTTTATCCTTTTCCTTTGCCTATTATTATTTGTTCAAAACCTATCCTCTCTGACAGTTCATTTACTCCCTCTCAAACAGTTGCTCAGCCTGACTATTCCAAAAGACTTTTTAATATACCCAGCACTTAAATTCTTCCTAATTTCACTCTTTCCTCTCCTTAGCTATGATTTATTATTAGCTACACATTTAAGATTTCTGCTTTGCTTCATCCTGTTTCATACAGAAACTCGAAAGGGGCTTTTAAACTTAAGTGAAAAACTCCGTTGTTCAAGGTACATTTCTGAAGAGCTGAAGTTATTGAATCAATATATTATTATTTGTATTCCTGTAATGCTGAGCTCCCCGGTTTGGAGCATTGTTATTAATGTATAGATTAGGTATACACAGATTAAGTTTAGTAGTAGCATAGAAATCGGAGATATCAAAATTGTTAGCATGGCTAGTCCATAACCCTGTGGCTAATACAGCGGCATTGTTTGTAGCATCTTCATGTATCTTCTTCACTCTAGTTCTCACTAAATAAAGGATGAGATATCTGAATTTTTTTTTGGATCACCCAACTACTCCTTTTCCTTCCCTGCTTTTCTGCAGACCTCAGATCTTCTGAAGATTCCTCCTACACAAATGCCCCTTTGCTGTACTGGTTCTATCCCTGCAGCAATAATCCTCCCCTCTCTGGTTCTTTTGAACTGTGCTTCCTCCATTAGCTCCAAACTGTTCATCACCTGTACTTGTCCCATGTTCAGATCAGTTCACTTAGGTTGCCAACCTGGCTGCATAGTTCTCTCTCAGGATTTACAGGTGCTGCATGTCATGCGGTATGTGAGTCCCTGCTGGGTATCAGCAAACAAAAGCACTAATTCATGGAGGAAAGGGGAGGGAATTATGGAATAAACTAAATATGACCTTCTTCCTTTGCAAATGACTGGTGCTTTCTGTTCTGTATCTTATGTTACCTGTCTAATATAGATGATAAGATTGAGTGTATTTTTTGGAATGCTGCACAGATAATGCCATTCAAATATGGTGCTATTCATGGGTCCAGAGCAGGTGTATTCTAGAATCTACAAGTGTGAGGGTTAATGGCTAATGCCTGATAACTCCTTAGGATGGGCACCATGAATTTCAGTGACTTCTGAGAGTCTAAAAGATGCAGAGAGAGGAAGTAATTTGTTAGAAACTCTTATTTGGGAAGGGGTGTCCTGAAGCTATTTAGAAATGGAACAAGGTCTTGATTCTGGGCAGTAATGAGAAGACTGAAAAAAGTGCTGTGGGCTGACTGGGTGCTGGTTGGGAAAGACTAATCCTGCTTTCCCTTGCTAGTGGACTTTACCTGACCTTAGATATGTCCTAAGAATTTGCTCCTCTTCTCTGTTGCCATCTTCTCTTAATATGATCAGCAGAACTTCTACAACTTCTAGTAATCCATCAGGAACCAGCATAGTCCATAGTTATTGGGCCATCACCTGCATTCTGCAAGCCATTTTATTGACTGTATTTTCTACTCCACTTGAGAGACAAGGTACTAACAACATTAAGATCTGAAAGTGAAGAGTGTAATGCTCTTTCATGCAAAAGAGTGAAATGCTTTAACATGCAAAAGCATTTCTCTGTTGCTTACACCTATTCTAAATGGCTGAGACATTTCTAGGGGACCTAGATAATGTCTCCCCTCCTCCTCCTGTCATTGATAGGGTTGTTGATCATGAGCATTGAAGTGCCCAATCCTTTTCATGTTTCTTGATTTAAATATTACCCCCGCCCACCCACGCCTCTTGCTCAAGCAGCCCCTGCACTGTGCATGTGCTGGCTCTCTCTTTCTCTCTCACACACACACTTGCACACACTCACACCCCCCACCCTTTGGAGGGTGAATCAGGACAACTGCAGGCCCCGTCGAGGCACCACCACTCCGCATACCGTTGGCTTCGTGCTCCAGCCACTCGCCACCCCCTGCTCTGTACTCGAGCCACTTGCCACTCCCACAGGCCACTGCACTCTCTCTCTCTCTCTCTCTCTCTCTCTCCCCATGGTTGCTGGTGTTCACGAGGGGAGCATGTGACCCCCGGAAGCCAATCACTTTGCCTGCTGCTCCCAGCCCCAGGCAACCAGCCCAGGGGAGCAGAAAATCCAGACATTTGCTTTTATTTTAAAACCCCACCCAGATGCAGCACAGGGCTCCAAAAAACAGGACACATCTGGGAAAACCCGGACGTATGGTAACCCTATTCAGGATCTTATTTTTCACACATGCTGCAACTAGTCATTGAAACAGCTCTGAGGACAGTAGCGGTACCAGTCCACTTCTCTGGCCAGTATAAGAAATCTCCTCCTCTCATATATATTCTAATATGATTCATTATTGCCAAAGGTATGCAAAGTACTTTTCCAGTGTGTTGCCCCATGCACCCTTAAATGTCCGATGCAAATGGACATACTTACTTAAAAGCTTCATCTAGCCTAGTCAGGCTCCTCCTCCAAATCCTTTGTGAAAATTCTCCTTGGCCATTGTGCCTGTGAAACAAGGAACAGCACCTGACACTAGTTAAGTCCCTTAGAGCTAAGATTGCTGCTTATCCCCGTGTCTACACTGTTATCTTCTGCGTATGGTATTTCCCTGTTGCCTCTCATTTTGTACCTGGGCAGTGTGCTTTAGGTAGCATGGACATTTTTTATTATTTCTCTCCCCATACCATGTACAGTGAGGCTTGGCCCTGGCCAATAGAGAGGGTTGGTCAAAAACAATAAAAAATCTTTCACTGAAGCTGCTTTGAACAGGAAAGAAAGTTTTCAAATAAAGTTGTTTTTTGGTTTTGTTTTTTTTCCCCAAAAGAGCATCTATTTTGTGTGGAACACTTTAAATATTCCTTTGCGTGGAGGGGAAAGGTGGCGACTAACCCTAACAACCTGAAATTTGGCAATGCCTTTGCAATCCCACCTCAAAGCTGCAGGCCATATGACTCATGTCCTCATTCTTTTCTATGGGCTGCGCTCCCAATAGCAACTATATCACTCCTCGTCTCTTTTCCCCCAAGGGAAGACCATGGTGCATCATGGGAAGTGTGGTCCAAATCCAGGAGTCTGCTGGCTTGCAAAGGAAAATGGCACTGTCAGCAGTTCCTATCCAAACTCCTAGTTTCAGCCATAATTTCTGTGTGTATTTTTGCACAAAATAATGTAGGTCATTTCATGGAAAAAGGAGATTTTGGGGTGGGGGGAGGGGAAAGCCTTCCAATTTTCTGACCATCTCTACCCATCAGCACTGCCCACAACACAAATAACATAACGCAGCAAGTCTGCTATCTTGGGTGAACGTGTTCTCTTTAATCTTCTACTTCACCTCCTGCGATCAGGTACGGGGAATTTGTCTGCTACAAGGACTCAACGTGTTCTCCAGAGCACTCCATCTTTCAGCACTCATTGCTCCATCTTGTATGTAACCTACCACCCTTCTGGCTTACATACGCCATCAAATACTGTCCATTTATCTTCACGATGCAGAAAGGTTTTTTAGACATGGTCACAAAGGGAATGGAGTGCAGCCAAAAAGAAGAGCTACGTCCATCGCATCGCTCCATTGAGGTTAGTGAAGCTTTGATGACATGAGGATCTCAGCCCACTTCATGGGAAAAAGGGTGTCCTACCCTGCCTTTATCTGCTGTTTGGACTCGCCCTGGCAACACTGTTCTTTAAACATTTGTTGATGTCTATCTGAAGTGAAAGACAGTTACCAGCAATCAGCAGCAGCTGTAACAAATCAGTCACTGAGGCAACCCCCTGGTCCTACATGATTAGCGTCAGCTGCAGCGTGCCACCCTCATAAGGATAATAATGGCAGTGATACTAAAGGAAACCAAAACAAACCAGGTTGATCTCACAATTACTACATACACCCCTTCCCTTCCTCACTGTGACTGGAGACATTTTTAAGCTACAAAAGAGGCATTTGCATTCCCCTTTCCAAACAGAGAGCAGCACTTGGCTGGGGCTCCTTCCCTTTCTTTAGTCTCAGCCAGTTCACGTGAGTCTTGGATCTCCTGCAAAGCTCAGAGCTGAGGCCTCGATTTCCCTAAGGGGGCACTGAATTTGGAGGGCACCCATTTTTGTGCACCCGACTCTTTCGGGTCACTGAGTTTGAGTCTCAGGGATGCTGGAAAGCCCCAGGCCTGTAGTTAGAGCCGTGAATCCTTGGCACTTTGTGAAAAACAAGCCCACTGTGTCTAACACTGCACAGGCTAAATCAGCAACCACATGGGAAAATATGGGCCTTAATGGGCAGTCTGAGTCACCACATGCCCCATTTTTTTCAGATTAACCACCTTTAAAATGAGTCTGCCTGCAGTTTATTAATAGGCTCCAAATATAAAACCAGTCAAACAACTGTCTTATTCAATAAGCTAAAACTAAAGTCCCATGAAAAATAAATGGCAGACACACACTTTAATTAGGGAAGACTTTTATAGAGTAATTCCTGCTTTTCACCAGTTTAAGTGATCAGAATTGGGCCTGACATTTCTAAATGACCCGCAGCCTTCTCCAAAAGGTGCATAACCTTATACCATCTTTAAAATGGTGTTGCCAGCCGTGATTTATGTGTTTTGAGGAATATCTGGGATTCTTCATCTTTCCTTTGGCCACTACTTTCAAGCCATCAATTTTCTGTTCTTTTCCTTTGAGCACCAAGTGTTGTTCAGCCAAATGTAGTTGCTTAATTAAAGGTCTTAAGCTATTTTATATCTAGTGGAGCTGTATTATAAGCAAGAGTGAAAGCAAGGATGGAGGCCTGGTCTTAAAGGGGTTCTTGGTATCTGTGAAGTGCCGACTAAAGCAGAGATCCGTAAGTAGAAGGTGGTTCATTGATATCCAAGTGGTCTGCAACCCACTTAATCCATAGCAAGTGGCTGAATTCAGGATGAGCTACTCAGCTGTTTGGTACAGCTTTTACTTCAAAGGGCACCACAATTCTATTCTGCTGGAGCATATCAGCAGGGATCCTGGTTTTCTCTGATTAAAAAAAAAATCTCATTCTCGGTTTTAAAAAACCCTCAATAATTCATATTTGTCTGTGATTAAAACAAAACACCATTATATAGTATTTGGGTTGATACAGTGTTTTGTTTGAACCAAAACACTGTATCAACCCAAATACTATATAGTGGTGTTTTGTTTTAATCATGGAAAAGTGTTGGAATTTGGGTGGCTTTTTTTAATCAGAGCATTGTGGGGCTGGTTTTTCTTTTTAATCCGAGAAAACCAGGGCCCCTGCACAATAGCAATCCCTCACAGTTGATTGGAGACCTGGCTTCCTTTGAAAGAAATGCTGGATCACCTCCAGGGTCCTTTCTAGCTCTTGCTGTGGCTCTGTATAACCTGGTTACTTAAATCAGGGAGGTCCGGGTGAGGGAGATCCTCTGCCCTCCATCAATGCTGACCTCGTGAAGGAACACCTTGAGAGGCTGGATATCTTCAAGTCAGCTGGCCCTGACAATCTGCAATCTGGTAAGCATCATAGCCCAGCCCCTGGCATGGATCTTTGAGAACTCCTGGTGCCTTGGTGAAGTGCCTGAAGACTGGAAGAAGGCCAATGTGGTGCCTATCTTCAAGGAAAGGAGGAAAGTAGATCCAGCAAACTACAGGCCAATCAGCCTGACCTCTATCCTGGGGAAGATCTGAGAAAAATTTATTAAAGAGGCCATCCTTAATGGACTGGCTGACACCAACATCCTGAGGGATAGCTAGCATGGGTTTGTTGTGGGTGGGTCTTGCTTGACCAATCTCATTTCCTTTTACAACCAAGTGACCTATCAGCTGGGCAAGGGAGAAGAGATTGATGTCATATATCTTGACTTCAAAATAGCCTTCAATCTGGTATCCCATGATCACCTCTTGGCGAAACTGGCCAACTGTGGCCTTGGGTCCACCACGATCTGCTGGCTGGGAAATTGGCTCCATCGTTGGACCCAGAGGTTGGTAATTGATGAAAGACATGGTGGTCTGTTACCAGTGGGGTTCCCCAAGGCTCTGTCCTTGGACCCATATTGTTCAACATCTTCATTAATGATGTGGACATTGGAGTCAGAAGCCGACTGGCCAAGTTCACTGATGACACCAAATGCTGATGACACCAAACTCTGAAGACACCTCCTATCTTCAGCATCCACACATGAAGACCGGAGGGCAGTCCAGGCTGACCTGGACAAGCTCAGGAAATGGGCGGATGAGAACCTGATGGTGTTTAACACTGAAAAATGCCAGGTTCTCCACCTTGGGAGGAAAAACCTGAAGCATGCTTATAGGCTTGGTAGTTCTATGTTGGCTAGCACTATGGAAGAAAGAGACTTCGGGGTCATCACTGACCACAAGATGAACATGAGCCTTCAATGTGATGCTGCGGCTAGTAAAGCAACCAAAACACTGGCTTGCATCCATAGATGCTTCTCAAGCAAATCCCAGGACGTCATTTTCCCATTGTACTCGGCCTTGGTGAGGCCGCAGCTGGAGAACAGCATCCAGTTTTGGGCCCCACAATTCCACAAGGATGTGGAGAAGCTTGAGAGAATGCAGAGAAGAGCCAAGTGCATGATCAGAGGTCAGGAAAGGAGACCCTGCGATAACAGGCTGAGAGCCCTGGGGCTCTTTAGCCTGGAAAGGCACAGGCTCAGGGGTGATCTGATGGCCACCTATAAGTTTATCAGGGGTGACCACCAGTATCTGGAGGAGCGTTTGTTTACCAGAGCACCCCAAAGGATGACAAGGTCGAATGCTTATAAACTAGTGCAAGACCATTTCAGGCTGAACATAAGAATTTCTTTACTGTCTGAGCCACCAAGGTCTAGAACAGCCTGCCGTCGGAGGTGGTTCAAGCACCTACATTAAACACCTCCAAGAGAAATTTGGATGCTTATCTTGCTGGGATCCTATGACCCCAGCTGACTTCCTGCCCCTTGGGCAGGGGGCTGGACTCAATGATCTTCCGAGGTCCCTTCCAGCCCTAATGTCGATGACATCTATGAAATCTATGAAATCCTCATCTTTATGGGGGTTGGCAAGGAACTTAACCAGATACCTAAAAAGTATCTGAGTTCTGTTATAATAGGAAAATCTGCTTATTGGATTGATTTGCTGCTTTCGAAATGCTCCCATAGTTTAGTATTAGAGGGGCCCAGTGTATACAAAGCTTTGTATCCCAGTTTTGGGAAGCTGGTCCATGCCCCTGCCAGGAGTGACTTGCACTGTAAATATTAAGATTGATGCTTATTAGGGCTGTGTGAAGCTTCAGTCCCTGATTTGATTTGGTGGAGATTTGGCTCAATTCAGTGGCCAAATATCTGAATTCGAATTGAATCAGGAGACCCTTTAATCTCTCTGAATTGAATTAGAATCCTCTGAATCAATTTGGAGAGATTTGGAAAGATTCAGTGATTTGGACATGGATACAGTTTTAAAGGTTTTTTTCTACATACCTGAAGGTAGCAGGCGGCTCATGAATGCTGAAATGCTGGGGCGCATGGAGTGTCCCACAGGAGTATGGGGGTCCCCAGTGTGCTCGGCAGCAGACCCAGAAGTGGACCAGAAGCACTTCCAATTCACTTCTAGATCTGCCAGGGAGTGCACTGGGAGCCCCCACCCACATCCCCTGGCTTGGCGACTGGTACCTCCTGGGTCTGGGAGGCACCTGGGCCCCCCCCCCAGCCAATCACCAAGCCAGGGGAGCATGGGAGGCCCCCAGCACATTCCCTAGCAGACCTAGAAGTGGATTGAAAGTACTTCTGGTCCACTTCTGGGTCTGCTCCCTTGCCCACTTCCAGGTTCGCCACCGAGCATGCGGTGGGACCCCTGTGGGCCCCAGCATTGCAATATTCATGGGCCATGGCTGGTAGAAAAAATATTTAAAGCCGTGTCTATGGCTGAATGCTGATTCTCCAAATTAGCATCAAATCTTTGGATTCAGCTGAATCAAAGCAGGGACAGTGATCTGAATCAATGCATCAAATCACTGTCCCCAATTTGGGTCAAATCCGAATCCAAATCAAATACGGCACGTTTCACACATCCCTAGTGCTTATGTGGTATTACCCAATGACCGAGAGCTCTTTGGGGACAGTTTGAATTTCCTTGTTTAATTAGGATGCCTTTACACTATTGGCTCTGAACAGCAGAGCTCCAAGTCATAACCATTGTGAGTGATTATTGAATAAAAAGCGTGTTCCTAGCAACATCCCAGATATAGTTGTGTCAGCAAAACCGCAGTAATTCCACCACGTACATTATTTCCCATTTTGGCAAATTAAATAATAACACTGGGTAAATGATCATTTTAAAAAGTGAATCTCATAAAACTAAATTGAGTTCAATAAAGTCAAATTTGATATGACTTTTTTTTTTTTTTTTTTTTTAACTTTTGGCTCCTAACATCTTGTTAATTCCAAGTCTTGGTCAGTCGCAACTGTTTTACATAATGAGATCACTGAAAATAATTAGGTATGTGTTGCTGATGTAAAGGAAATTCCTGCAGGGATTATATATATTCAATAAAGAATTGCTGCTGGTGGAGTTCTTGGAAATTGGAGTCTGAAAGAAAAGGGTAATTACTGAAGGAGCCTTGTCATTAGTTCATGATTATATAAAGCTGCCCTTCTGTTAAAGGATGAGCCCATTTCCTGAGGAATAAATTTGAGGGCAATATTTCCTTATAAAAGAAAACATTTTTTTTTTTGTTCCCCTGACATTGTTCACCTACAAGGAACTGAACTCTACATAAGAGGCCAAAAAGTTTGGCTGGGGTAACTAGAGCCACTGCAATCTGGATGCAGTATATTTTCTTTGAGATGGGAGGAAAGAGAACCTTTAAACAAGTTGGAGAAAGACCAAAGTTGAGGGGCCTCCTGCAGTTTGCTTTCATTTACTAATGGCTGGCATCTTGTTCGACTGGTGTGCGTGTTTCTGGGATGTGGCTCATATATTTAATTTGGGGAGAGGCTTGCATGTCTTTCTCTCTAGTAGCATATGTACACTTAAGATGTCCACAAAGATGAACTCATTGAAAGCAGTGCAATGCTTCACACCATGGCGCAAGCATAAACTCTGGTGTTATAGCCACTGTGTGAGGTCCTGGGAAACAAAAGCTGCTGTTCTAAGTTATTTCCTCACTGTAGAGGACCAGAATTGAGTATGGGCAACTACTGTGAAGTGGGAAATGGGGATTTTTGATATTCCCTACTTCTCTGTGTATTCCTATAAGCCAGTCAGAAATTAGCCAGTTCTGTGTACAAAGCTTGTATTCATGGGCACGTCTTGCCTGGCATGAAGGCTGCCTTTTGAGTTCTGGGCAAGTCACAGACGAACCTGAAAAGGGTGAAGAGGCATGATGTTGTTAGGCAGTGATTGCTGATTCAGCATTTAGGGTATTAATCATAGGAGGAGGGAGACATTTTTTTGGGCGGGTGGGGATGAGCATGCATGCATGCACTCCACCCCAGGCAGGAAAGTCTGCAGAAG
>JAGPOW010000261.1:251067574-251094276 GCA_030014935.1 Caiman crocodilus | reverse complement strand
ATAATAAATTGCTGCATCCAAGAAATGACGGCTCGTTTTAAATAATGAATTGCTTTAGTGGTTCAGCATTATGAATTGGGTTGAAATAGAGTGTACCCGGTTGAGCCAAAACAATAGATGTCTTGCGCGCTTGGATCAAGTTGGTAGGTTTTGGCATCTTTCTGATGCCAATGTCAGGGGACTTTGGGCTACCGACTCATGGTAAGTCTCCCTTAACTTTCCTGCCACATCTTGGTCTCAAAAAAAAAAAGAAAAAAAACTAAAGAAAGGGAGGTTCCTTTGGTGGTATATATTATTGTGAGCGTGGTGCTTCGTGGGGCTCTGCCTCCGCTATACCCCGTCGTCTAGTCAACTGAGTTTGATGGCTTCAGAGCCTACCGCTTTTAGAAAGAGTTATATAGATCTTCCTTGTTTTTTGTATCTCTTCTATCAGGTTTGAGACACACTTGTATATTGATCTGGTGTTTCTTTGAACCTGACAACTCAGTTCAACGTATGTTTATTTATAGTAATTTTGAATAGCCCAGTACACTTAATTAATTCACGGTCATGTAAATATAGATGAATTACTTCATAGATAACAAAATGAATAATGATCCCGAAAAGAAAAAAATTAATTCATCGTGTTTCTCTTTACTCTTAGCAATTTCATTAATAAATCATTAAGAGGGTTCACCCCACATGACATGCATGCAACTTGGGGCTGTCCCTCCTTCTTATTTTCAATGACTTGTATCACTTTAAGTTTGCTATAGGGGATGCCACTCACGTTCAGAGTTGGTTCTCCTCCTCTAAATTTTCCTCTAAATTTTTCTCACACTTTACCCTTTTTGGAGCATTTGCCCGCCAGACTTCGGCATGAGGATTACCCGGTGTCTTCTTCTGGGGTTTCAGTCTTCAGGCATCAGAGTATGGGCTTCCTTTCTGCTCCTCCCACTGCACTGAGAAATGGCTAGAGACCCCCTAATCTGGGGAACCAGCATGGCTGCAGTACTTACCCCAATTCAGGCAGGAACAATCAACACAGGTACATTACACTCTTCCACCTTGCTGACTGGTGTTTCTGGTCCTCTTAACTGCTATGGTGGGCATGGGTTTGTGACATCACAGCCCACCTGGTTTTTCAGTCTCAATGTGCATGTACTCATAAACTGTGGTGTTGGCACCGCATGCCACTCTGCTCTCATTGGCTCCACACCCATTGGTAAGAACCAGCCCTTTCCTGCCCTTGCTGGGCATGATGAATATTTCTTGGGCATCCCTGCCAAGCTTCCTGGCTCCACCCAGCTACTGGGTTGACACATGGAACTTGTAACTTGGTGACGTAGAGGTAACAAATGGGATGGAGGTACCGAGTTATAATGAGACATTTCCAAAGAAGTTCTCTTTTTTTTTATTGAGGAATGATCTACAAACAATGTAAAATATGTAGGCCTCCAAACCAGATACTGAATAAAGTATAGGTTAGGGATAAAATATACAAAATGCTGATACAGCCATACAGCCAGGATATAATATGTACCAAAGCCCAAATCAGGGAGATTAATGGTGCTTACCATAATCATACCATATTTTACCATATTGTAGTTCATACTGTAAGGCACTACCTGGCATCTAAAATAGATTTGTTGATTATTCTGATGTAACAAGGGAGAAGGATTAAGTAATGGAACTACCTTAACTAACATTGGGTTTTGGCTTTTTTAAAATAGGAGTTCAAATGCTCAAATCCCAATTCCTGCTCTGTGTTTTACTTAGATAAAATACTTGATGAAAGCAAAAGGACAAGTTTGGAGTCTCTACTTATTTTCTATGCTGGTAAAAATCTAGACCCTATTAAGGGTCTCCTTAAGTCCTGAGTATGGACTCCAGAATTTATGGCTTGAGGACAGACCCCTTAGAATCCAATGCAAGGCCTCACTAAATATCATGGATTAGGCATTTGGTCCATTAACTTAAATGGAAATTGCAAATGCTCTCCACTTTTCCAGATTTGGCTCAATGAGATTCCAGAAAGAAGTCTTGGCAAACTAGCTAATAAATAAATAGGTATGCATCTATTTCCCCTTGAAAGCTCTTCAAAAGAATTGAGACATCTTGCGTCTGTTCTTACTTAAATATACTTTTAAGTGAATGCCTTAGCTACCTCTGGTTATAAACTCATTTAAAGCAATATTGCTTATGCACCAGTGCAGCATAACTCCTAGCCACAGGGTGAAAACTACAAATGCTCCAATTTATGTGAAATTCTCTGACTTTAATGGGGCTACTTCTGTGCTTAGTGATAATCACAGGCTTAAAGCCTTGCTGGACTGGTGCCTAAAAGCAGATTACATCTGTCCCTTTCCACACATCTCTGTATTCAGCAGGTTTGCCAACCCAATATTTTTTTTCCTGACAATCTTTTTTTACTGTCAAACCAACATTTTTACTGACATGCTTTACTTTCAACAAGGGTTTTACACCCTGAAACCCCTATTGCAGGGGTCTCCTAATCATCTCACACTCTCATCAGAGCACCTCACACCCTCCTGTGCCCCCTGTATACCCTTCAGTCTTAACTCTGGTGGCTCTGGTAAGCATGGACCTCCTGTGACCCAGCACTATTACAGAATGGGAAGCAGGAGCAGCACATGGCTAGAGGGGGAGGGGCCTACAGTGCATGGAAAGGTTTCCTGCTGTATGTTGCACTTCTGCTTGGATCAGGTGGTGTAACTGTCCTTCAGTCAAGGTCTGGCTGTCCAACTTGTTTCTAAGAGAGGGGTTCACAAAGCAGGCAGAGCTTGTATGTTTTTACAGAGGGCTCAAATGTATTTACAGACAGCTCTTTTTGACCTGAATTTTTACTGACTGTCTATAAGCAATCCTGGTGTTCAGTCTGGTTACTGCTTTATCACAAAAGCATGGGTCTATCAAACCAGCTCTAACAAATAGTAGCAGTCAGGATTCTATGAACTAAAACTCTGAGACTGTCATGAATCCTAGGTCTGGCTGGGAGGAAGCCAGCTGGGAGGCTTTCTTCAGCTTATTTTGATTTCAGCATGAAAGTAGTCGTCTTACAGATTTATCATTTAGACTTTTTTTTGGTAAAGGTTGAATCACAACTTTCCTGACTACTTAAAAAAAGCTCATTTGTTGCTCCTGATTTGTATTCTGTATCTGTCCTGTTTTCTGTAGTGTGAGACAACACAGATTTCATGAAGTGCATAGTTGTCTGCAATAGGATGCATCTTATTTCTCTGATTATAAAACATATTTGAATTTAAGATGTGCTCAATTTTCGTTATGTTTTAAACAAATAACCTTCCCCCCCAAAAAACCTCTAAAACAGATATACAAGAGTCCAGTCTGTATGGTATGGTACAAAAAGTGTTTTACTTTTTTCCCCCTTTCCTCAAATTTATAATGCAGGTAATTTCTAAGAGAAATATTTATTTTTAAAAAGCACATCTTTTATGTGAAAGAATACAGCATGTATCAACACTAGGACTTTTCCCCACCACAAAAAAAATCTTATTGAATAAGACCAGATGCAAGGCCTAAGTTGATATACATTATTATAGTCCTATTGATATTACTGGAACACTGCTAAATTACACTCCGGACTTGCACCACTTACCTTCACCTCTCAGCTCTTGCCCTCTCTATCTTCACCATTCCTGACCCATCTGGAGCCTGCCCACCCCCAGCCTGGGAAATACCTACCTAACTGCTGCCAATATACTTTTCCTTGTTCAGTCAGGCCTTTTGGACATCTCTCAGCCTCTGAATCCTTCCTGCTATGATTATTCATACAGTTGTTCCTGCCTACACAGTCAGACATGCAAACCAAGAAAAAACACAATTTAAAGTGTGTGTGTGTGTGTGTATTTAACGCATCACCTTTTTTAGTGTGCTTTGCCAACTCATTGGAATGGTGTCATCAGTAAATGTGTGCAAGAAGTGACTTTGTAAGTATGTTCAATCCTTCAGCTGTGCTTTGATGGTTAATGGTGATTAATCACCATATCAATCTGGGCACCAGAACTATTATCCCTGAATTATGCAGAAATAAGGTTTCTCCATCAGAAGGCAGGAGTCCGTATATTGCTGACAATGGGTTTGACAGATGAAATATTTTAAAAAGCTATTTTGGTAAATAAAATTGAGGTTAAAATCATGTGAAATCACGGGTTCACTTTGACCCCCTATGAAATGAAAATAAATTGAAAATTTGCAAGTTTTTCATCACTTTCATGTTTTGACCAACTTGAATGAAATGTAGTGGGAGAGAGCAGGGGAGGGGACAGATTAAGGTATAATCCATCTTTATCTGCCAGTAGTGTGTTTACTGCTATACAAGTTGCATAAAATTATACAGTCCATGTTGTATGGAACTTGTACTTCAGAAAGAGACAGTCCTATTATGTGCATCTTAGATCAGCTTCATTTTTTTTTAATTCAACCCATAATAACATGGTATTTGTATATCTTAATCCAGCATAAAAGTTGCTGGCCCATCCACATCCCTGTTGTTGTTTATGGAGTAACTAGTTGTAGTACACCCTGGGTGAGCCCCACACTTACTGGAGTGATGACCATCGATGTGCTTTGCAGGCGGCATACTCCCAGTCTGCCCCGAAAGGAAGCAACGAGCCTGAGGGCTGACAGCACACTTTCTCCCATGCACCTGATCCCTGGGTGGGACAGTCATCCGGTGGGTAATGCGCTCTCCATGGGCCTGTTCCTCAGGCTGATGTGAGAGCTGGAAGCTGGGCTTCAAATGGGACTGGGGCCCAACCTGAGAAGAGAGTGAGTGGCTGGTGTCTCTGCTGCCACCTAGACCCCAGAAGCTGCAGCTGCATGAGCAGGATTCTGAGGAGGGACCTGGACATCTCCCCCTCTGCTCCCCCCAAGGGCCCTGTGGGTGGCACACCCAGGCCTAGGGTTAATGAGGACCTTGTCAGGGAACTTCTGGAGGGACTAGATGTATTTAAATTCACAGGTCCTGATGATCTCCACCCCAGAGTGCTGAAGGAACTAGCAGGGGTCATTGCGGGACCTCTGGCACAGCTCTACGAGCACTCACGGCGCTTGGGCGATGTGCTGGAGGACTGGAAAAGGGCCAATGTGGTCCCCATCTTCAAAAAAGGAATTAAGGAGGACCCAGGAAACTATAGGCCTATGAGTCTTACCTTGGTCCTAGGGAAGCTTTTTGAAAGAATTATCCTGGCACATGTCCAGGAAGGGCCAGCAGGGGAGATTATGTTCAGGGGCAACCAGCATGAGTTCATTACGGGTAGGTCTTGTCAAACGAACCTGGTGGCCTTCTACAACCAGGTCACCAAGTCCTTGGATGCTGGTGTTGCAGTGGATATAGTCTTTCTGGACTTCAGGAAGGCCTTCAACACGGTCTCTCACCCCATTGTCAGTTAGAACAGTGATGTTGATACCTACATGGTCAGATGGGTCACTAACTGGCTGGAGGGCCGCACCCAGAGCGTGGTGGTGGATGGGTCTTATTTGACTTGGAGGGATGTGGGCAGTGGGGTTCTCCAGGGCTTGGTCCTTGGGCCTGCACTATTCAACATTTTCATCAGTGACTTGGGCAAGGGGGTAGAAAGCACCCTGTTCAAGTTTGCAGATGACACTAAGATGTGGGGTGAAGTGGGTACACTAGTAGGAAGGAACAGGCTGCAATCAGATCTAGACCAGTTACAGGGGTGGGCCAAAGAGACCAGGATGGGGTTCAACACTGACAAGTGCAGGGTAATGCACCTGGGGAGGAAGAACCAGCGGCACACCTACAGGCTGGTGAACTCCCTTCTCACCAGTGTTGAGACAGAAAAAGATCTTGGAGTCATCACTGATACCACAATGACCATGGGCTGACAGTGTGGGGACACGGTCAGGAAGGCCAACCACACCTTGTCATGCATCCACATATGCCTCTCAAGCAGGTCCAAGGAGGTGATCCTCCCTCTCTATGCCACACTGGTCAGGCTGCAGCTGGAGTACTGCATTCAGTTCTGGGAGCCGCACTTCAGGAGGGATGTGGCCAATATGGAAAGGGTCCAAAGGAGGGCCACCTGCATGATCAGGGGTCTGCAGGGCAGGCCCTATGAGGAGAGGCTGAGGGACTTGAACCTGTTCAGCCTCCAAAAGAGAAGGCTGAGAGGGGATCTAGTGCCAGTCTACAAACCAGTCAAGGGGGACCAGCAGGCACTGGGAAAGTCCCTGTTCCCATGAGCAGTCCCAGGAGTTACAAGAAACAATGGACACAAGCTAGTGGAGGGTAGTTTCAGGCTAGACATTAAGAAACGCTATTTCACTGTCAGGGCAGCTAGGACCTGGAACCAAGTTGCAAAAGAAGTGGTGCTGGCTCCTACCCTGGGGGTCTTTAAAAGTAGGCTGGATGAACATTTGGCCGAGGTCGTTTGACCCCAGTATTCTTTCCTGCCATGGCAAGGGGTCAGACTAGATGATCTCCTCAGGTCCCTTCCAACCCTACCCACTATGAAACTAGGATCCCTAGGCTTAGCCAACTCATACTGATCCCAGGCCAGTTGGTTTTCTTCTTTCACAGGTCTTTCTACCCAGCACATGAGGTCAGATGCCTAGGAAGGCCAGGCACCTACTTTGATCAGTGAGTGAACACCTGAGTGGAAAGGGGTGAGGAGTAGGGGAGATGGAGCCCCACAGAATACTCTCACACATCCTGACCTGCACCTGTCTCAACAAGCCCTATATGATCAGGTTCTACCTCCTGATATCCTCTATAGTTGCATCAAGTCATGGTGGTCAGGATATAGAAATAGGGGAATAAGACACCCTTTGAGAGTGTGACATCCGAGCCCCATCCTGTTGTGGCCTTGTGGTATGGGTGCCATTACACCAGTACATGTTGCGACCTTGACATTTTCTTGTAGCAACAAAATGCTGGCATTCTTATTTGTTTGGCCCTTTTAAAACTTCTCTGTCTTTAATTGTATTTCTGTAGATTAGCAGGCACTAATGACTGTAATAATGCACTAGAATTTGTAAGAGAAGATATAAATGCAGTGGGTGGATATATTTAAGCACAACTTCAGTTGTGCTAAATTACATTCCATTGTTTGTAGTCTGCAGGCCTATGATTTTTGTTAACCAGACTTTGTGCCACATAGTGCGTTATAGAAACTCTGGCCTGCAGGGATGAAGATGTTTCTGTTTGTAACAGGAACTAAGGGAAGAATGAGAGACTTCTTTTATTCTTCCTAAGGTTGATTTTTCTGAGGAAAAAAAGAAAACTTTGTGTCTTTAATAAGTATTTTATATTTTATTTAAGCAGTAAGATGTGTTAGACTCTACTTTTTGGGGTGATTATAGTATACCTCAGGTGGTTACTTTTTATTTATTTATTTCAGTGCCAGTGCATATGTTAGAAGAATGTGACTTTTGGCTTGAAGTGCGCTATCAAATACTTAAAAATTCAATCGTGCTAAGACAAAATCAGCACTACCAAACTTAAAAAGCCTTTCCAGGCTCTAACACAGGCACCCACAAATTACAAAAATTTTCCTCCCACAGTTCCTGAAAAAGACCTCAACTCTTCAGTTCAAACAAACAAAAACCCTTGAATCAATACGTATGAGTCCCTACTGCTGAGACCTTGGATGCTGTCTGAAATGGATGGGATTTGCAGTGTACCCGAACAATCGACCAATGTAGGCTGCTTGGGAAGTGAGGAAGGGACACATTTCAAAGCTGAGAGTCTTAGAAAGAATGCCGTTAGAAAGATTGCTTCTCCCTCTGTTAGGCCATGGGCATGGAAACAAATTGTTTGCAGCACCTGAGAGTAAGGGGTCTGTAGTGCATCACCTCTGGGGTAACTGCCTGTCTGCACACGCTTACCTTCTAATAAATTAAACCCGGCCTTTCTTGGTCCTCTTCCAGTGAGAAGTCTGCCTTCCTGCCTCTCTCTTTTCCACCCTCTCATCTCCTAGGACTTGGGGCTCTGTTTCTCATATAAGAATGATATAATTTCTCCTAGATTAACAGCAGTCACTCCCTTTTGTGTTTTTAGAGGGAAGAGCCTCCTTGTAAGAGAGAAAAATAGGAAAAATTCACTTTGTGAATACATTAGCCAGGTTTTTGTCAGGACAAGGTTCTTTAAATGTTCTTTGTTAAATAACAGCCTTGACACTCTTCTCTTCCTCTTTGTACCTCTGTCTCATTTGCTTTCTTTTTGAGCAGGCTCTCTTGAGATGTTGATATCTCTTCCCAAGACCAATATTTATTTATATGGCTCTGCTTTACTTCTTTATTCACATAGCACTCAGTTTCTGCTGAGGGGCATTTCAGAATCCCCTGCTTAAGGGAAGTCTCAGCATTGTATTTGACAAGTCATTAGATGACTGAGGATGTGGCTTGCCAGTTCGTCTATATGTTGCAGAACCTCCTTTGGTTTTTTTTGTGTCTGAAACAAGGTTAGATCCCTATATCTAAGATTTGCCACAGTTTCATGAACCTGTTTTGCAAAGCTCTTAAATTACTCCTACATTGTAACAATGCTTCTATGGTACCTGTCATTTAATTCCTATATGCTTCATACTTGTTTTTCTGAAGATTAAAGATCCATGCAAACATGCATAAAACATTACAAAGTAATCCAAACATAGTACAATGCATGATGGAATATTATAGGCATACATTTAAAAGACTATTTCTACAAGTCTAGAGCCTGCTTTGTTACTTGAAAGAAATTATGTGTTCCATAATGATTTTATGCAGTGTGTGAACAGTCTTGCTTCATCATAATGCAGTCAATGCAAATAACAAGCATGCCAAAATCACTTGAAAGATTATATTTACAGCTATGAGTAGGGATCTACACATAAAATGATTTTGTGATTTTCATGGAAACCGTGAAAAATAACGATTTCTGCAAACACCATGAAAAACAGTGGTTTTCACAATTTTTGTGTAGAATCACAGGATAAAAAAAAATGTACTAAAAATAAAATGCTGGCTCGTGGAAGCCAGTGACTGCTGCATCCTCAGAGCCTGCTGGGGGAAGCCGCCGGCATGAAAGGGAGCAGCCAAGATGGCAGCCACCTCTCTTCCCTCTCACAGATTCACTCAAGTTTAGGGCTGGAAGAGACCTTGTGAGACCATCAGGTCCAGCCCCCCTGCTCTGGGCAGGAAAGACTGCTGGGGTCAAATAACCCTAGCAAGGTGTACGTCCAGTGTCTTTTCGAATATCTCCAGAGTAGGTGCCTGCACTGCCTGCTGGGAGTCTATTCCAGAGTCGGGTCACTCAAACCATGAAGAAGTTTTTCTTTATATCCAGTCTGAAACCTTCTTTTAAGAGTTTGACTGTTGCTCCTAGTTTTCCCCTGGGGTGCTTTGGTGAATAGTTGTTTGCCTAGTCCCTGATGCTCACTCCTGATATATTTGTAAGCTGTCACCAATCCCCCTGAAGTCTTCTTTTTTCTAGGCTGAACAGTCCTATATCTGTCAGCCTTTCCTCATACGTCTTGCTCTTCATTCCTTTAATCATACAAGTGGCTATTTTCTGGACTCTCTCAAGCTTCTTCACATCCTTCTTGAAGTGTGGTGCCCAGTACTCCAGCTGTGGCCTCACCAATGCTGAGTAGAGCAGGAGAATAACTTCTTTAGTTTTGCCTGAGATGCATTGGTTGATGCATACCGGCATATTGTTTATTCTGCTAAGTATAGCATCATACTGGTGGCGCATATTTATTTTATGGTCAATTATGACCCCCGTGTCTCTTTCAGATGTGGTGCTAGCTAACGTAGCACTACCCAGCCTTTACGTTTGTTGCAGATTTTTCCCTTCCAAGACGGAGCACTTTATAGTGTTGAACAGCTTCTGGTTCTGGTCCACCCATCTAACTAGCCTACCTTGATGCATGACCACACTTCCCCACAGCTTAGTGTCATTGGCAAATTTTGCCAGTGTGCCTTTTTACCCCCATATCCAGATCATTGATGAAGACGTTGAAAAGCATTGGTCCAAGTACCAAATCCTGGGGGACACTACTGGCTACCTTCTGCTAGGTTGACACAGATCCATCTATTAGTAGTCTCTGGGTCCAACCCTGCAGTCAATTGTCCACCCATCTGACCATTGAATTGTTGAGCCCATAGTCCCCTAGTTTTACCTTGAGAGCCTCAAGTCAAAACCCTTCCTAAAGTCCAAGTAAATAATGCAAACCTCATCTTCCTTATCCAGGTGGTGAGTAACCTGGTCATAGAGGGAGATGAGGTTAGTCAGACATCATCAACCTGCAACAAAACCATGCTGCTGTCATTCAGAATTTTGCCTTCTACTAGCTTATCATATATGGATTCCTTGAGAAATTTTTAAAGGATTTTTCATGGGATTGAGGTCAGGCTGATTGGCCTGTAGTTCCCTGTGTCCTCTCTCCTCTCCTTCTTGAAGATGGGCACAACATTGGACCTCTTCCAGTCGTCTAGGATCTCTCCTGAGCACCATGAATTCTCAGAGGCTCATCAGCTGTCCTGCGATGAATTCAGCTAATTTGTTCAGCACTCTCAGATGGAGTTCATCTGGTCCTGAAGCTGATTGGCAGAGAGGGATGCCTTTTGGTGTGGCCCCGCCCCTCTGCCAACCAGTAGTGAGGTGCAGGGCCACTTTGGCTCCATAGCCAACCAGAGGTGTAGGGGGATCCTGTCATAATAAGTCCACAAAGATTGCAGCCAGGCTTGTGAAAGTGCACACAATAGTAACAGCAACACAATCCATATTGGTAGCTGGTGCTCCCAACTCCTGGTATTGCAAGTTGTGTGTGAAGTAGTAGATGCAAAATAGCACCGTTTTGTTTTGACTTCTGTTTCGTCATTTCAAGGGACAGTGTTTTGTTTCATCATTTCATTTCATTTTGAAGTGCTGTTCTGCTTCATTTCATCGAAACTGTTTCACTGGTTGGATGCTGTTTCAATGTTTTGCCCATAGGATATAATGGGGAATCATGAAAATGCCTATAGCTTTGTCATTTCTTGCCTGATTCAGGTGAAGATTGCAGGGATGGTAGCCCCTTCTGAAGGCATTAAGCCTGCAGGTTTCAGGGAGAGAGGTGCAGGGGTTTCTGAGAAACTGCACTTCAAGCTGCTGACAAGCAAAACTCGTGTCACTTGCTGGCAGTGGCAGCCTCCTGTCATCCTGTGTGCAGATCTGGAGTCCCTCACCCCTGGAAGGGCTATTGGGCTATGCCAGACTCCTCCTGGGGTGTGGTCCCCTGGGTCTGTGCTTGGGATGACAGGAGGCTACCACTGCTGCCTAGGACTGATGCTGGGTGCAGCCTGCGTCTAGTGCTGGGAAGACAGCCGCTGCCACTGGTCCCTGGCAGGAGTGGCAGCCTCCTGTCATCTCACATGCAGATCTGGGGGCCTGCACCCCTGGGACAGCTGTGGGGCTGAATTCCTTGGGGCTGGCAGAGTCACTTAGAGTGCAGCCCAGTGGCAGGAGGTGGGGGAGAGCCAGGGCTGCACTCTGCCAGCCCCATGGAGCTGAGCCTCATGTTGGGAAGTGGTGGAGAGCCAGTGGTGGAGCCACTTAGAGTGCAGCCCTTGGTTTGAGTGCAGCCCTGACCAGTGGTTCTTCCCTGCCTCCTGCTGCTGGGCTCAGCTCCGTGGGGCTGCAGAGCAACTTGAAGCACAGCCCTGGTGAGCACAGCCTGGTGGTTGTTGGATCCGCAGCCCCACAGAGCTGAATCTGGCAGCAGGAGGTGCTAGAGAGCCAGTGGTGGAGCTGCTTGGAGTGCAGCCCTTGGTCCAAGCACAGCCCTGGCCAGTTACTCTCCCCTGCCTCTTGCTGCTGGGCTCAGCTCTGTGAGGCTGGCAGAGATGGTTGGAGTGCAGCTTGGCAGCGGGAGCCAGGGGAGAGCCAGGGCTGCTCCACCAGCCCCACAGAGCTCAGCCCGGTGGCAAGAGGTGGGGGAGAGCCACTGGCCAGGGCTGTGCTCGGAGCGGCTCCACCACTGGCTCTCGCCTGCCTCCTGCCACCGGGTTGTACTATGAGCGGCTCCACTAGCCCCACGGATCAAAGCCCCATAGCCCTCCCAGGAGTGCGAGCCCCCAAATCTGCACACAGGATGGCAGGAGGCTGCTGCTGCTGCCTGGGGCCAGCAGCAGCAGCAATCTTCCTGGCTCTGCACCCAGACTTCGTCCCAGGTGGCAGCGGCAGCCTCCTGTCATCCAGCATGCAGATCCAGGGGCCTGCACCCCCAGGAGGGCTGCAGGATTGTGCCAGACTCCTCCCAGGGGCGCAGCCCTCGGATCTGTGAGGGGGATGACAGCAGGCTGCTGCTGCTGCTGCTGCCAACTGGGACCGGTGCTGAAGCCAAGTAAGCCTGGCCCCAAAACTCCAAACGTTTTGAAAGTTTCAAAAAGTTTTAAGTGCCCTCATTTAGTTTTGAAGCTGTTTCAAAGGCTTTAATTTCATTTTGATTTCACTGTTTTGAGCTTGAAATGCATCAGAAACAGCTTTAAATTGAAACACCTGGTGAAATTTTCCACAGCCGTACTGACTACCCCCGGTCCTGCTTCTGGACTGCTTGCACCTCCAAAGGAGAGTGTTGTTTGACTTTGGGGCAGTGCAGAATATTGCTATAAAGCTGGCTATGAACCATTTTTCCATGGATTTAAAACCTCATTGAGAAGACAACAGGCAAAAAAGCTGCAGTAAGTACAAAGAAGTCATAGCTGAAACATATATGTTCATGCTTTCTCTTTGTGCTGCATTCCTGGGCCTTTCAGTAATCCTTAAATATTAGAGATGGCTACGAAGCCTGGCTAACAGTGGTTTTTTTTAAAGAAATATGTAAATATTCTTGTTTTTTATTACTACTAAAATGGCATTTTGCCAGAAACCGTGGTTGCAGGAAACATGCCCACAGGACATGGGGATTGCTTGCGAGCTGGAGATCAGGTTATCATGGAGAGCAGAGTCTGATGTTATTAACTTATTTTCTTGGTATTTTTGCATAAGGGCCAGCAAAGCTGAGGGACCTCTGACTTAGAGTCACCAAGTGTAACCGGGATACAAGTGGGCTAGGCACTGTACAAACAGAGAGCATGAGACAGTCCTTGTCCTGAAAAGACTACAATACACCGATGACAAGACATCATGAATCAGGCCCATCCCCAGGAATCTTAAAATTAATTACAAATTATACAGTTTTAAAGAAAAAGAAGCAAGATCCGGGTCTTTAATTTAGCTGCTGGTGGGCTAGCCTTTGGGGCTCATTCTCCGCGTTTTTTCTTGCAACCACGAGGGACAGAAACGTCCTTACTGAGATTCTCAACTAATCAACCTTGCAAGGACCTAGAGTTTTAAGAAAAACGATGAAACATTTACATAGCAATGTAAATCATCATCAGTCCTTCTGGATCATGGCCTATGTATGAGAAGTCACCCGGACCTTCAACACATACACCTAGGTGAGAATATGGAGGTACAGAGGATGTCTAGACTTTCCATCCTCCTTTTAGATGGTATCCAAAGGCCAGACAGAATCTGAAACTATGATGGGTGTAGTTATAGGCATTTCAGGAATCGAAGCCCTGGTGTCCCACATGACAGACAAGGATGCTACCACTGAACCACAACTGGAAGGCTGTAATAGTATGAAACTTATGATAAAATTACAAACATTGATAACACTGAGACAAAGTGTGAGGGGGAAAAACTAGGTTAGCATTATCCTAATAATACTAAGATAAGATCTTCATGTGTTTAGCACTTAGGGATGAAGACTGTTTTAAAAATGCCCAATCATATGAAAGCCTTGAGGAAATGATCCCTCCACTCAAGACTATAGAAAACTTCAAAGTCCCTTCAGCAATACCTTCAAAGGGCTACTTTTCAGATAATGCAAAATCTTTAAGTGGGGGCAAGCTTCATTGATCTGAATTCTTTGAAGGGAAAGACCTCCTATGAACATGAAGTGTTTGAAGAAGGGCCTTCTATCGAGCAAGTAGACTTTGAAGTTGCAGGGATGCAGGAATCCCTAATTACAGAGATGTTCCCATGCAACTGAAAGTTTATCAGATCTTCCAACTGGAGCCAGGTATTGCATTGCTTACTTTAAGCATCTGACATAAGAATATGAAATCTTGGGCCCCGCTTCAGCACGGTAGTTATGCAGGTACTTACACTTAAGCACACGAAGACAGGAGCCTTGGCAAGCAGATTCACAAATAATTGCATATACATGCCAGAATTTTTCTAAAAAAGCCCTTAACTGATGGCCATAGTGAAATGTTCACAACATTAAGCTCCTCGTATACCCCTATTCTTGCAGACATTTGCTCTTGAGACTTGAATTAAAGTGCCTGGGTCAATGCAGCTTCTATAGAGGTGAGTGAGCACAGCAGAACCGTATTTGAGAGTGGTTTAGCGCATAAACCCTTCTCAGTTTTTGAAAAGGCCTGGTCAAGTACATTGCTCATACTGCTTAGAAATAGTGCTGCAATCAGTTGAGACATTAGGATAAGGAAGAAGCAGATGCTGTCTGCTGCAGGGTCCATTCTTGTTCAGCACCTAGATGGACAGATTTTTAACTTATATGGCCAAACTGGATGGCAGGAGAAAGTCAATGAATCCATATGACCAAATGCCATAGATCATGCCAAATTCCATAGATCTCTGGAATAAATAGTAGGCCATAAATAGAGCAGTGGCTCCCAACCTCGGGTCACGACCCAAATCAGGGTCACAGGGCACCTGCCGCTCACTCCACCCCTCCCTCCTGTGGGGGTCTCCCAGTGCATGGTCCACATAGCTCTCACTACCACTGCCTGCCATGATCCTGGCCTGGCCCAGGCTCCACTGGTGCCACTAGGCATAAGTGGGGTGGGGGCTGCGATCCGGATTTAAGGTTGCAGTGAAAAAAAAGGTTGGGAGCCACTGTTTTAGAGGATAATACAAATTGTATTTAGTTCTTCTATAAAGCTTTACTCTTTCAAAGTGCCCTACAAATCTAAACTAATTCAGCCTTATCCTGTGAGACGAGAGAGAATTTTGATCCCATTTTACAGATGGGAAAACTGAAAGACACAATGGGTGCCTATACATGTGCAGGGAGGCTGCTCCAATGTACTCTAATTACAGTGCAACAGAGCAGACTCAATTAACCATGCTAATTACGATATTCCAGCTAACCTCTATGTCTCATCTATCAGCATCCCTGTGCTTCCAAATGACAGCAGGGACATTTTAACTAAAGCTTGTTCGAGTTTAACTAAAGTGCCCCTGCTGCCATTTTGAAGCAAGGGGATGCTGAAACATGAGATCCTGCAGGTGCTTCAATTAGGGCAGCTCTCAGAGCTACCTTAATTAAAATGTGCCCTCCCTGCCCTCCTCCTGAGCATGTGTAAAAATGCCCAATACTTTGTACTGTGGTTCTCCCCTCAAGATGGGATAGATGGAAGAATTTGATAGCTGTGAGGCTGGATCAAATGAATGGCTCATATGTATATAGCGTCAAATCTTGACTTCATTAATGTTTGCTAGGGCTTGTTATTAGCTTAAATGGGGCAACAATTTTTCATCCCTGTTCTGTTTATTTGCCTCTGTATCCTGTATTAAATGCTTAAAAAGACTGCACACCCTAGATGATGCTCTTAATTGTGCAATACTATATGGTAGGAGGAGATTTTTTCCTGACCTCACTTGATAGTCATCTTGGATTAGAGTTTTCCATTTTGTAAAAGCAAAAGCAAGGAGACATTTGCATGGAAGCAGCATTTGTATGCAAATAGTTTATAGTTTCATAGTTTTTAGGGTTGGAAGGGACCTGAACAGATAATCAGGTCTGACCCCCTGCCTTGGGCAGGAATGAGTGCTGGGATCATAATACCCCAGCCAGGTATCTATCCAACCTCCTCTTGAAGATCCCCAAGGTAGGGGAGAGCACCACCTTCCTTGGGAGCCCATTTCAGAGCCTGGCAGCCCTAACTGTAAAGTAATGCCTCCTGAACCTGCTCTCAATCAATTTGTGGTCATTATTCCCTGTTAACTCAGGTGGTGCCAGTGGGAACAGAGCCTCCCCCAATTCCTGCTGGTGCCCCTGGTGAGCTTATAGACGGCCACCAGATCCCCTCTCAGTCTTCTCTTGTGGAGGCTGAATAAATTCAGGGCCTTGAGCCTCTCTTTATAGGGTCTGGCTTGCCAGCCCCTGACCATGCGACCTCTGAAGGGTCCTCTGGACCTTCTCAAGGTTAGCCACATCTCTCCTGAAGTGCAGCGCCCAGAACTGGATGCAGTACTCCAACTGCGGTCTGACCAGTGCCGCATAGAGCAGAAGGATCACATCCCTGGACCTGCTTGTGATGCATCTGTAGATGCATGACAAGGTGCTGTTAGCCTTACTGACTGCTTCCTTGCATTGGTGGCTTATGTCCATCCTGGAGTCAACAATAACTCCAAGATCCCTTTCAGCCACTGTGTTGTTGAAAAGGGTGTTCCCCAGCCCATAGATGTGTTGCTGGTTCCTTCTCCCCAGGTGCAGCACCTTGCACTTGTCTGTGTTAAACTCCATCCTATTCTCATCCACCCACCCCTGTAACCTGTCTAGATCTAGCTGGATTTTGTCCCTCCCCTCCAGTGTGCCCACTTCTCCCCACATCTTTGTGTCGGCAGTGAATTTGAACATTTTTATGTAACTCTTATATTTGTGAGATTAGACAGAAATCTCAAACATTTCCAAAAGATGTAGAAATGGTTTTCTAGTCATCCTTAATCCCAGCCCATGGAGGAGAACGGAGAAACAGGAGGAGCCAACTACAACTCCTGTGACGCACTGTCACTCCTTTTGTGGCCTGAAGTTTTTCAGTTTGTGCACAAAATCTCCTGAAACAAAATTGTTTTCATTAAAAATGAGTAGAAGCCAAGCTTCCAATTAAAAACAATTTTAATGAAAATCTGTGCCTCTGGCTGGCTGTGCCTGCATAAGGCACACAGCTGTATATGGATACTTTCATTCATCTGACTTAAAAATCTGGGCCCTTTATGTCTTGTAGCACGAGGTCTGATGAACTTGGTATTTTTTTTAATTCTAGCCAGTAGGGATTTCAGATACTTTTCTCATCTAGATGTCTAATCTTTTAATGATTATAACCAAGCATTTTGCTAGGTGAACCGAGATTTCTTAGCTGTTTTGAGTTAACAGTAATTTAAAGAATATAATTAGCCTTCACTGCATGGAGCAAAATGCCTTTTTGATATTCAAGGGAATGTAAATGACCAGAAATATTAAACACACTTTATCTCAGCAGCCCCTCAGGGCGAGTCCAGATGAGTGCACATGTGTGGTTTGCAGCACCTCAAAGCTGTTTAAGGCCCCGCAAACTGCACATGACACACGTTCATCCATTCACCGTGCTGCTAATTTGCAGTGTGGTGCCAAAGTTTGACACCAGGAGATCCTGGCCTAGGCCATCTGATAATGAGGAATCAAGGACATGTGTCCAGGAGTGAGCTGGGAGCCAGAGTTGGAAGATTCAGATGGGAGAGGGAGCCAGGGCTGGGGGGCCTGGTGGTTAGCAGCCCTGGGTGTAGGACCTCTAGGGTGATCCCAGAGAGGGACAAGTAATATTATGTAGACCTGAAGACTGGTCATGGGTAAGACCTGAAACTGTACCCTACTGGGGCTACTTTGTGCCTGGGATGGGGCAGCCACCATGGATTGCCACACACAGTCCAGTCCAGGGGAAGGTGAGAACGGGGCACCAGAAAACCTCAGATTCTACTGCCTTGTGGGTTACCCCGTGGAGGGGAAGGCTAGGGGAGCATACCTCAACAGAAAAGTACTTGGCAGAGAAGACTAGGACCACGTGGGCCCAGTGGCCCAGAGAGGGGCTGGGGAAGACCAGGACCACATGGGTCCAGCAGCTCAGTGAGGGACCAGATAATAGAGTGCAGGGCCATATGGGTCCCAGGGCCTGGTTACTGAGAACTAGCAAGGAGCCCGACACAGATAGAGATGCCAAGTGAGTGTAGTGGGATTGGAAGGGTCCAGTGGCCCAGTGAGGAGCTGGGAATAAAGTGAAGGACAATATGGGTCTAAGGGCCTGGAGAACAACCAGGAAAGTGAAGAACTAAAAGGGTCCAGGATAAGGGACCAAAAGGAGCTGGCAGCCCAGAGAGGGACTAGGAAGGAGACCAAGGGGCCTGGCAGCCCAGGCTGTGGTTGTGTGAGACTGAGAGGTCTGAGGGCCCAGAAAGGGGCCAGAAGAGACACCAAGGATTCTGGCAACCCAAGTGGGGCTGAGCAGGAGACCAAGGGGGTCTGGCAGCCCAGGAAGGGGCTGTATGGAGAGACCAATAGGTCTGAAGCCTGGAGTGGGACTGAGAGAGGCCTAGGGGCTGGAAGTCTTAGAGAGGGGCTGCATCAGCAAGTGGTAAGGATGCCATATGCAAGGCATGGGGCATGGCGTAGGGGAGGTTTGGAGCTGTGCAATTTGGCCATAAGACCAGAAGCACAATCTGGGTGGTCATTGTAATAAGACGAGGGCAGGAATTGGGCAGACTGCCTAATAGAGCAGGTCTTCTCAAAACTTTTTTGGGTACCCTGTGATACTGACTGGTCTGTTCCCTGGATCCGCTTTCTTCCCTTTTGTAAAGATGGGTGCTATATTTGCCCCTTTCCAATCATCTGGGACTTCTCCTGATCACCATGAGTTTTCAAAGATAATGGCCAGTGGCTCTGCAATTACCTCAGCCAACTCCCTCAGCACCTTCGGGTGCATTGCATCCAGCTTCATGGACTTGCATATGTCCAGGTTTTCTAAATAGTCCCTAACCTGTTCTTTTACAACTGTTGGCTGCTCACCTCCTCCCCAAACTGTGCCGCCAGGTGCTGTAGTCTGGGCTCTGACCTTGCCTGTGAAGACTGAGGTGAAAAAGGCATTAAGTACTTCAACCTTTTCTGCATTACTAAGTTGCCTCCCCCATTTTGTAAAGCACCCACACTTTTCCTGATAGTCCTCTTGTTGCTGACATACTTGTAGAAACCCTTGTTATCCTTCATATCCCTTGCTAGCTGCAACTCCCATTGTACTTCGGCCTTTTTGACCTTTCCATCCCTGCATGCCCGAGCAATACCCTTATCCTCCTCCCTAGTTGTTTGCAAAGTTGCCACTTCTTATATGCTTCCTTTTTGTGTTTTAGCTCGCTGAAGAGTTCCCTGCTAAATGCAATGGTTTAAGTTGACTGGTTTGTCTTTATGAAAATGCCTTTTAACCTGCATGTTTTTCAAGGTGGAAGCTTGCTGAAATGGACACCAAGTGGTTTCATTTCGATAGGCTGGGCCTTGCAGATGGGAAAACAGTGTCAGAAAGCTTCCAACCAGCTGTAGGTTTGAGTGGGCTGCTTAAATCTGCAGAGTCCTATCAGTGGTTTAGGAAGCTTACCTGTATGAAAGGCTGAGGATAGTAACTATAAGTGAATGGAAGCTAATAATGAAGCTAACTTAGGGCTGAATGAAACCTTCTGATTGCACTGTGGCCTTAGTGACTGATATCACATTATTGTGCATTTGGAAGGAACAAGAGACCTTGAGAGGTAAATTAATTAGAAAAACAGGCAAAACTAACCACTGTGGCAGAAACCCATGGAGAGAACCTTACCATTTGATTTAAAGTGTTCATATTTGATTTCCTCAGATATTTGGTCCCTTAATATTTTCGTTTGTAGGGAGGTCATTTAAACATCGTAGGTAACACAGAGTAGGCTATTATGCCAGGCATGTTCTTCTTTGCTGTTTCCTGGCTAGTTGGTTATCAACAGATAAAGGAACATCTTGTGCAAGGGAACCCAGGCTCTTGGGCTCTGCATCTTGGCTTCGCACACCCAAGAATTCAGATAATGTTTTGAATTGTTTTCAGTTGAGTATGACCTCTGCCTTGGGTCTAGTTCTGAATTGCAATGTTCAGTTATTCCTGTGTCCCACTAGAGTCAATACACAACATTTCCTGAGCCCATAACACTGTGTGCTGTCTGCTGGCTAGGAGTAGCTTCAAATCAGCTTGCTGCAGCTCTCCCAGGCACGAGTTCAAAGTGATCCAGAAACACAATGTGGCATGCTGTCTGACGAAAACTGACAGATGTATTATCAACAACATGGAGATTAGCCCTTTCCCATAGCCATTCAGTGATCTCTAGAAACACAGTGGCTTTGAACAACAAAAATACATATATATTTAAAAATGGAGGAGTACAAAAATAAACTTATTTAGGAGCAGGAACTGCATTTCTAAAACCCCTTTTAACTCAGCGTCCCTTCGCACATTCTCAGTAACATAAATCTTACCCAAGGGAACTATTTGCAAATATATTCAGGGAATTTCAAACCTATATGAGCACCTCCTGTACATCTCACGGTGGATCAATCAATACTACAGCAGTGCAATAATGCTCTGCATCAAAAATTCTGCAGATGCCTTATCAAGAGCTACCAGGGGACTGAGTCATAAAAACGTTATTTTGTTAATCCTTCTTCCTTTCCCTATGGATTTTTCCACCTACCTGGTGCAATAAGTAAACTTAGTAACTGATCATACTGCTTGGCTTAAGAGCAGGATTTCCTTTTTCTTTTCTTCGTTTGCACAGCTGCCTGCATAGATTTATAGCTTTTCATATTTCCCAGATTTCCCAGCAGAAGTTGGTTCCAAGGGCAGCATGGAAAAAAATGCTATGAAATATTCAGAACAGTTGTAAAAACTATCGGTCTGATTCTCCACCATTTTGTACCCTGGCAGCTATTTAGACCTGTGAAACGTGGGTATAAAACACTATCTGCAAGAATGAATGCCTGCAAAAGAATGCTAGGCACGTGGAAACTAGGCACTGTATTTCTAAATTTAAGAGGGGCTATATTTTAGGCTATAGATGAAGAGATCATCATAATCATTTGCAGTGGCACTCTTATTAGTCTCTTACAGTACATACATTAATCCTAGCCAACCAGCTGACTTGTGTGATTCATGTAGAAATCAAGTACATACTGCGTCTCTTATCACAGCTTCAGTGTGATGGGTAATTAAGTGATAATCAAGTGGTCTCCCACGGTGTGGGGCCATAACTCACCACAGTAGTAAGCATGATGGATTAAAGCAGTAATTCTGCCTGATAAAATTGACTCTGTGCTATTTTTTCTCCTTTTAATTCAAATGACAGAATTTTAGCCCTCGATTAAAATGGGTGATGCCCTTTCCTGTGTTTGTAGGTGGATCTAAGAGAGCAGCTTGAAACAAAGATATTGAGGGGAGAAGGTCCATGATGAGGAACACCGACAGCAGTGTGAGCTACATAAAATGTGAGCCTACACTTGAACTGATCTTTGTGTTCACGGTACCATTTGTTTCAGCCTATGTGCCACTATCAGCATTTAGAGAACATGAGATTAAATTGTTGACAGATGTGGAAATCTGGCAAACCTCCTTCACCCCAAACTTAGCACTTATCTCTTGCCCCCTCCAGGTGCTACAACCCCTACCAAGGACTTTAAGGACAGAAAATGGAAACCTGTTGGCCTGCTGGTATAAACCCTCATATCTGTTGATATAAGTACTAGCTCAGCAGCTTCTTGGTGAGTAGTAGGAAGGAGTGTGTATTGAAAGGGCTACTTGTGAAAGCTTGATTTTAATTATCCACTTGATTTATTATTTAGATTTATAAGAATACGGGAGCAGGGGGGTTGCCAACCACAGACTTTGAGCTTTCTAGACAGAAATGTATGGAATGCAAAGACGATTTAAATTAACATGGAAATAGTGAATTAAAAATATCCTTTAAGATTTGAACCAGGTTATAAGGATATACATCCTAAAAAACTGCAAACACTAAAAGGGGTAACGTTAAATGTGTAATGCAAATTGCTAGTGAAAGCTTAATGCTTCAAAGACCTGGTTTCCCCTGAGAACATGAATAGCAGAGTCTGACGATAGGCACATACACTTGGTTCATCACAATTTCCCAAAGTCGCCTCTGGAAATAACAAAACACTCCTTTAATATCTATCAGCAACCAGCAGTATCAGCCTGCTTGGGTCAGCAAAAGAAAAAGCACTTTGTTCTCTTGGGCCAACTAACTTTGTTCGTGTCAACATAAATGATATGTAGAACCAACAAGTTCATGAAGTTATCAGTGAACGCTGTCAGTGAATTACGACCTTGGATTCGACTCTGAATAATATTCGTCATCTAGCGGTAATAATGCTTGCATTGTGTCCTGTGATGTTACTCTTCCCTAACCAGCATTTTTTGTTTATTCCTCTTGCTGCTTAATTTTCCAGAGCTCTTCTTTTAACACCATGTACCAGTTCAGAAGGTTATGCTTAAGAGTCTAGCATGAGTGACTGATTACTATTCAGAAACACTTTCAGCAGAGCTCTTTGGAAGGATGTAGCAATAGTTATGCATAAAGAGCAGATCAAACTCTTACTAGTCAATCATATTTATTCAGCTGTTTCTTATGCATCCTCTCCACTTATGGTGGAATTACCAACACACTTATCACTAACACCCCTGTTTGCTTTACCAGAAGCAATAGCAGTAACAGTTTGGAAATTAGAGCATTGCCATGTTCCTTGAAAATGAAAATGTTGCCAGCATCTCCCTTATACGGTAGGCTTGACATTTCATGCACATGCATCTATGAGTCTTATGCTGAGACTCCTGCCAAGAAACCAACCCTTTCTACTCAGTCCAGCTCCACATATGCCACCTCCAGAAAAACAGTTAGTGGTCACTTTTTGGCATGTGCTTAGAGGTGTTCTCAGGATCTCAGTCTTATTTTTTGTTGGCAGTCTCAGTATAGAGGAGGAACAGACATACCCTGATGACTTTTTACATCACTCTGGTAAAGGTTATACTCATTTTCAGGCCCATTTGCACAGTCCTTCAGATAGGAAGTGGATTTAGGGTACATGGAAAGTAGCATTATTTAAATTGTATTGTTAACTTACATGCTGATGAAGTGTAGGATCTGGGCCTGCTGTATAACATGGGAGGGCACAGGACGGACTGGGAGATACAGAGGTAGGAACAGTATAGGCAGTGGTGCTCAGCCTATGGCTCACAGGCCAGATCCAGCCTGCGGAGGCATGTCACCCAATCCATAGGGCTCCTCATGGGTCTGGAAATTTGGCTCAGGGAGCAATGGCAGCATTAATTGCCATGGCAGAGCCAAGAGCCACAGCAGTTAACACTGCCACTGCTCTTCTGCTGCCAAATTTGCAGACCCATGGGGAGCCCCATGGCCTGAATAACATGGCCCTCCACTCTGGATCATGCAAAAGTGCAGTGTTAGGCTGCAGCTGGGTCTGGTACATGGAGACATGGCAGAGGTCTGGTACATATGTAGCATGGCAGGAGGCATGATTATATGAATTGCTCATCAGATCTTATCATGCCTATATCCGAACATCCAGTAGGGCCCCTACAAATGGTGGAGGGCGGGAAGCAGACGCTTCACCCAACTGAAACTGCAGGAGAGTTTGCAGTAGCAGAACAATGGGGATACAGTAGAGTGCAATTCCAACAACTGCTTTAATCTTATAGAGGATAAAATTCCTCTATAATCATAACTCCAGGCTATAGTTTTGATTGTCTTTAAAAAATGTAAAATTCAAAACTGTAAAGTTTTGGGGTCATAACCCCCTCACGAGGGCACTGTGCTCTTTTAGGGTTAGCTTGAGCTTCTTACCTAAGGGGAGAATGAGTTGTACTACCTCCACGGTAGCTCTGCAAGGCACTGTATCTAACACCCCTCTAAGGCAGGTCCTTACCTGTGGTGAGGTAATAAGGAGCTCCTGACTTGCTTCAGGTAAGTGAAAACACCTGTTGTCATGCTCAGTATATTTTGGGGAAGGAGTCTGTTCCTTTATATGTATCCTACATAGCTGCTGTGAAGAGTTAAGCATGCAAAACACCTTCCACTCACTTCTGTGTGCTCCATCCCAAAATCCATTGAGACCAGGCCTGACACAGAGACTTTCTTACTCTCCAGTGGAGAAGTGTTACAGTCAGTAATCTGAAAGAGGTAGTTCGGCATTAGTCTGAAATCAGCAAGAGGCAGATAGATTTGCATCTTTATAGACTAACTAAATCAGGGGGTACAACGTAAGCTTTTGTAACTGGAGGGCTTATTTCATCAGCTGATGTGAAGAGACTGGAGGAAGCAGAGCTGCTAAATAGAAAAAACTGGGGGGATCTATATGAGACACTGCGAAGTTGCTTGATTAGCTCCATACTACAGCGTTTCTGTCTGTATGTGAGGAGCTATTAGGCTGGAGTAAACTAATTAACTCCACCATGGGTTAGTAGTGCCTGACACAAATATACTATCCTATGGCAGTTACAGCAAAACCTGTGTAGGTGCTGATGGGGCTGGCTTGGGCACAAGGGGGCTTCAATGGGGGCCTGCATGCCAGCTATCCCTGCACTGAAGCATCTCTGTGCTCCAGCCAGCCCCCCTGCAGCACATTGAGCTGGGTTGGAGCAGCCCTGGGCTGGCAGGCTGACCTCCTGGGCCCCTGCCAGCCAGGGCTGTGCCACCCCGGCTCAACACACTGAGATTCCAGGCTCACGTGTAAATGCTGAGCCCAGAAGCAATGACCTCCAGCACAAATTGCATTGGAGTTTATTGTGTTGCATTAATATTCATGTGTAGACACAGTGACTACTTACAATACAAGGGAAGGAAAGGGAAAAAGGAGGGGGCACTGCTGAAGGAAGCAAAGTGAAAGAGGCAAGGTAAGAGAGAGAAAAAACAAAGAAGTTAATCTACTGAGGGGCTTAAATTTTCCAAAAGCTAATCCAGGTAATGGTATAAGAATCTGTAGTCTTGGTTTAGACTGTACTTAATACAACCCATTATCCTAGCTAGCTACTGTGTTACTCAATCAGTCACGATTCACTCAGGGACCAGCTCCAATACACAGTAGCTAGCTAGGACAATGAGTTAATGAGCAAGGATTAACACCTAGGAAACCACAGACTAAGGAGAGGAAAGAATCAATACAAAGCTAGGAACTGCTTCCCCCCAAGACAGACATAGTCAGTTGCACAAGCACCCATGCCACGAGTTTTGCCTGTCAGCAGCTAGGGGTGCAGCGCCCCAGAACCCCCCTGCACCTATCTCCTTAACAGGTTGCAGGCTTTGTGGCCGCAGCAGGGGCTAGCAGGCCTGCAGCTTTCACCTTGCTGAACCTTAACACACACAGTGTCACTCATGTCATGTGTTTTGCTTGTCTGCAGCTTGAGGTGCAGTTTCTGCCAAATCCCTGCAGCTATCTCCTTGAAACTTGGCAGGTTTTGTGGCTTCAGCAGGGGCTAGTATGCAGTTTTGACCCCACTGGGGCTTAACACAAACACTTGATATGAGTTTTGCTTTAAAGACTTTGGGGTGCAGTTTCCCCAAACTCCCTATACCTATAACTTTGAAATTTTGCAGGCTTCATGCCCTCAGAAGGACCTACCATTCCTGCAAGTTTCATCCAAAGCAGGCCAGAAACGAGAACGGTATAGGCTGTTTTGTCCTTTCCCATTATATCCTATGGGCAAAACATCAAAACAGTTTTACCGTTTCGACTCTGTGTCAACAGAACAGAACATCTGTTTCGAATCGAAACAAAATTCAAAACAAAATGCTGTTCTGTCAAAACGCTGGTTGAAATGGAACCGTGCCATTTTGCACAGCCCTAGTATTGATGTCACATCAGGGTTCATTCACTCTTACATGAAGAGGCGCTATAAGTGGCTGATGGCATATATGAAATTGTAAGAGGGGCAGGTAAATTACCCTTGGATGTTATGATCTGTGTTATTTGGTCCAGTGATGATGCAGTCTGTGTTGATGGGGCACAGCTGGCATCTGGCTCTGGAGGAAGGTCTGGTGCCTTGGTGATAATAGGTGTTAGGGAGTCTGTTGCTGGAGAGACGCTGTGTGAGTTTGGGGGCTTCATGTAAGCCAGGACAGGTTTATCCCCTATAGCTACCTTGAGATGGTCATCATTTTCTGGGAGGTGCTGAAGGTTGCTAATGATGTGTCTGGGGTGTTCAAGCTGGGGGCTGTAGGTGACAACCAAAGGGATTCTGATGTCCTTGTCTTCAGATTCGTATTATAGCAATTTGGAGTGGAGCCTCCAGTCTGGCTCTGTTGATTTAACTGGTTATTGTTTTAGGACAGCATTGCAATTGTAGGCATTTCTGCTCCAAATCCTTAGGTTGTGTATCGCATTCAGAGGGATGAAGAGAGATATGGTTGTAATGTAGGGCTTGGCTGTAGGTGATGAATCTAGTGGTGTGCTTAGGATGAATGCTGCTGATGTAGAGGTAGCTGTAGTCACTGATGGGTTTACAATGCAATGTGATGGTGATATGGCCAGTGCAAACTTCCACAGCAGTGTACAAGAACTACATTTTCTGGAAAGAGTATTTCAGAGTCAGTTTGATGGAGGGGTGGAAGTTGCCATCTATATGATGACAATGCCATCCATGTTCCCCTGGCATACCTAAGGTACAGCTGGAAAAGAAGCATACTTCAAGGTCTGTCATAAATATATTGGCATATGTGTGGGGAGGGGCATACATGTGCCATGGCACATTGTACAAAGAACATTATCCCTGACTAGAATACTACTTCTGTTCTCATTATACCATTTTGTCCTCACATGTATCTATTTCAGATTTGT
>JAGPOW010000261.1:251000311-251010693 GCA_030014935.1 Caiman crocodilus | reverse complement strand
TTGGCTGATTTGGGGGCCAGTGATTTGATTTGGTGATTTGAATCACTGTCCCAAATCGATTCGGCTGAATCTGATTCAGAGATTCGGCTGCTGCCGAATCAGGTGAATCTCTGAATCACGCAGGCCCCATCCCCCACCCACTCTCAATGGCTGCTCCACCCACCCCAGCTCCCAGCCCCCTACTTACCAGCATGGAGTCCAAGTCCAGCTCCCTGCTGCAGCCAGTGGGGACTGCCCAAATCTCCAAAGCTCTCCGAATCTTTTCTGCATCAATTCAGACCTTTTAATTGGTCCCCTGATTTGATTCAGATTCAGAGATTCAGCCACGGAATTGAACCAAATCTCCTCCGAATCATAACAGCACCCAAAGCTTCGCATAGCCCTAGTGCTTAGCACTATAGAGGAAGCCATGTTCAATGGAGAGTGTGGGCATGACAGTAATATAAGAAATATATTAAATAGTAATATTGGGCGCACACATAGACATACAGGCACACAGTGTTGCACTAAGCAATGCTTGCCAAAACTTGGTCATTGCAGTTATATACCAGGTCCAATTCTCTTCCCACACTAGTGTCATTCCATTGACTTGCTCCCAATCTATATGAGTGAAAACAGGAATTGGGCCTGCTGTGCTGTATTTCCACCTGACAGCGTAGCTCATTGCCAGAATTTCAATGCTTTTCTTTTTCACAGTATCTGTAAAGTTATTCATAAACATTTAAGTTCCCTCTCTCTGTCTCCTATGGATTGTATACATAATACACCCCTTGCAGTCAAAAATTAGGTTCAAAAGACATCATTACTGCAGTAGCCCATTGGCATTGCTAGTTCCATCTCTTTTTTTTCCTTCTAGCTCTTCTCACAAGCCCATTCCCCAGCAGAAGCTTTTCACACTGAGAATGTCTTTGATGCTAAAAAAAATGTTGTTCAAAATTCAGTTTAACAAACTGTGAAACACTTGACAGTGCAGAAACACTATTAACAGTAGATGATGATTAGAGCAACTGTAGCCCAATTGTTAATTGAATTGTTACAAATGAAACCCATGGACCATTAAAAGGGCATCAAACATGGTGGCTTGTATTTGGAAGCAGGCTTTGGCAAGTACAAATTGTTCATTAAGGCCATATGATGACTACAAGTAGTGGTCGTTAAAACCAAATTTTGCTCTAACGGGATGCTCTTTGGTGCCTGGCTAATTTCCCTTTTCATCTTCTTGTGCTGCTTTAATGGTTTTTTTCTTTTTTGTGTTTTCTTTTGGTTTGTCACTGTCAGTGATATGCGTTCTTGCCTAGACAGCCTCCTGACAGTCTCTCTCTTTGCCTGTTTGTGCAGCCATTTCTTAACTAACTCAGTGACCTATACAAGGAGGCACATCAATCCTTTTTAGCTCACTGTGAATGCACCACTGCACATGATAGCCCCCTACTATTCTTTATTATCCTGCTTATTTTTCCTTTCTGTTCCACTATATTGTTCCTCAGCTTCCTACACGTGTTTTCTCAGCACAGGTACATCCCCTGAAACTGGAAATTCTTGTGATTCGGCATGGAGAATTCTGCATGAATTCTCCATGCAGGGAGCCTGCTTCTTCCCAGACCTATTCCAATATTAGTCAGGACAAGTTCTGCTGAATAATATAATGTAAATCCAGGGTGAACAAGCTCAGGAGGTGGCCCTCTGTTAAACAGACAATTCATGTAGGACATAAGGTAATTTTAATGTTGTGGGATAGCAACTGTTCTGGGGGAAACCTTACCGTTTGTGTCTCAGAAGCTTTAAGCTAATTTGGGGGTGGACTTTTGTATTCCTGTTCTTTTATTAGTTCTGTGATGGCATCTAAGCCTGCCTTTACTGCCTAGCATTGAGCAGCTAGTTAAAGATGCTTACTAAATGACTGGTACCAAGTAGAGATTGTATGAAAAGTGAATGTGTGAAAATTCCCTGTGGTGTGTGGGCTGGACCTGGCATTGCAGGCAGCAAAGAGGATTGATCCGAGGTACTGCACACAGTCCGCACCTCAGACCTCTGTGCCTTCTGCAGCGCTGAGTCCAGGCCACACACCACACACAGGACTCGCACAGGCTTCATACTGCGTGCCTCGTGCTCAGCAAGCCCCAGAGCCAGTATGTGGGTGCTGCACAGGGTGTGCACTGGCTCTGCATGCTGGCTCCACCGTGGCCCAGTTTGGAATGGTCGTAGAGCCAGTACACAGGGCTGGTCCATGGGGCTGTACATGCAATGTGCTCCCCATGCCAACCCCTCTGCTGGGTACAGGGCTATAGCAAGTCCAGCGCTGGGGCAGCAAAGTCACCTTATCAGCCACCTAGACTCCAACTTGCTTGCCTCTTATGGCCTCTCAGGTTTCCACCCTATTGTCTTTCCTGCCACATCTGGATATGATGATTGAACAGGGATGCTGTCCTTAGAGGGCAGGGGCGTTGGGATGTTAGGCCCTTGTCTGAGCTGAGTCCCCCCTGGCTTTGGCCCACTTAACCTTGGCTGGGCCTCTATGCCTCTCAGGACCAGAGGTTCCTAGGCCGGAGCTCCAGTCTCGTCCTTATGGGCTATGGGCTCCTTGGCCCCTGGTCTCACCCTCATGGGCTCTGGGCTTGTGCCCCTAGTCTTTGTGGTCAGACACGACAGTCCATATGCTAACAGCAGCCCTAGACCCTTTAATGGGTCTAGGACTTGGGGTGCCCTTGGTGCCCTTCTCAGTGGCCTCCTCTGCCCCTACAGCCACAGTCCAGTCCTCCAGTATTTAAATGCAACAAAAGATATGAGCATCTGTTCTCAAACAAAAGGTTCCCCATCCTGGGGCTAACACCACACCATGGCAAAACTGCCATGCAAGGCCCCAAAATACTTACCCGGGGCTGCCTGGTGGTGCAGGAGCTTCCTGCAGCTTCTCTGCAGCCTGGAGTCCTTCCTCCTTGTCCTGCCAGGCCCTGCTTCTCCCTGGAGCTCTGCTTCCTGCAGGGCCAGCCTGTCCCTCTTGCCTCTTCCTTACCCATGGAGAGAATAGTCTGACCCCTAAGTTCTTATACGGGGGTCTGTGGGCACCCCACTATCAGCTTCTGTGGATTTTCTGATCAAAATGGACATGCTCCAGGGTTAAGCAAATGAGTAGGGATTTTTGGGGGGAGTGGAAGTGGGCAGCTGGAATGCAGTGTTGAACTTAAGAGCTTAAAGCGAGCTTAAATCCTGCTTTAGGTGCAAGCACTTTCACTGCATTAGGCTCTCAAGATCCCTCCATATGGTTGTGAAGGCCCTTTGGAAATGCTGATGCTTTTGGCTGCTCAGCAGGAAGTAGGTACTCACATATACCTCTGTGAAAGCTATAGACTCAATTCTGTGGAACGCAGCTGTCAGCGTCTTCATCTAGGTGTTTGATTGACTCATGTAAGGATTTGGGGTTTTCAGAATTTGACATACGTTGTCATTTGGTATAATAATAATTCCCACCAATGCATTTCCTTTGCTACTGCTACTGACTGTGTGAACAGAGCCCTATGCCCACAGGGAGCCCATTGAATCAAAGAAGCTGCTAGGAGGCTGCAGGAATCTACCAGGACAGAGCCAGTTACGGGACTGGGTCCTTAGATGCCATGGAAATGGGTGATGGGATTGGATTTAAGATAAGGTGGCACTCCTTTTTGGTTGGTAAAACTGACTAAACGCACATACACGTATTGTCTCTCAGCCTCTGTGCTTGCCTCCAGGATAATTGAAATAAGATATTTTTCTTGTGTGCATATAGTGCTCTTCAGCTATTTGAGAAATGACTTTTCACAGGAATAATCAATTTCTTCTCTGCTTCAATCTTTGTAAACTCTAAAATCTAATATTTATAATTACTTCCAATTATCTCTTATCATAGGTCATCCTAACCCTGAAAGGCTATTGATGTCACTGTGCTTGTTTGCTGCTTGTTAGGCAAACGATACCCTGAAAAGTCTATTGGGCTAAATTAATTGCTGCATCTGTCATCGACCTGTTTGGTTCATGCCATTGATTTACCCTTATTGCTGATTGACTTATGGTATTTGCAAGAAGAGTTGATAGGTAAACCATTTTCTGGTGCAAGGAAATGACAAAGGAAATTGCCCACCAAAATCTTTTCCTTCACAAAGGCAGTTTTATTGATATGGATAAGTAGACTTGTCACAATGAATAAGACACCATGGTAATTTTAAGCTGGAAAAGTACATTTTGTAACAGACAGAACTAACTGTTGAGAATTGCAGGCAGTTTTTCATTTCTTTCTTCAAAGAGAAGCATTCTGTGCAGAGAAGGGCCACATCCCTGTGCACTTCTTTTACACTTTAAGCATTTTAGCATATTGAAGGAGTAAGGCACCTGTATCCTAAAAGTCATTTTATCAAGTTTTCTACTGCAAATAAGAATACTTTCCTAGATCTCATAAAGCCCGTTACAGACAAGTAATAATGGTCTGAGGACTGATAAAGGTTTTCTTCTGCGTTGGAAGTTAGCTGGAGGTCTCAGCCCAACCCCAAGGGCATCTAGATTGCAATTGGTTGGTTATATTTATTGTTGGTAATCCCAGAAAAAGCCCAAGAATTGAAGGTTAAGGAGGTTGAACTATTCTCCTGTCTAAGTAGAGCAGCGGTCCCCGAACTGTGTGTCGTGACTCTAAATGGGGTCACAACATCAGCAGATGGAGTCACAGGGGTTGGGGGCTGTGGGTTGGGAGTGAGGGGCCATGCTGAGGAAATGGGGTCATGTTGAGCAAATTAGGCCATAATGGGGTCATGCTGAGGAACAGTTTGGGAACACTGAAGTAGAGGCTTCACCATTTCAGGGCAAAAATATATTCTTAAAACAGGAGCATTAAAACAGACCATTAAAGTGAGCTGACATCTAGCTGTTAGCCAAAGTTTTAATATTCACCTGGACCTCTGCACATAGGTGAAATCCACCCATAGGGGAAAAGGTCACATGGAATGAGCGTAGCTTGTGGTGGCACTGGGACTCCTAACACCTACTGGAAGTTTAACACCTACTGTGGCGCTAAAGCAAGTAAATGCAAGATGCTTCTGTTTTAGTGTGGTAGCATTCATGTCCCAGGATAAGCTTCCTTTGCATAGACCTGGATATCTAGGCACAGACAGAAGTGGCAGTTTTCCCCAGGTGGTGGGGGTGTGGCCAGCCAGCAGCCTGGACAGCACCTCGCGTGAAGGGGGGAATGGGGGTGGGGGGCGGACCAGGTTGCATCCCCAGCCAGGTTTCCCACTCCCACCCCCTTGCCATCCAGCCCCCACTGCTCCGGCTACAGCAGACAGCACAGCCCAGCCCAGGGCTGCAAAGCATCCTGGGATGCTGGGGGACTGTGATTGAACTTGAACCAGGAAGGCGTCTGGGACAGAAGTTCCATAAACTGGTTTGACCTAAATCAGTTAAGCCTGATGTTACATTCAGCCAGGTTTATCTTAAACTAGCTTTGGCCATCTTGAAACTGATTTAATGGCACTGAACTTCTGTTCTGTTGCAGGTTTAAACCAGTTTCTGATCACTTAAACTGACTTATGTGTAACTTCTGTCCCTAGCCCTACTCCCAAAGCAGTCTGTGCATTTTACATTAGACAGACAGTGGGTGACGCAGAAGTACTCCTGGCAGTAGGGACTGGAACCCAAGATTCCTTCCTCCCAGCTGAATGCCATAACCACTAGGACTCAGTCAGGTTTCTGTGTGCCTGTTCTGTTTGCCTCCATGGATCTTGAATTCTTTGCTGTACACTGGCCAAATCTCAACATCCAAGGGGACAAACCCACAGAGTCCTTATGGGCAAAGTTCTAGACCTGGAGCATGCCTGCAGACTTGACTGAAGAGGCCATAGGAGAAGTATACTCAGCCTGTCTTCACTGGGACCTGCTACTGCACAGTGTAGACAAGCCCTGAGTAGACAGAAGCTCATACCAGGCATCTATGATATGATGAAGTGTTTGAGTCCAGACACACTGCTGTGTTCCCCGTTTCATTGGAGGTATCCCAGGTCACTCACTCCCAGCTCAGCACGTGGGTTTTTGTAGTTTGCTACTTGCTGCTGCAATGCTAAAATCAGGGGTGTCTTTGGGAGCCAGTCTGCATTTGCACTTAGTCCCTGATCCTGGATATGGAATTGCATGCCCTCGGCTCTGCACTGCTATATGCCCCTGGCACTGCCAGAGGCCAGAGCTCTATGCCACTGGGCAGTAACATAGAGCCACACTTGGGCAGCAGCACTGAACTGGTTGGGTAGCAATGCCTGCAGTGTGTGATGATGCTGACTGGGCAGCAGTGCCTGGAGTGTGTGGTAGCGCTGAGCCAAGGTCACGTGGCGGTGCAGAGCTCTAGCCAGGCAGCTGCACAAAGCTGAGGACATATAGTAGTGCAGAGCCACCTTAGGCTAGAGCTTATGCCTCCACATCTGCGCTGTCTCAGTGACTTTCCAGCTAGACACACAGCCCCAGACCCATACTGCTGCCGAAATGCAGCAGCCCCACTGATCTGGCCCTACGTGTGCCCTTGCAATTGGGATCTGGGGGCTGGGTTGAGTTGGAAACGTTTATACCTAGAGCTTCCTCTATAGATCCATAGCCAGTCTGAATTTGGCCCTCTGAATTTTTCTGCTCTTCCATTCTAATGCTATAACCTATTGCTATCTTTAGTACAAACATGGCTATCTCCTCTGAAGTAGACCACATGATCTTATTAAATAGACTGCACCTGGTTAAAAGCACCTCGAGAAATTGTTTTTGCATATCCTATTCTCTATTTGTCAGGCATAATGACCTTGAAGCAGTTTCTGCAGAATGTTGAAAAATGACCAAGAGCAACATTTTAATAACTTCAGTAGCACATTAAATTGTGGAGGGGGAAAATACTTTATTGTTACGAGCAGCTGGTCTCCATTCCAATAGGATTTTACTGAAGAACTTTTGCTTCTGGCTTTTGGATGAGTCATAATTGATCCCAAGAGGATAACTCAACTAATCTCTGAACAAAACATAATTATGATAAGTATTTTGGAAAATGTAATGATTCTGCCCCTGGGAATCCGCAGCCTTTAGAAGCAATCCGCTTCCTAACTGGTCTGTTTAGACTAGCACTGTGATTTGTAAAAAGATAAATGATATTTAACTTTCATAATAAAACAGCCTTATTTTGTATCTCATAAAAAAATATCACCAAAGAATACGGCTTGTCTTTGATTACTTGCATATATAAGCCAAGGTTCAGATCTGCTTAGGCATATTGGTGCATAAACATCTGTGTGGATCTTGATGCAAGCCCCTGTTCATTTTAAGAGGCTCTTGTAAAACCCAGCTGGGTCCAGGTGTGGTCCATAGATGCTTATGTAACACTGGTGAGAACTTACTGCCTCAAAGAATCAGAGAAGCCTAGAAAATTAGGGTTGGAAGGGACTTCAGGAGGCCACCTAGTCCAACCCCCTGTGTAAAGCAGGTGGTAGCGTTGGCACGACGTTTTCCCAATAATAAGGTCAAAACTGAAGATGAGTGATTTAGGGATGCTAAAAGAAACCAAATGCCCATGTGTTCAAGGAGTCTTTGACCTTTTCATGATGGTGTAAAAAAAAAAAAAAAAAAAGTCTGCATGGGAAGCCAGTGTTACCAAAAAGTGACCATAAAACTTACTACCCTTACAGGAAGAGTCTTGAAAAGCATCCCCTCCTTCAAAAACATGGAGGTTAATTTTTCAGCATGATTTGCAAAGAGGGTAAAAATTTGGGAAAGATTTAGTGCAGGGGTATCAAGTATATCCAGATCCAGCTTGTGGAACAATTGCAGTCGGCTCTCTGGTCTACAGGAAGTTGGGATCCTGGCCAGTTGGATGTAACCTGTTACAGAATTCAGGGTCCCTAGACCCCAGTGGACATGGACATTTGCACAGGGAGGTGAACGAGGGGCTGTGTAGATACATGCCTCACCTGCCTTGCTGCTGCCCACTCCTGGACCTGTGCTGCTGTCCAGTCTCCAACCACCACCACTGCCTGAATGTGGACCTGTGCCATTGGTTCCAGACCCCGGACCACCACGGCTGCTGCTGATTCCATAGATCCAGCCCAGGAGGAGCCACCGTGGTATGGATAAGAATATAAGAAGTGCCATACTGGGTCAGACCAATGGTCTATTAGCCCATGATCCTGTCTCCAGCAGTGGCAGAAGTAGATGCTAGAGGGAGAGCATTTAACTAGAGATATCTATCCCCTATTTATTACCCTCTCTGGCGTCCACAATTATTAGTTTAGACATGTCAGAGGAAACATCTCCCACCATTCTGTTCAACAGCTATTAGTAGATCTATTATCTATGAATTTACCTAGTCCCTTTTTGAACATGGCTATGCTACCTGCCTCTACCACCTCCTGTGGCAATGATTTGCACAGGTTAACTACACATTGTATAAAAGACCTGGCTTGGGAGAAGCCCCATGGTCGGATCAAGAGGTCGGGGTGGGAGGGAGGAGTTTGACACCCTGATTTAATGTTGCAGAAACAATCGATAGAGTATTTAATGTATTTGCAGTGGAGCAAAGTCCGAAGATAATTATGTACATATCAGCCTGATTAAAAAAAAAAAAAGTAAACCCTTTCTGGTCTCAGATGTAATTTGATTCCTACAACTGCTTCTAAGGATGAGACTGCAGAAAGTAGTTAAGGTAATTGGCATGGGGTGGCTGCGACAGCATATTCCCAGCTCTTATTATCAATATAAGGAGAAGCATTCAGTACTAAATGGAATTTCATTTGAAAGCATCAGGAAGGAAGTTTATTAGAAAGAAAAAAACATTTAGAACATGAAAAATTTAAAGACCAAAGTGTTATTTGTAGTTGTATTATGCAGAGACTCCTGGACCATTAATTAGAATTCAGGATGCTGAATGATGTAGATGTCTGAATAACACTGCCCAGTTCCTGCTGGACTCCTATGCCCTGGCCTCATATTACAACAGCAAAATGATTCTTGACTCTGTTGCAATTCTCATATGACTTGGTTGGATCCATCTGAATCTGGCTGTAGGTCATGAATGTTGTGGCCTCCAGGTGAATAAACTCATGAATGAGAATTTTTAATGTGTAGCTGTATTTTTAATGTGTATTTATATGTTTATATAAAATATTATATATAAAATGTGTATATATGAATGCAAGAAGTACATGGGAACAAACAGGAAGAACAGGACGTCCTGTTACAATCACAGAATTGTGATAGAATAGGGACTATGGAGACATAGTGGGATAGTTTGTATAAGTGGAGTATGGACATGGACTGGATAGCTTGTTCAGGAAGGATAAAAGGAGTAGGTGTTTCCCTGTATATAATGGTGTTGTGAGGCACAGTATTAAGTGAAAGGTCTGTTGAAAGCCTCTGGGTAAATGTCAGAGAGGAGAGTAGGGGGGATGCCACGATGGGCATCTACTCTAGGTCACCAAGTTAGGTCAAGGAGATGGATGATGCCTTCTTTAAATAACTGAAGCTTCTAAATTGCAGGACCTGGTTCTCATGGGAGACTATGATTATCAGGATATCTGCTGGGGGGGAAACTCAGAAATGCAGAAGCAGTCCAGCAAAATCTTGGAATCTGGTGGGAATAAATGTTTGATACAGATGGTAGAGAGGCCAACTAGAGGGAAGCTTGTCTCAATTTGCAGCTCATAAACAGGGAGGAACTGGTTGAGAATGGGAGGGTGGAAAGTAGCTTGAGTGACAGTGACTATGAAGGGACAGAGTTCAAAATCTTATATGGAGAAAGGAAGGATGGCAGGAGAATAAAAACACTAGACTTTAGAAAAGTGGACTTTAACAAACTCTGGACCTGGTGGGCAGGATCCCCCAGGAAGCAAGTCCAGGGGGAAAAGTTGACTGGGATAGCTGGTTGTACATTAAGGAGGACCTTTTAAGAGTACAAAAAGCTATCCCAATGTGATAGAAGAATAGGACGTGCAAAAGGAGGCCAGCCTGGCTAGACAGCAATCTCTTCCTCAGAAATGAATCCTATAAAGAGTGGAAACTTGTTGATAGTACTAGGGAAGAGTACAAGAGTATCACATGAGCATGCAGGCAGAAAATTAGAAAGGCATAATTAGAAATGCATATAGCAAGGGACATAAAAGGCAACAGAAAGGAAATCTACAGGTATCTCAAAAATAAGAAGACCAGAGAAACCACAGGTCCCTTATAGAATATGAAATGCAATCTAGTCACAAACAATGCAGAGAAGGATGGAGTGTTTAATGCCATTTTTTAGTTCAGTTTACATTGGGGAGGGCAATTCTTTCGGGTGGAGGGCTGCTTACCCAGTTGTGGCAAGCTGTTGAGGGCCGCATGGGTGCCCCTGCCCCTTGACTAGTGCCCAG
>JAGPOW010000261.1:250976691-251000211 GCA_030014935.1 Caiman crocodilus | reverse complement strand
CCTTTGACAGGTACCCCGCCCCAGGTCACCATCTTGGGACCAATGTCTTGGGACCAATGTCTCTGGGCCATCACTGGCAGGAGCCAGAGTGGGGCTCAGGCTGGCAGGGGTCCGTGGAGCCGGGCTGGGCTGCACCAGCAGGGAGGGGGGAGCTGGCCCGACTCCGTAGAGCCCCTGCCAGCCCGGACTCTGTATTCCTGCTGCCCTGCTCTGGGCCCTAACAGTGCTGGCCCCGGGACACTGGTGTGGGCCACACGCTCCCGCTCACTCCCAGTGCCCACCAGGCCCATGGTACAGGTGGGGGGCAGCATGCAGCGCCAACCCCCTGCTTGCCAGCAGGTAGTGCTGAGTGTGGGGAAAAGCGGCCCTTCTCCTCCCCTGTGGGTCAAGCTCCCTGCTGCAGCAGCTCGCAGCCTGCGTGGGGTTGTCCTGAGCAGGCACAGGCAGCCCCATCTGGGCTGTAAGCAGGTGCAGTGTGGGACGCTGGCCATAGGGAGGGCAAGGGGCCACTTTTCCTGTGCTTAGCATCAGCTTGTAACCCAGCCATGCTGCCAGCCTGGGCCCTGTGCCAGCTGCTGGCTCACCCATTGGGGCTGTGCACAGCAGCAGCTGCTGCAGCCCCCCTGCTTGCTGTGCCACACGGTGTTTACCACGTCTGCCCAGTGCACAAGCTCCGGTCAGGCAGCAGCAGCAAACGCTGCCTGGCATGGCAGGTGGAGGGGCCGCAGCTGCTGCACGCAGCCCCAACAGGCAAGCCCAGACCCAGACAGATAAATATTAATTTTCTAATATTTTTAGGGACCCCATGGGCCAGAAAGAATGTCCTCATGGGCTGGATGTGGCTCGTGGGCCGTATTTTGCCCACCTCTGGTTTATACTAACAGGGTAGATACCAGATGACAAATGAAATTAGCAATACAGATGGGGAAGGAGACACACAGCCTAGAGTAATGGCAGGTTAGGGATTACTTAGAGAATCTAGATCGGGGTAGACAATTCCTGGCACATGTGCCAGTGTGGCATACAAAGGCATTTTGCTTGGCATACATGCCTCAGGGCAGATGGCAGGGAAGTGACTGCGCTGCCATAGCAAGGATCAGGCCCATTGCAGTTCCCCCATCATCTGCCTCTGGTATGCTAACATCTTACAAGTCGAGGTTGTGGGTGTTTGGCAACCCCTGGTCTAGATACTTTCAAGTCTGCAGGGCGAATAGAGTGCCCATGTTTAAGAAAGGGAACAAGGAGGATCTGGGGAACTACAGACCAGTGATACCTGGTAAGATTGTGAAGCAGGTCATAGAAACATAGAATCATTGAACATTATGGTTGAAAAGGACATCAGGAGGTCATCTAGACCAACCTCCTGCTCAAAGCAGGACCATCCCCAACTAGATCATCCCAGCCAAGGCTTTGTCTAGCTAGGTCTTAAAAAGTTCTAAGGATGGAGATCTTACAGCCTCTCTGGGTAACCTATTCCAGTGCTTTACTACCCTCCTAGTGAGAGTTTTTCCTAATATCTAACCTAAACTTCCCTTGCTGCATCTTAAGTCCATTGCTCCTTGTTCTGTCATCTGCCACCATGGAAAATAATCCAGCTTCGTCCTCTTTTGAACCCCGCTTCAGGGAGTTGAACACTGGTATTAAATCTCCCCTCAGTTTTCTCTTCTGTACACTAAGTAAGCCCAATTCCTTCACCTCTCCTCCACAATCATGTTCCCCAGCCCACTAACCATTTTCGTTGCCCTCCACTGGACTCTCCCAAGAATTTGTCCACATCCTTTCTATAGTGGGGAACCCAAAATTGGACATGGTACTCCGGATGTTGCCTTACCAGTGCCTAATGGAGAAAGAGAGAGAGAATCACTTCCTTCTGTCTACTGTCAATGCTCCTACTAATGCAGCTCAGTATGCGGTTAGCCTTCTTCATGACAATAGCACACTGTTGGCTCATATTGAACGTATTGTCCACTGTAACCCCAGGTCCTTTTTTGCAAAATGCTGCTTAGGTAGCCCTTCCCCAGTCTATATTAGTGCATGGGATTGCTATGTCCTAAGTGCATGACTTTGCACTTGTCCTTATTGAACTTCATGACATTTCTTTTAGTCCAATCCTGGAATTTGTCTAGGTCACTCTGAATCCTAGCTGTACCCACCAGTGTATCTACTACTCCCCCCAGCTTGGTGTCATCTTCAAGCTTGCTTACAGTGCACTCCTCCCATCTTCCAGTCTTTGAGGAATCTTTTGGGAAGCAGCTAGAGGAGAACAAGTTGATCATCGGGGATCTGGGTTTTCCATTTCTTACAGGCTGAGAGCCTGGGAGCTTGGGGGCTGGGGCCACAATGTGTGGTTGCAGGGCCCTGGCAGGTCATGGGATGGGGCTACAGGCAGCTCGCTGGGGTGGGAGGGACTGGCTCCCCACCACTGCCCACACTCCTAGGGTGGGCAAAGGGCATGTGCACCCTGCAGATCTGTATGCAGGGCAGGGGCTGGGGGGCAGGCTGCCTGCTGCATGCACTCCCAGGGGGGACCTATACCCCCCACATCCGTGCTGAGGACAGGGGTTTTGCACTGCCTGCTGCAGGCTCCCACTCTTCTGCCCTCCCCTGGGGCCTCCGCAGCCCAGTGTGTGCGACCCGGCGCTGCAAGGAACAGCGGAGCTGTGCGGGAAGCTGCCCGCTGGTGTGAGCTCCATGCAGCCCACATCTCCTGTGCACGATCCTGTGCTGCCACCCCACAATGCAGCTATGCAGGCAGGGGACGCCTCCCCAGGGCAGTGTGGAGCTCGCAGCAGCAGGCAGGTTCCTGTGCAGCCCCACTGTTCTTTGCAGCACTGGGGCACACGCTGGCTTGCGGAGGTGCTGGGGGACAGCAGCTGGGTGGGTGCCCACAGCAGGCAGCATGCAACCCCTATCTGGTGCACACATTGTGGCCCCAGGCCCCAGGCTCCCAGCCTGTGGGAAATGGATAACCCAGATCCCTGCTGATCAACTCGTTCTCCTCTAGCTGCTTCCCAAAAGATTCCTTGAAGACTGGAAGATGGGAGGAGTGCACTCCTGCCCCCTGGGAGTGTGCACTGCAGGGGGAACAGCCCTCCACACCTCGCCCGAGCCTCAGTGGGCAGGCAGCAGGCAGCCAGGGGTGGGGAGTCAGGGAGTAAGGGGCACCGGAAGGGCTATGGGCCTGTGGGTGGGGAGTGATGGGCACCAGCAGGACTGGGAGGGTTGTGGTGGGTCTTTCATTTTAATTATAGATTTGGGGGTTTTTACCCCCAAATCTATAATTATGTATCAATTTTTTTCAATTTTCAATTTTTTTTATCAGGGAAAACCAGGATCCCTGTTGAACAGGAAGAGCCAGCATGGATTCACGAAGAGGAAGTCATGCCTGACCAACCTGATTTCCTCCAATGATAACGTGACAGGCTCTGTGGATGGTGGGAGAGTAGTGGATGTGATATATTTTGACTTTAGCAAGGCTTTTGACACTGTCTATTCTCATTAACTAAGAATTATGGACCAGATGAAAATACTGTGAGGTGGATTCATAAGTGGTTCAGTTATTGTGCTTCAGTGTCTAGTTGGGAGGAGGTATCAATTGGGTCTCTCTAGGGGTCTGCCTTAGGTCCATGTTTAATATCTTCAGTAATGAGTTGGACAATGGGATTGAATGCACACAACATATTTGTGGATGACGCATAGTTTAGAGGATTATCAGATGCTGTGAAGAGCAGGATGAGAATCCATAAAGACTTAGGTGACTGGAAAAATGATCTGCAGCCAACCAGATGAGATTCAACAAGAACAAGTGTGAAGTCCTGCACTTGGGATGGAAGAATTACTTGCACAAATGCAGGCTGGGGAAGGACTGGATAGTCTGCATTACTTCAGAGAAGGACCTGGGGGCTACAGTAGAACATAAACTGAATACAAGCCAACAGTGTATGCTTGTTGCAAAAAAAAATGTCAACTGCATACTGGGTTGTATTAATAGGGGTGTCACCTGCAAATCAAGGAATGTGATTTTTCCACTACTCAGCACTGGAGAAGCCGCACCTGGAATACTGTGTCCAGTTTGAGCCCACACTTCAAGAACAATGTAGATAGATTGGAAAGAGCTCAGAGCAGAGCAGCAAATATGATTAAAATGAGAAGCAAGGCTCATTAAGAAGGGCTGAAGGAGTTATTTAGGGTTATTCAGTCTCTGGAGAAGAGAAGGATTTGGTAACTGTCTTCAGATAACCGGAGGGCAATTTTAGAGAGGATGGAGATGGGTTTCTCTCTCTGGCTGTAGGCGACAGGACTAGGAGCAATAACTTCAAGCTGCAGCAGAGAAATTTAGGTTGGAGAATAGGAAGAACTTTCTGCCTCTGAGGCATTAGGCCAGATTACCTAGAGAAACTGTGGACTTTTGTCCTTGGAAATTTTCAAGAGCAGGTTCGACAAACGCTTGACTGGCACCACGTAGTCAGGCATTCTGACTCAAGAGGACTAAATGACCTTTGGAGCTGGAAAGGACCTCACCTTTCCTATGATCCTACTATAAAAAGATAGTGACTATAAAATGGCACCGTTTGGTTTCAGGTCTTTGTGTTCTTACTCAAATTTGTTTCACTTCCCAGTAGAAGGAGATATATATGTATATTCCCAGTAGCAAGTTCTGTAAACTCAACCTTGGATCTGAAAGTCAAGTTGTTTTTTTTCCCTTTTTTCTCCCTCATGCATCACCATCAGTAATAAGAGTCCTTAGGTCAGACTATGCCCTGCGCAACCCCATTAGCCTTCAGAAGGACTGTACAATTTTAGTAACTGTGACTAAGTGCATAATTTGAAGACAGTGGAATTGCATAGCTGACTAACTGCGATAGTCCTTTTTGCAAAAATGTATACATATTTCTTCATGACCTTTATTTTTACAGGGTACTGTTTACTGTTGATTCACCTTTTTCCCCTCCTTTTTTTCTTCTTCTTAATTTCTGTGATGGTTTTGAATGGCTACCTTTCTCTCACATTTTTCTGGGGCTTTTTATTGCTGTTGATATGGGACTGTTGCTTAGATGAATAATTGAGTAGGTCAGGGTTAAATATTGATTAATTGTTAGGGAGCCTGGATTCAAAGTGAAAAGCTGTTCAAAGGGCTGGTGTGTGTGAAGAAAATAAATGCCAGTAAAGATTTTCGTGAAGTGATAATGCCCATTTTTCTTGCACTTTAGTTGCCTGAACGAATTGCCTTGTAATATACTGCTACATAGCATTTAATAATAATCCGGCATTTGTATGGCACCTAACCACCACAAATCTCTCTGTGCTTTATTAGGGAGGGTAGGCATTATTTTCCGCATTATAGAGGTAAGGGAACTGAGGCTCATACTTGTTAAATGGCTTGTCCAAATAAATGCTAGAGGAGAAAAGTATAGAAAGAGAAAAATCAGGCTGAAGGGGGCTTTGAGAGAGCATCTGGTCCAGGAGCGGGCAAAAGACAGCCTGTGAGCTGGATTCAGCCCACCAGGCAATTTCATTTGGCCTGCTGGTGCCCACCAATTAATTGTAACCCACCCAGCCTGTGTGCTTTACTCCCACCCTCATGTGTGTGTTGGCCCCAGCCCTGGCCAACATGCAGTGCTATCAGGTGGGGCCGCTGCTGTCACTGCGGCAGCTGCTGGGGAACCTGCTCCGCTCCTCAGTCCTTCAGCAGCTCCTCCTCATGTCCCTGCTGCAGCACTTGCTCCAGGCAGCAAGCAGGGAAGCAGCGGCAGACAAGGGGAAGCTGCAGCTGGGCAGGAGTGCGGAGCGTGGGGCTGGGGCTGGCGGGAGCACAGAGCCCAGAGCCTGGGGCTTGCATCCAGCAGGATGGAGGGAGCGTGGTGCCCAGGTCAGCCTGGTTCCATCGCACAGGTCTCCCTGTGGCTCACATGCAGGCCTAGTATTCATGTGCGATTGGGGGAAGCCCTATACAATGGAGCCAGCTGCCTTCCCTGCTCCCTGCCACCATGTGCTGCTCTTGGGACACTGCTGTAAGGGGTGGGGAGCCCCTCTCCCTGTTTCCTGGTGGAGTCCCAGGAGCTGCATGGGGTGGTGGACAGAGTGCCAGGCTGCTGGCTCCATTGCTCAGGGCTTCTCCCTGGTGGCAAACGAGTCCCAGGATCTGCATGTGAGCCATAGGGAGCCCCACATGATACAGGTAGGCTGGCCTGGTTCTGCTCCTTGCCACCACATGCATCTCCCAGACCTGGCTGGAGCCACGTGCTGCCAGGCAGCTGCACCTGCACGGGCCATGAGACCCCAAGGGCCTGCTGCTGTTGCTGCTGCTGCACCATGGGAGGGGCATGTGGGGGGTCCCCACCCCCTTACCCTTCACCTTCCCTCACACCCCACATGCCCACGCCCTGCCCCCCCCACATACACACCTCCACACTCTCCAACATACCCTACGCCCCCATACACACAGTCACAAACCCCATTACAGACATCTATATACACTATGCAAACACATAAATAAGGACAAAAATATTTTTTGAAATAAAATTAAAATACATTTTAGCAGATATTTGACTTTCAGTATATGATTTGGTTTGTCTCCAGTTTCAAGATGCGCCCCCTCCAAAAAAAACTGGAATACTTCTGGTGGCAAAGGTCAGGGGCAGGCCCTCTGACCTCAAGATGACTAGTTCCTTCCTTTAGGCCAGTGGTTCCCAACCTTTTTTTGCCATGACCTGCTCCTGGGAGCGGAGTGTAGCAATGGCCCAGTGTTGGGCCCGGCACACGGCGCAGCTCGTCCTTTGCATGCGGCACCACTGGCACTGTCCCTATGACCCTCATTTGGGTCGCGACCCAAGATTGGGAACCACTGCTTTAGGCCATATGACCTGGAGAGTCCACACCCACAAACCCCTGAATCCTGGGATCTCCTAACATGGATATGAATCCAAAACTGTCAGCTTGAGATGATCTTTGGTGTATATCAGGAGTGTCAAACTCAGCCAGGTCTGCAGGCCAGAATGGCTACAGGCCAGATCAGGTCGACAGCTTGGTCTCATGTACCAGAGCCGGAGCCCAGGGTCAGTCCAGTGTGGGCATCTCATGCAGCGCATGTCTTGGACCAGCCCTGCACTCCGTGTGAAGTAGGTGCCACAAGTCCAGGGCTTGTGTGTGGATCTGGTGGGGGTACATACTACATAAGATGCCCTACATGTTAGTGCTGGTGCACGGGACTGGTCTGTGGGCCTGATCTGGGTGAGCCCAGAAGCCAGCATACTGGGTCAGTCTGACAGGATGCTGCATGAAGTGCACATCCCAAACTGGCCCTCTGTGCTATGGGAAGCACCTGAGCTGCCAGGTCCACGCACAGCACGCAGCAAGTGCCATAGTGATGTGTCCCATATGTGTCCCACGGAGTTGGTCTGAGACCCACGAGCCAAATCGTACAGCTCCACAGGCCAGAGATAGCTTGCAGGCCATATCTTTGATATCCCTGATATATATTATACAGTGGGATAGTCCTCTGGCAGATTTCTATCTTAGTAGCAGACTGTTGTAGTTGCATAGAAGGCAATAGAGCCATGAAAGTTTACACCAAACTTTCCTGTCTATCCTCAAGCTTTAAAATGCCACTTACATGGCAGAAACTTTGTTACAGAAGGACAGGATGCTGTTGGCAGGGTAAGGCCCCAGGACTGTGGCTCGGTGATTTCAGGAAGCAGACAGTGTTATCAGTTGCAGCACCAGCTTTGTTGCTCCCTACAAGGAGGGGCACCAGTGATACAGCAAGTGGCTAATCTCAGTTAACGCTGCCGAGTGCAGTGCAGTTGTTTAGAACTGACGCTGCCATAGGTAAGATCAGAATCAGGGCTGGGCTTTTTATACTTATCTTAAATGTGTGTTCAGCTTGGATTTGTTAGAGCTCCCCTTCTGTGATTTAAGTAAGGCAGAACTAGATTTAATAAATAGATACCCGGAATTCTAAGAGCAGGCAGCAAAGAGGAAAGGCTTCGTTCGAATCACCAACCTGCACAAAGGAATCTATTTTTCCTTCATAACAAAACCTAGGAAGTAATTTTCCCTGCCAAGGAAATGGCATCCTTTTGAAAGTGACATGAAAAGTGTTTCTTCCAAGGGTTTTTGACCAAGCAAGACACATCCAACATTGTAATAATAATTAATGAGAGAACTCATTCTCTGTATTCGCAGCATTTCTGAAGAGGACAAAATATATTCATCTTGCATTATAAATGAATAATGTGATAGAGCTACCAACCTGTTGATGAATTCAATACTGTTCATCTGTCTGTCTCTGGGTTTTGTGCTACTGTTTCATCATTGCAGTATCGAAGCAGTTTCTGTGTAAAATAGCTTAGCAATAACCAAGGCCTAAGCGGACTTCAGGGGGTCTTGGCCTCTTGTCTGTGCCTGTATATGGAAGTTTGAAATGTTAGCCCTCATTTTAAACTGGAATGCCTGAAGTTAGGTCCCTTTGAAAATCAGGCCATTTAGGCAATTAATGCCATACCTAGGTAACCAACTTTAGCTATTTTGGTGTTTGCTCTTGTTCTTCTGCTTGAAGACAGTAAACAGGGTATAAACAAGATAAGAAGCAACACCATGCTGGCAACCTCAGACTCATTAGCATGTTCCCTATGAAACCCTCCAACACTGTGGAGCCACAAGGTAAACCTAAGACACCTTTTACTGTCCAGCTGGACTGAGATAGCAAAATCTGAGGTTGCCTGCACCATGTTGCTTTCTCAGGATTGTTATCCCTGGGCTGGTGAAAGTTAGGGATCACTGCTCTACCAGTTTCTGCTTCCTTGTGTTGAGTAATAAGCTTCCAGATATTAATGTGTTGGGTTCTAAGAGGTTAAAAAGAATTGGGATTTATGAATTCATGTTTATCAAAAGTGGGAGCTTTTATGTGGAGTTTTCTATCAAAATGTGGCAGCAGGATGTGTTACAGTTACCTTTCTGTTTTAGGACAATGCTGATTTGTGCTGTGAAAGATTTGAGCTTCCGGCGTTCAGATTGCTAGTACATGCAGTTCAACTGATAACTTTCCCCCTAGGGAAGGAGCACGTAGTCACAGCACAAAAACCAGCACAGACATGAGCAGGGGAGGTCACTTATCCTTCTCACTACGTGCAGGCAGCTCTATGCTATCTCACAGCTTTAAATTCAGTATGCAGATTTCTCCAAAATAGGCAAAACTTTGAAATCATCAGAACAGAACTTGGGGCTTGAATTCCACTCCATTCTTTCCTTAGGTTACTCATTGAGCAGTCCCAAATGCCTAAACACATAACCTTTCACATTTTATTTCTCTCTGAGTAAAGGTATCTCCTTTCCAGTAACATGCAGGCGTGCCTTAAAGGACTTCTACAAACAGCTTGTCATCCTCAGTGCCAGGCCATCTCTCCAGGCCAGTGATAAGGAAAAGATGCCATTATCTTGTCTTTCCTCCCATCTTTTAAGATAAGTAGAACCTGGGAGGATGTTGCTGGGGATAAGTGTCAGGACATGGGCACAAGCTCTGTAGAAAAGGACCTGGGGGTTACAGCGCACAGAAGTAGACACATAACGTGAGCTCTGTTTGAAGAGTTGTGGAGCTGCACTGCAGCATGTGCTCTCCAGGAGCTTCATAACCGAAATGCTTTTTGGAAGCTCCCAATGCAGTGATGCCCTCTCGTTATCTTAAACGATACTGTAAAACGCAAGTGACCTCATTGGGAGCAGAATCAGGCTATCACTGGGCGCCTCTACATGAAACACTTTATTATGCATTCAACTGATTTAATGTGCAGGAAAGCAGCGCTGTCTGTGCATGCACAGAACTTACTGAGCAGTAAATTAGCCTATTGTACAGTTTGCTAGTACCAAAAAATATAGGAACTAAATGAACTGTGCATCAACTATTGCTCAGTAGTGCACGTGTAGATGCTGATTGGGAGCAATTTGTGCCTGGTCAGCCTAGGCAGCAGGGGGTGACGGAGCGGGAATGAAGGGGGAGCTGTCTGCAGCTCTGGTGCAGAGCTCAGGATCGCAGCCTGGTTTGGTGGCACTGGCCTGCTTTGGTGCTTCATGGTGGAGCAACAGCAGTTTCCAGAGCTCTCCCCTCCTTTGGCTTGGGGGAGCTCTCTGTCCCTGGTCCCGGTGCTGCTCAGCTCCTAGCTCCTCCCAGGAGCTGAGCAGTAGTGGGACAGGGTAGCTCTCTGTCCCTTCCGTGCTAAGCTAGGGACAGAGAGCTTCACCATCCCCTCAGCCCTGCTACTGCCGGCACAGTGCATGAACCTGTCAACTCCCACTCCTTGCCCATGAAACAGGGCTGCTGTGTCTCCCCTCATTCCCAGTGCTTCTTTCCCCAACTTCAGCTCCTGCCCCCACCCCATCTAGTACTAGCACTCTTTAGCTCCCAGCTCCTCCCAGGAATGGGTGGGAAGTGGAAGCCAACTGGGGCATGTGCTACATGGGCAGTGTCAGGGCTGAGGGGACAAGGAGTCTCTCAGTTCCTGGTCCAGTGCTGCAGGGACAGAGAGCTCCTGATCCAGACTCCATGCACCTGGGAGCTGTTACCTGCTCTGGGGCAGCTCCTCCCTGCTCCCCAGGGCCCAGGCCTGAGCCCTGTGCTCCTTGCCAGCCATGGGCTGGCAGCAGGGGTGCCTGGAGCTCCCCCTGGTTGCAGCAGGGGAGGGCAGAGCAGGGCAAGGAACAGGAGCAGCTCTGGACTTGACTGCTTCCAGTGGGAGCAAATTTGCTCCCATTGTGGGTGCACATGTAGCCACATTCCTGGGCGCAGTTTACTGTGTGTTATTTTAATGCACAGTAACTTTAGGGCACATTAATTGCACATGTAGCTGCACCTAGACTGATTCCTTTCTACCCCTACCCCCTTTCATGTGGCCCATAATATAGACAATATTAGGTGACAATTAACTCATTGGTCCATAGCTTTTCTTAGACACCGTCTTCAGAGATTGGAATTTCCAGCAAAAAGTTTTACTGTGCCAGGAAATCCACTTTGTGGTGTCTTTGAGTGTGATAGCAAGGAGCACAGCAAATGCTTCCACTGTTGCAAGGAGATGCAGTACCAAGCTGCCCTAGAAATGACGCTGGCTGATCTGTAGCTTCTCACCTTGTGTGGCCTATTTATGGCAAAATTAAAGAATGCAAAATGTTGACAACACCAGGTGGGGAACCCCTGGGACTGGGTAAATGGATCTCATGTTCAAAATTACATGCCTGAGGTGACCCTCAGGACTACATCCTGCTTGGGAAGGCACCCCAGGAGTGGATACTGCTCTCAAAAGCACAGTTATTCCATTACCCAAGCAGGACAAGCCTTCAGCTACCTGCATCAGACAGTAATAGTAGGTGAAGAAATGTAATCTCACGAGATTCAATAAGACAAGTGCAAAGTCCTGCACTTAGGATGGAACAGTCCCAGGCACTAGTCCTGGCTAGGGGCTGCCTGGCTGGGCAGAAGCTCTGCAGAAAAGGACCTGGGGGTTACAGTGCACAATAAGGTGGATGAGCCTACAGTGGGTCCTTGTTGGAAAGAAGGTACCAGCATACTGGGCTGCATTGGTCAGTGTGGTGCCTGCCAGTCCAGGGAATTGATTATTCACCTCTATTCAGCACTGGTGAGGCCACATCTGCAATATTATGTCCAGTTTTGGGCCCCCCACTACAGAAAGGATGTGAATAAATTGAAGAAGGTCCAGTGGAGGGCAACAAGAATAGTGAGGGGGCTAGGGCACATGACTTCTAAGGAAAGACTGAGGGAACTGGGTTTATTTAGTCTCCTCTTCTCTAGACTGAGAGGGGATTTAATAGCAGCCTTAAACTACCTGAAGAGAGTTTAAAAAAGGATGAAGCTGGACTGTTCTCAGTGGTGGCAGGTGTTCGAACAAGGAGCAATGATCTTAAGTTTAGGTTAGATATTAGCAAGAATTTTCTCTCTAGGAGGGTAGAAAACACTGGAACAGGTTACTCAGAGAGGTGGTACAATCTCCATCCTTGGAGGTGTTTGAGACCCACTTAGACAGAGCTTTGGCTGGGATGATCTAGTTGGGGATGGTCCTGCTTGGCAGGGGGTGGGACTAGATGACCTCCTGAGGTCCCTTCCAACCTTAATTTTCTACGATTTCTAAGACAGCAAAATGAAATTACTTGTGCACATTGCTCATGATGACACAACATTCCCAGGGCCCAGCACTCAGATTAATTGTTTGTGACCCGATTAATGGTTCTAGCGGCCACTACCCAATCTTTTTGTCCCCTGCAGGGCAAACCAACACAGTGCTGCAGTTGCTGACGGGGGTCTCATGTGGACTGCAGACTTATAGGGGACTGGGGCTGGTTCTAGTTGCCTGGACCATCTGTCCCTGCAGCTGTTTCAGAGAGAAACCCCTTTTACATTAACCAGACTGGGAATCTGGGATGAATAAAAGGACAGGCCCTAAAGGCAGCTGTGATGCTGCTTGGTGGCCACGATACCCCTGCCTCACCTCAGCTCTGTTGTTTGTCTTTCCTGCCATGCCTTTATCTGTATTTCAGTCCTTCAGGTGGCTGCCCCAGGGCCCTAAAGTGAGCGTCTGTTCATTTCTCCATATGTACTTCTCATGCTTGGCTGACACCAGCCTTGCCCTTCATTACTAAATCATCTTAAGGGTGTTAGTCATGGCCTCCAGCCTCCCCCATACCCACACCCATGTCTTGCAGGTGTCACTGCGTCACCAGTTTCTCTTCTGTATCGGTTTGGCCCTCTTAGCCTCAGCTTACAGGTTACTCTGGTTGTAGACTCATACTTTGGGCCCACTTAGCTTCGGTCTAAACCTTTCAGCAGCCACAGCCTACCTTTGTCCCCCTGTCTGAGCTCCTGCCCCTGCCCTTGCATCAAAAGGGCTCAAAACCTGGTGTGCCTCTCAGGCCCGCCTGTGGCCTCCTTTCCACCCCTTCAGCCACCACCTGGCCCTCCTGTCTAAATTAAAACAGCAATACAAACAACACAGATAAAATCAACTGCTTTAAACTCAAAGCTCAACGCCCTCCCTAGGTTACCGTGCTATGGCAGAAGCCTCCTCCCCCAGTCACTGGCTCTTTTAGCCCTGGAAATGCCTGACGTGGCCTGTAGCTCACACTCCTTACCAGCCTGATCTAGCAGGAGCTCTTTCACTTGCAGAGTTCAGGCCTGCACTACCCTCTGCCTCAGGAACCCAGGGTTATATCCCCTGGGCTCCTTCTCTTCTGGTCAAGTGTTCCCCTGATGGGCCACAGGTGTGTCTTTTCAGCTAACTGAGCAGCTTATTGCTGTTTCTGCAGCTAGGCTGAATTTACTCCTTTGCTGCTTTCTTCAGCCCCTGCCCTACTGTCTGATTGCTAGGCAGCTAGCCTTGCAGTAAGCACTTGTAAGTCCCTACCTGCTTACTCTCCTGCGTCAACCAGGTTCAGCTGTCTGTGGATGTTTCTGCTTCAGTCTCCCTATTCATGTAACAGGAGCCTCTGGTTCCCTGTTTCATAATGGTTTTAATTATGTTTATGAATTTTAACAGGCCCAATTCCGGATACGTTCACATTGTTGAGAGTTTCACATTTGCCTTCATTTGGAACAGAATGGGGTGAGAAGGTCGAAGCAGTGAGAGTCATGTGCTGTCTTAGAGGAGAAGGTTATATTTTCTGGTCATTAATCCATAAGGACGTGAACTGAGTCATCACAGTGACATTAGTTCTTGCCCTGCACTATTAAAGTTAAATAATGTTATAAAACTGGTCAGTGACTTCTAACAATGCTGAGGCAAACGTAGAATGGTTTCTGCTGAGCTGTGAGTATTTTTATTCATATGATGTAATAGGTTAGAGATGACAAGCCTTGGTCTAGGTGCAAACGAGGACGTCAGACATGATCATGCAATTTAGATACAGCCCAGAATAAGTGCACTTCAGAATTCACCCCACAGTTCCTTGGCAAAACACCTGTTCCCAGAGGTTTTGGGAAGGTGCACCTTTTTCTTTGCCAGGTGGAAGGAGGCTGTATTTGGGTGTTAAAGAGGCAGAGTCCATCTGAGCAGAGGGACTGGAAGTCTGACTTTTGCACTAGGTGTGCGAAAGTGCTGCGGAGCAGAATAGGCTTCTCCTGCTCTCCACCTCCCAAGGCATCTACATAAGCTCCAGCAACCAGGCTACGTTCATCCATTGACTCTGGTGGAGTTACAGCTAGGAGGAAACCAGACCTGAATATTTAGAGTCATACTGTGGCAAGGGGGCAGGCCAGAGCTCCCTGGCACCCGGGGATCTCAGAAAATCACAGTACCTCAATGAGCACAGTGCCTCACAGCTCTGGTCAAGCATGATGATGAGGTAGAAGACATTCCCCTCTATTGGCAGGGAAAGCAGTGGCTCTTTTGACCAGTGTGGAAGAGACATGGGGCGAAGGCTCTGCCTTTTCCTCCTTTGAAGACTTCAGCACCTGCAAGAGGCTCTCTTGGAACAGCATGTGCACTTTAGGAGCATGCAAAGGGGGAAGTTGCCAAGCTGGTCAACAAACTCTGGGCAGTGTGTGGAGAAGATGGAGAGGGGTATCACCAAAGAGGGGAAGAAGGCAGTAACTGTGGTTAGCAGGTTGGGGTGAAGAGAGAGAGCACTTACTACAGAGGTGAAGGAGTCAGGAGAGCAGCTGTTTAGGGATGGTCTCTATGAAACAGTTATCTGGGGGAAAAGGGGAGAGCATAACAACGGGCGACAGTAAAGATCAATGTGAGTAGCACTGGGCTGAACTAAAGGTTTCCATGAAAACTTTCCCCATCAACAGAAAGTAGCCTTTCACGAACACAGACATGTTCACCCCAAACTATTCACTTGGGTGGAACTTTTTTTGACAAAAATTCAGAAAGAAAAATAGCATCTATTTTCATGGGAAGGAAACCTCTTTCTCCCCCTCTCTTTACATCTTCCCCTAGTCTGCCTCCTATTTTTTGAGGGGTAAAAGTTTTGAGAGGAAAATGCCCCCCCACCAAAAAAAATCAAAGCAGTATTCTTTTTGTTTGAAAGAAGAAAAAAATGAACTCAGGAACAAATAATACTCTGTGAATTTTTATGCAATATCATCTCATATCGAAACAAAAAGTTGGGAGGGATCTCCTTGAACATCAAGTAGTCCCTTCTTTGCAGGGGACCGGTCACAAATGTGTCGAGCTCCATCTTAAAAGCAATTTGGCTTACTGGACCCCCACAACTCCCTCTGAATATCAGCTCCTGAATTGCACTGCTGCGTTAGTTAGGAACCTTCTTTTAATTTCCATCTCAACTTTAATCCAGGCCAGTTTCCATACATTTGTTCTAACGCCAGCATTGTCCTTCAGCTTAAATGCCACTTTCTCTTCACTGGTGGTTATTCTTCTGATGTGAGATTTATAGACAGCAGTCACATCCCTTCTAAGTCTTAATGTCGCTGAGCCAAAGCCTAGATTCTTTAGTATCCATCTCATCAATCATACTAATAGCTCTCCTGTGTACCTTTTTCCAGTTGGACTTCATCTTTGAAAGACATGGGAGAAGGCTCTTCAAATGTAGGTAGGAAGATGTCCCATATATTTTTTCTGTTTGTGTGTCCCTCTAGATATTGTGACCCCACCACCACCCCCAAGATAGATAGTAATATTTCACCACTAGAAAGATCATTTCTCACCATTCGTTATATTCTTCGTTAGAACAGGTTAGTTGTATGTGGGCTAATAGAATAGAATTACACTCTATTTGCAGTTGGAAATGGGGGCACAGTGATGCCTTACTAGTGGGTGACGAAATGAATGCAAACCCACAAAGATTTCAGATGACACATCATTATGTAGATATGGGTGGGCATTTCTTTGCCTGCTCATCTGTTCCTGATCACTTATTTGCTTAACCAGTTCTCAGCACTGACAGCCACAATCCTAGTCTCTGCTGGCCAACAGAGCAGAAAGGTGTTTTGAGAGCTATGAAACATAAGTAAAGCACACATTAGAATTCCCAGAGCATTTCACTGAGCTGCCAAATGATAAATATTTGATCAGTTGTAGATCAATATAGCACATACCCTACCTGCTGAGGTCTTTATTTAGGAACGTGGCCTTGAGAATTAAGACCATTGGAATACAACTCTGTCTAACTGTGTGCAGGAATAGAATAGGAGGCTCGGGTTGTTGCAGTGTTACTTTCAGCCTCTTGTAATTTCACTGGGGTTTGATTATTATTCTCAGGCAATTTTTTTAGCAGGAGATGACACCATGCTGCTATCCTCAGAGGAAGCATTCTTATGAAGTTTAGAAGCAACGTATGCTAGTAGAAATCTTTGCATTTTAAAGGTGAACTACAAAGCAAAAAGAGAAGAAAAGAAGATTTGGTGCCCTTTACTTCTTCTTTATGATGCAGAGTCTGTCCCTCTACTTAGCTTTAAACACAGGAAGATCAGGTCTTAATTGCCCTCTTTCTGCTTGGAGATACTCTTAAGGGTGGTAAATCTAATGGGACAGAGACACTAGCCATGTGTACACAAGACACTGACTGTGCAGTTGTTACTGCGCAGTCATTAGTACTTGCATACAGAAGTATTATGTGACCGGCACGATCTAGCGCTCGGGATGGGAAATCAGCCCAGCTGGGTTGACTTTCCGTCCCCTGCACTAGATCTAGTGACTGCTCTCAGCGTGATCTAGCACCTGGCATGGGGAGTCAACCCAGCTGGTGCAATATAGCGCCAGGGATGGGAAGTCAGCCCAGCTGGACTGACTTCCTATCCCCAGCGCTATGTTTGAAATGTTTTGACTTTCAAAATGTTTCAACTAGCCTCGTTTTGTTTTGCGGCTATTTTGTTGGCTTCTATTTCACTTCTTTTTTGCTGTTTCGACTTCGAAATGAGTCAAAACAGTGTTGAAATGAAATGGCCAGTGAAATTTTGCACAGCGCTACTGGGCAGCTCTGTGACCTTAGGCAAGTTACATTATTCTGCACATCTCTGTTCACTCCCCTGTTCTGCTTTAGTTAGATTCTAAGCACATTGTGGCAGGGGCTGTATCTTATTCTGTATTTATGCGGCTTTGGTTCAATGTGCCACTCTGCTGGTTGGTAGATGCTAGGATCTTGTAGGTGTTAGCTTTCTTTTGGAGGTGAGACAATGACAAGGAATCAGGAATATTCTTGGTGCTATGTACACACACATTTGACTGATCCTGGAACTGAGATGTTTCTAAGTGGCCTACTGACAATTGCCTCTTACAGAGTATCACCCCAGATGTCATTCACTGATTCTTCCTGCACAGCTCTGCCTCACTAATTGACTCTAGAGTGATTAAAAAGGAGATTACACTCTCTGGCTGTTTGTCACAGCTTGATCCAACGTGTGCTTCAAGAAACCAACAATGTGGCAGCATTTTCTTTCAAGACAAGCATTGCACAAAACACCAAGAGAAAAAACTGCCAAGACTAGGTGCAAAGGTATTGTCTGGTAATCATAACAATAGGAAAAGCAGTTTTCTCTGCTCACAGTGAAGGGCTATCGAGTCAGACTCAGTTTAAAACTCCCCATCTGTTGGTGTTTAACTCCAAAAATGAGTTTTAATCCTAGTCTTATTTTAATTTTAGTTTCATTTTAAACCTAGTCTCATGTCAATCCTAGTCCCGCTTCAATCCTAGTCTCATTTCCTTCTCTCAGTTTAGAGTTTGCAAAACTGCAAGTCACATTTCAGCCTACTGTGATGTCTCTCCTGTCCCCCATCTTCTAAAGTATCCTCCAACAGAAAACAGGGCTGGCAAAACTTGATAGCCCTGATATTTCTATGTGGCAGTAATCTTTTTGATAAAAGAACATCTTTATACATCATAAAGGGCATCAGCATGATTGATTTCCCTTTTGATGCTGGGTGATGTTTTCTGATGTTGCTATGACCTTTGGATAGACAGCAGGAGCCCAATATGAGTATGAACATGTACAAGGAAAGGGACTGTTCCAAAAAAGGGGGAAGGCTAACTTGTATGGTACCATCTTACTGACTCCAGGCTAATGCACAACGGTTTGCCAGGGGTTCAATTACAGCTAGATGATTTGTCCAAGGTCCCAAAATGTTCTTCATTACTGAACTAAGCAGCTCATCATAACACCCCCAAGGTAAGCTATGTAGTGCCAAGGGAAGGGGAAATTAATTGACTTGCCCAAGAGTCCACAGGAAGTTTTTGCAGAACAGAGTTAAACCAATGTGCACTCATTTCTCAGCCACTGGCCCAGCCTTCCTTTGTCAAAGTTATTGCATGAAAGGAAAAAATAATGCTTGTTGTATTTCTTCCCAATCCCCTTCCACTATCCCTTTCTGAGCAGATGGCTGGCAACCTGAGAACTAGGCTTTGCAATAAAACCAGGGGAGTTTATTCATGAAAATAAACAAGTCCATGTTTCAAGCAGCTCTGTTACTATTACCACACTCTTCTATAGCTTTTATCATCTGAAGACTTCAAACATTTCACCGGGGAGGACAAGCATTATTCTACCTGTTTTACAGGTGGGGAAATAGAGGCACAGAGAGCTGTAGCAGCTTGCTGAAGGACACACAATGCAAATCTGAGAATGGATCCCAAGTCTCTTAACTCCTGGTGAAGTAATTTTAGCCACTAGCATACGTGTCCATCCTTAAGGCCAATGCCATCCTGATCCCAAGAGGAGGAACTGGAGTCTGTTGAATGCTATTTATTAAATAATATTTATGGCAAATAAAGTCAGTATTTGTGGAATGTATTTATTAGGCAAAAGGCGCTTTTGTGTTTGACAGTACCTGTTGCTGGCGAAATAATATCCGCCAGTTAATGTTTTTGTCAAAACACACATTATTGCCTGAGTTACATTATTCAGTGCATAGTTTTGTCCTGGATTCAACCAATGCTTATAATAATTCAGAAGAACGGCGAGTAATCATGAAGACAAATCATGATTTGTGAAGACAAATCATACCTAAGAGTGCAGCGTACGCAGCATCACAGCATCCTTTGTGCTCTGTCTTTTTGCGTGCCCTGCCCACCCTGAAATCTTGTTCTCATGACTGGGGGCAGGCGGAGGTCATAGGAAATTCATCATACAGCAAGTTTCTGTTAAAAAAAAACACAAAAAAGATCCACATGTTCACAATGGTACATTCAGCGCTACTTCTGCATGTAGCCAAACTTGCCAGTTAAATTGCAGAGAGAGAGAATCAAGTGAAACATACTCTTTAAGCAATACGTTGGAGGCAGGAGCCGGGAGACTGTTCCTTGGCAAGAAAATGAATTTACCTTGAAATTCCACGCTGGGTTGAAAAGGCAATGTAAGTTGTGGAGAGCTGCCTGGGCCCAGTGACTTCTGTTTGCTATGTTCACCTCTGGAAAATTGTTGCTTATTCAACTGTGAATATCTGACAAGAGAGTCAGGCATCCCAGAGGATGCCTCAAAGCAGCCAATTGCGTAGGATACTAGTACATCAGCAGCCTACATGTGCTGAGTCTTAGACTATGGATGAGACCTATTCCCAGATGGCAGCAAGCAGATCAAAAAGATATATCATAGGCCAAAGATTGCAGCTCTGGAGATTGCTATGGTTTAGTTAAGTGGACAGAAGGTGAAAACAAATGACCTCTGGATGCAGAGAGATGAAAGGAAGCAGACAGCATGAGTGCTTCATCTCCAGGGAAGGAAGATCCAGGACAGCAAGGGGCCTCTGGGCATGCTAATACTGTATTTATTCACATGCCACACCCTCCTTTCCCCCCAAATCAGCCCTCCCAAACTGAGTGTGTCTCTTAAGTGGGGAACTCAACTTCACTAGAATAAAAGCGCGAAGACCCTTTGTTGCAAGATGGTTGCTGGCAAGTAAGCAGGAGGAGTGGAGTCCAATGCTGACCTTTTCATAGCCATTCTCAGCTTAGTGGCTAAGAGACATTGGAAGCCCTTTTGCAATCCATCCTTTCCATGAAAAAGCCAGCTTGAGGCTATGACTCTGGAAAAAAAAAATCTCTTTTTCTACATTCTGCCTTCCAAAAAAGAAAGTGCATGCATCTCATCTGAGAAAATGTGGCAGATGATGGTATGAAAGGGAACCAGTAAGGGCCTTCTGTGCCATGCCATTTTTGTACTCACACACCATAGGTGAGTTAGTGTGAGAGTAGCCCAGCTGTTTGGGCTGGATCCTCTTGAGAAGGGACATTAACAATTCTAGCCAGTTAGATGACTCAAGGTATATCTACAGAACATCCCCATGTGTCCAAGAGGGATGTGAGCAAGCATACCCTGCCTACCTGCTCCCCAAAAGCTGCACCACAGGCATCCCCTCACAGCCACCCAAGACTTCTCTTGGGGCTTCTGTGTTTGTTGTCGAGAGTAGGACTAAGTGGGTGGTGCAGGCTTAGGATTGTCCTTCTCCAGGCATGCTGGGAATGCAATGTAGACATAGCACCTGTACATTCATCTCCATTTTGGAGCTTTGGGAACATCATGCTTAATTGCCCTGTCTCAGGTTTCCCTCTGTGGAATGGGGACAAGGATGCTTCCCTACCTCACACAGAGTCCCATAAGTCTCCTATCTGCTTTTCCTATAATAGAATGTGCACTGGATGCTGCACAGGTTTGATTGAAAAGTTGCTTGCTTTGGCTGGATTATTTTTTGCAGTTATAACAAAGGGGGCATGGGTAAGGTTTTTGGAACAGAATCCTGGGGACTTGAATCCTGTACTTTACTTCTCTGATGCCAATACTGTTACATTACAGCTGTTAAAACTGCTTGAACAGAACTGGGAACTGGTAGTGTTGCCCGGGAGAGCTGGCAATTTGCATAATGTTGTACTTCCATCGGAGGGAGGATTCCTTTATGCAATAGTATACAATCGATTTTGGTGAAGCAAATCAGGAATTCTGCTCTCAGCATGTACCAGTTGGAAACTGGATAGCTCCTTCTGTGCGAGGAGCTTTGAAGGTGTTTGTGTCACTGTTTTGCCACTTTTTTTTCTCCTTGCTCTTTCGTAGGTGAAGCACTGTGTTAGTGAAGGACAGCTGGATGTTGTCTACAGTGTGTGCAGTGGGAGCAGAGTACCCAGATCTCTTCCGGGTCTGCTGAAAATTAGGTCCTTTCATGGGTGGATCTATGATTTTGAAAAGGTAGGTGCTGATGGTTTGGCACGTCATCAGATATAACACAACACACATTCCTCTCCAGCTGAAGAGAAAATAGAAGCTTTACTGATGTGGTAGGGGGGCTAGCACTGTATTATTCAGTTTAAGATCACAGCAAAAATGAATATAACTATTGGAATGTGCCCTAAAAACACAACAAACTAGGCAAAATAGTGTAGCATTAGTCCTGTAGTCATTAGAATTAAATATACATCTCTCGGTCAGATTCGTAAAACAAAATCTTGCCTTCTCAAATGTTTTGACAGTGCCTCCAGTACTTCACTGTCAGTCTTTTATAGAGTTGAGTTAATATTGCCCTACCCAAGTTAAAGTTTTTATCTAGAGCTAAAAACAGTCTGCAGGGCTATAAAATAGAAGAAAGACATTGCTGTCTGTTAGTCATTCCTGGCAAACTTGCAAAAGAAAGGAGAGTTTCAATAATGAAATATGAAGACCAGTAAGAAGAATAGAGGGTTCTTACTACCTGTGGAGTGGAGAGAGATTAATAAGAATCAGGGAGAAGATAATGAGCTACAACGTCAATTGGCGCTCTCAGCATTGCCTGAATAGAAACGCTGCTGTCCCTCCCAGGCATTTGGTTTCAAAGTTTGGGTAGAACAGAAATCAGAGGCTGGTGCAACTGCCCCGCTGCACCCGGCTGGATCCACCTCTGCTCCGTCATTACTAACGATGAAGCTAAAATGGTTGCACTTAAATGGAGCAACTCATCATTTGCTTTGCCAAGGTAGCTCCTCTTGCTGCTGGGGGAATATCTGCGACCAGGGTGCTACTTCCTGAAAGGATTCGTGCTTCAGGTTTATTTCAGCAACTGCTTTTTGTGAAGGGCTTTGTCTTTTACAGTCTGTGGATTAACTGTGAAGGCTTTGCTAATGTTTGAGTACCACAGTGGGAACTATGCCAGGGTTTTTCTGTGGGATGGCTGCCATAGGACATGTATTGTTGGATCAGCTGTGTCATTTAGGCATGTCCCTGTGCTGGGGGTACTGTAGGAGGCAGAAACCGTCCCTGCTGCGCACCTTCAGGGAGCTCCATGGGTTGATAGAGCTGATGTCATCCGCACTTGGCCCTTTGCTAAACTGACCTCTTGGCTTTCCATGAATGACAGAAGCTACAGCCGCCTGCTGCCATTCGTATTTCCTCCAGAGGACTGGGGAGCCACAACTGACCCCCTGCAGCTGACACTTCCTCCTATTGCTGCCCATGGTTGAGCCGTAGTGAAGAATCAGGACCTTTATTTTATTTGAAGGTGCAATCTTAGGAAAATAGTCATGCTTAGCGGCCAGGCTGAGGAATTCAGGTGGGCCCTGGCACCTCTGCGAGGACAGGAAGCCGACCTCACCTCTGAGCCGTGCAGTGGAATTGCTAGTATTAATCATTCCTGCTTATGTTACGGTTATACCCACGAACCTTGGTCCAGAGACCGAGGTCCTTTGTGTTCACTACCGTATAAACAGGGTTCAAATGCAGTCCTTGCCCCAAAGAAGTCCTGGGCTAGGTTACATTCAACAGGAGGTGGAGGGATATATACAGGTGGGCAAGGGGGCTTGGAACAGTGCTCGCACAACTGTCTTGATGTGGACAAGCTGAGCCTATAGACAGCCTTTGCCTTGTGCTCTGTCCGGCCTCTTCTACACATGCAGGCAAAGGTGCAATTGGAGCTAATGCATGATTCAAACAGTCACACCTCCTGCTAGGCCACACATGGGATCACACATTAGATCCCGTCGTGCTTTATTGCCAGTGCAGAGGGAGCCCGATCCTGGCAGCGGCACAAGGCAAGCTCCTACAGCTGGCAGCCCCTTCAGCTGAGTGCCTGCCAGCGGTGAGGTGCCCCACACGCCCCCGCAGCTGGGAGATGCAGTGCCTCAACCTCCCAGCCCCAGGGGTGCATGAAACCCCTTGTGAGGCAGGCAACTAATAGTAGCGCTGGTGCCCACCTTTTGTCTATCATGCTTCTCTCTCAGTCAGTGCCGTTTCGTCAGATTGACAGCTTGCCATAAGACAGTGCCAATTTCAGGACAATTTCATTTCAGAATATGAGACTTGGTGATGTTAAAATATTGCATTTTGGGAATGGGTTGTCTTCAAGTTTCATTTTAAAGTGAGTTTCTATTTAAAACATTGCATTATATAATACGAAAGTAAAAGTGGAACAAAAAAAAAGCTGTTTTATCGAAACAAAACATTTCAGCTGATCCCAGATGAGAATGTGTTCAAAGGTTTTTTTATTTCTTTTTTTTTTTGAATGTTTGTTTGGTGGGAACCTCTGAATGTATTGTGTTTGGGTATGTCTGTACAGGGCCCAGCAATGCTATGCAGAGGCATGTCAACAGGATAGGAGGCCTAACGGGGGG
>JAGPOW010000261.1:250942667-250976298 GCA_030014935.1 Caiman crocodilus | reverse complement strand
GGGGGGCTACACCCAGAATACTAAGCCCTTTCCATCAGTGGAGCTAATTAGCCCAGATGCCACACTACTGCAGCTATACTGCTTCCTGCTCTGGAGGTGAGGAGCACAAAGCTAGCTCAGAGAAGATGTTGTGTGCTCTGTAGACATAGCCTTATGGTACCGAGGAAAGCATAACGCTGTGGACACAGGAAGGAAGTGTTTTCCCCGCATCTCAACAGTGTGTCCTTGTTGCAAAGAAGGCTAACGCCATACTGGGCTGCATTAGCAGGGTTTCAGTAGCCAGGTGGTCCAGATCCCAAACTGATGTAAATTTGCTTAGCTTAGTGAAATTACTTTAATTTACATCCTTTGAGAATCTAGTATGAGTAGATGTGCATACATCTTTGTTTATAATCAGTAGGGCATAAAATACCTCCTTGTTTTAATGCTAAAATGTTTTTTAAAAATGCTAGTTGAATACAACCCTGTTAATAATGAGGAAGGTCCTAAGAATTAATGATTTGTCAAGTCCGCATTTAGCACATAACAAAACAGAAATTAGGAGACTGCCAAAAAGCATTTCCTTCAGAAGGTAAATAAAAAGGATTTTATTGTAAAGTATAAATCAAACCATTTATGCTTTGCTAATTCAGTGTCAGGCTTTGTGTTTATTATGTATCCTGTGGTTTTCCTGCTACCTTGTTAATTCAGTGAGACAATCTTACTAGGTCACTGATATAGTAGCAATGTAATTAGAGCCCCATAGATCATATTTGCCCAGTGCTTAGTATGGTGTTTGACTTTCCATCCCTTTTTAATTTGTTCCTGACACATTACGGCATGATTTAATGAAGATGAGGTTGAATATGTCTTTACAGTTCTTGTTTGCAGAAGTCAATTTCCAAAATAAACCCAACCACAGAAAGCAAGTTTCAATCTGATAAAATCACCAAAGCAAGGAATTTCAGCGTTATTGTGGCTGGAACGTTGTTGTCAATCCCGTCCTACACACCGTGCAGGTGAGTAAACCATGCCCTAAAAACAGCTGTAAGCACTGAGCGTCAAGTGCTACACTGACCGACTCCCGGGGCCGCCCTGGGATACAAGAGAGGGCAGAGCTGTATAAGTCAGAGGAGTGCGGTGGGTTGTAGTCTGCAATACAGACATTCACAGTGTCCAGACATGCACTAGTCACATCAGGCAGAGTTTCTTCAGGGGTTTTGATGAAGTTACTGGTAAGGCTGTGCAAAGCGGGCCCTATTCGATTCAGATTTGTATTCAGCCCAAATCATGGACAGTGATGGACCACAAGTGCTTCGCCCCATGCGCCCCAGCATGCACAGATTTCACAGACATTAGGGGCTGGAAGGGACCTCATGAGATCATCAGGTCCAGCCCCTCCACGATAGGTGGGAAGTCAGCTGAGGTCACGTGACCCCAGCAAGAGAAAAGTGCGACTCCAACCCAGAACCTTTGAATCCCTTCACCCTCTAAAAGCCTAATGCGGTATCCATTGCACCACAGAGCCACCTACTAGCTAGGTTTGTCTGCCACCTAGCAATATGTAGAAAAAACATTTAAAGCTGTGTTTGTATCTGAATCTCCGAATCTTTCTGAATCAATTCGGAGGGTTCTGATTCGATTTGGAGAGATTAAAGGGTCCTCTGATTCAATCTGGAGATTCAGCCACCGAATAGGGTTGAATCTCCACTAAATCAAATCAGGGACCAAAGCTTCGTAGAGCCCTAGCCACTGGGGAGAGGCTCCACGGGCATTGGCCCAATGGACTGTGATCTCCTCCATGTGTCAGCAGCGCTCTGATGGCCGGAGCAGAAGGGAGGCAGGCTATGGCTCTTACCTGCCCTGCCTCATCCTCTCTCCTCTAAGGAGCCCTGGATCAGCCCTGGGGACTGTGTCCTGGAGGCTGGGTGGGATGTCTCCATGTGGATTTGCTCACTCATTCACCCTGCGCCAGATCAGAGTCAACCGTAATCTGTCCAGAGAAACTTCATAAATACCAGAGTAAACTATTCTTTTTGCCAAGTGCACACACATTTTTGTGCACTGGTTTCCGTATGGCATTCATTCAAGGTAAACATTGTAATCTGAGTGTATTTAGATAACTTGCATCCAAGTATCTGAGGAAAAGGAGCCAAGGAGGCCTATGGACCATTAACATTAATGTTCAGTATTTCCTGGAACACGGGGGACGTTCTAGCAGAATAGAAGAGAGCTGATGTTGTGCCAATATTTAAAAAGGGCAAATACGACCACCTGGGTAACGATAGGCCTGTCAGCCTTATGTTGTTTGAGCAAAATAACAGGTTAATCACTGGTTGTCGGCAGTCCCTCGATACAAGGAATAACTACTATCAGATGCAATAAAGGATCAAAGCAAAGTAATGTGATGAATGCCATTCAAAATGGTTTATGGACAATAGGATTTGTCACTCAGACTTGCTATTTTTATGAGATTAAAGAGTACTCTGTGTAGTTACTCTTTACTAGCGGTGTCTATTGAAAACACAACATTCAACAAGTACTATTTATCTTCAATGTGTTTATGGCCTCTTTGGTGCGAAATCACTGTGAAGATGTTTGTAACATACATCGATCCCTGAGCGGAGAGAGGTAGTTAGGCCTGTTAGTCTGAAGTCAGGCAGAAGACAGGGTAGAGATGCATCTTATGGACTAACTGAATTTGAGATGCATAAGGTTTCATGAGCAAGAGGCTATCGTATCCATCGCTGTTACAGAAAGCACACAACATAAACACAACAGTATGAATATCTGCCTCAGTTCCACCAGCACTTGCGAAATAATCTTTATTCCTATGAGTAGGTGAGTTAAAGCAATAAAACATTCATTTGGGTCAACAATCAGCAACAAAATGGTTTGAGAGGCTTGCTCCTGTTAAGGCAACTTTTATGTTATGTTTTAAGGCCCAACTATGTGTAAAAAAATTAATTCAGATCAGGTTCAGTAGTTAGACTAGGGCTGCCTTACTCTGCGCCAGCAACACAAAACAGCTGTAAACCAAGCTTAACTGCCCAGTTAAAGTGATTTTATAGATCCTTTGTGTGCCTGGATCAGCACGAAGCAGTTAGAGCCAACCAGTGTACCAGTGTACATAATAGGAAGTGAAAGGCTGAAAAAATATAAAAAAAGAAACCAAGGGATTGCAGTTACAAAACATGAGAAGAAAATGGAAGCTAATGAGTTCATGTCTCTCTTGTTTTTGTTCAACTTAAAAAAATGTTACCCCCGCCCCATGGAGCAGGTTTAGAAAACAGAGAAAAATAGTGTCATTCCTGAATGAACATTACCTGCTGTTTGCAGGTTGCATCAGGTTTGCAGCATTATTTATTATTTACTCGTGTTGTGGTAGCACCTAGGATTGCAGGCATGAGCTAGGATCCAGTGTGCCCGGTGCTGCACAGACACAGGAGAAAATGACAGTTTCTGCTCAGCAAAATTACAGACTAATCCTTTGCCTGCAATACATTTTGAAAATAAATGAACTCAAAAGCAGCTGGTCTACCAGGATGAAGCCATAAAGAGCATGAGCGTATTATGTGCGAAGAGTGCCTGAATGTGCAGGTCTTCATAAAACACCACTACTTAGAGCAGTTCGGATGCGGCTCTGTTGTACTTAGTGGTTTTGTAACTTCTTTCCTTCAGGTGTTCCCGCACTGCCTTTTCCTGATCTCTTCTCCCCACCTTGCAGCCACTTGTACACACATGCCTGTATGTGTATGTGCACACACAGTCTCTGTTTCTCATTCACAGATCTACGCAGTTTTCAATTCCAGCATCAGGCAGACTTTTAAACTCAGACAACAAAGCTCCAGTTTTTAATAACTGGGAGTCCATAGGCTCTCTCTGCTGTTTTGTACGAGCCTGATTGACTTGTGCGAATGAAGGGAGCCTCCTACTAGCTGGGTGAATGGCTCTATTCCTTGATACTGTTTTAGTGGCAGAAATTCTGGATGCTTCATTTCAGTTATTGCTTCTCTATAGAGACACAAGGTATGGGTCTATTTTCTTTTTAAGCCAAAGCAAATGTCTTTAAATTCCCTTTAAATGCTTCTATTGCAATTAGATTGCCCCTGCTATAAAAGCCTGGCTTGTGCCTTAACTCAAAGAAATAATCAGAATCACAGCAGGGCTGGCAGAGACCCCACACGCTCATCTAGTTCAGCCCCCTTGCTCAAGGGAGCATTGCCCCTGACTGAACCATCCCAGGCAAGTGTCTATCTAACCTGCTCTTAATAATTTCCAAGGGTGGAGATTCTACCGTTTCTCTAGGTAGCTTGTTACAATCTTTAATCATCTTTATAGGCAGAAATTTTCTCCTAGTATCCAGCCTAAATGGCCTCTGCTGCAGTTTGAAGCTATTGCTCCTAGTTCTGTCCCTTATTGGTCATAGAGAAAACCCATCTCCATGGTCTCTGTAATCATCCTTCAGCTTTGGAGACTGTTATCAAATCCACTCTCAGTTTTCTTTTCCAAACTATATAACTCTAGTTCTTTCAGCCTTTCCTCATAAGTTTTGCTACGTAGGACCCTCTTCTTTTTTGTCGCTCTGCGCTTGGCTCTTTTCAAACTGCCCCCAGCCTTCTTGCAGCATGGGGCCCAAAACTGGACACAGTACTCTAGCTGAAGCCTCATCAGCGCTGAATAGGCTGGAAAAAATCACTTCCTTTGAGTTGCAAGTGACAATCCTGTTAATACAACCCAGGATGCTGTTGGCTTTTCTTTCACCAAGCTCATGCTGTTGGCTTATATTCAGTGTACGGCCTACTGTAACCCCCAGTTCCTTTTCTGCAGTCTGTATTTGTGCCTGCAACTATTCCACATCAGGTGCAGGATTGTGAACTTATTCTTGTTGAATCTCATCTCATTGGCTGTAGGCCATTTCAGTCTATCCAGGTCGTTCCAGATCAAAGCTCTGCCCTCCAGAATGTCTTTAACTCCACCCAACTTGGTGTCATCCACAAATCTGCTAAGCGTTATAACAGGGAGCCCCACCTGTGTTACAAGGAAGGGGGCGTGTAGCAAGGGCAGGCTGCAGAAAGCCTGATGGCAAAGGGCAACAGGTGTGCGTGACCCGTGTAGGTTGAACTCAAAGCCACCACAGAGTGCCAGCCTGCTGACGAGCGTATCAGCAGCACCTGGGCAAACCCCAGCTCTCAACCCAGCTGATAGAGCTGGGTTAAGAGCTCTCTCCTGGGTCAGCAGGGGACTGGGCTTGGGTGCACATGAGCCCAGGCTTTGGCTGTGGAGGGAACAGTGTGACCCTGGCCGCCACAGGGTAAGGAGCTCTGAACAAAATGGACTATGGCAGGCCAAGTGAATACCTGCCAGGCTGGGGAAACAAGCCAGCCCTAGGTAGGAGGACTAGAATAAGCATATTCTCAAAAAAAAAAAAGCATATATTTTTTTTTTTTTTACAAAAGGCAAGAAAGGACTTGAATAGTTTTAGGGTGCAGGTAGAATAGTTATTACTGTTGATACTATCTGAAGAATAGCATGGTGCCATTGTTTTTCTTGATATGGTTCCTGCATCTTCTTTCTCCACAATAGTGCACTTCTAGCTTGTTATCACAGCAGGTATGTGAATTGGGTGATGCAGTAAGTCACTTTTGGAACATGCACTCAGCGGTGACACCTTGGTCATTGATCTCCTGCAGTAATCACTTTCTTGCATTATTCTGGCCACACCGCCTCTCTGCTCAAATCTTCCACCTTTCTACATCAGGTTCAAGACCTTTGTCCTCTCCTTCAGGATTCTGACTAGCCCTGCCTACAGCTTGACAGTCCCTACTGTCATCCCAGTCTCCTCTCCTAAGAACTGATCATGTTTGTCATGTGCAATATGATCAAAACCAACCTGGGAATAAATAAATATAAAGTAGGTAGAAAATATGTGATTTCTCCCTTCATTACAAAATGGAGTTCTTTGGATTGGTACCTGAAAGATCGTGTCCGTGCCAAGTGTGGCTTGCACCTAAAAGCTCTGCACAAAGACAGTCTTGTGACTTCTGATTCCTATTTCGTGGAAGAACCAAGGTCACTATTGGATGTTGACTCATTTGAGTTTGAACATGGTCTCTTGGCCATTGCTAAACTGTGGGACTGCCCTAGGCAGTTTCTTGTTTACCATACCCTATCAAAATGAGACTGGAAAAGGTTGTGGTGAGAGTTGCACCTTTGTTATGTGCTAAATTAATCGGAAATAAATTTGTTAATATTGCCTCAAAAACAAGAGTCCAAATTACTGTATTTGCAGGGGGGCAGAGGAAGGGGGGAAGAAAAGAAGAGAAGCAATATATCAACCCCCTCTCCTCCAAAAAAAACTAAACTCCTGCCTTCAAACTCTTGCACCAAATTTACTCTTCTCAAGTGGCAGAGAGAATTAATGTCCTATTAAACTTAGTTCTTGATGAAAGCCTCAAACTCTCCACACAAGAAAGAGAGCAAGCCACCTTCTTGCATCTTAGGATGTTCTGCCTATCTAGGTACAAGTATGACTCCCTTCATTATATCTTCTGAGTGCATCATAAACACTAGTGATATTATCCAAGTTAATCTCTCATGGGGATGATTTATATTGCCGGTTAAATAGGAATACTTCCTGGAGGCAGTACTCCACTGGGAAAAATATTCCTGGAGCTTTTGAAACTCTTTCTCAGAGGTTTTGGCCTTATTTCTTCTTTCCAAAATTTTTGACAGCTCAGATATTTATTCTCAGTTAGTGCTGGGGGTGTCACAGGTATGTCCTGGATGTGGGTGGTCAGGGCTCTAAAATTGAGGGTCTCCAATACCATAGGTCCAGAAGGCAAACCAAAGGTCATAGTATTATGTGTCAGTCTGAGTCCAATGGCTTGTGCCAGCAGATCAAGTAAGACTGTGGTCACAGCCAGGAGCCAAGGAAGCCAATATGCAGGATCCAGCAGGCAGGATGGTCCATAGAAGTGAGACAAGAGCAAAGTACAGATAAGGCAGGTGGGTCCACGGCAAGAGCAAGACAGGGGTTCAGAGCCAGGAAGTCCAGGACAGGAGCAGGAGTACTAGAATCAGACACAGAGATCCACAACAAGGATACTAGGAGTATTTTTGTAGAAACAAGGACCTGCAGGAAGTGGGAGAGTTTTATAGTCCTCCCACCAGGGCTCTGTGGCCCTCACTGCTTTTTCTGGGTAACACGATCTCCCATTGGGGACCTCACAGGAGGACTGCTTTGTGGTTCAGGCCTCTGCTTGGAACCTGGGTTCAAGCCCCAGGGGTCCTGACAGAAAGACTGTAAAGTTAGTTGCTACAAGCAACCACTGAGATCTTTTCATGCTCCTGGAAGAGTTTGAAATTCAGTCTACCAGCACTTGGTTAATGGTGCAAGTGGACCAGGTGAGAAAGAGTCAATTTTCTGCAGCAATGGACATAAGGTCTTAGATCCTAAAAGGTATTTAAGAAACTCTTAAATGGACTTTATGGCCTATGGTGTTTCGTTGAGAGTCAAGAATCTGGCTGCTCTCACCAGCGTAAGTGAGAAAAGCTGTTTCTCACTATGACTGGGGTAAATATTAGGGGTGTGCAAAGTGGGCCCTATTTGATTCCAATTCGGATTCAGCCTGAATCAGGGACAGTGACTCAATTAGTTGATTTGGTTCAGTGTCCCTGATTTGATTCAGCCAAATCTGAACCTGAAGATTCAAGGATGATTCAGAGAATCGGCAGTTTGGACATAGAAACAGCTTTAAACGGTTTTTCTCTATACCTTGAGGTACCAGCATGGCTTGTGAATGCTGCAATGTTGGAGCACATGGAGCATCCCACAGGAGTGCAAGGAGGGGCTCCACGTTCTCGGCAGCAAACCAAGAAGTGGACCAGAAGTGCTTAACTCCACGTGCCCCAGCATCACAGAATTCATAGGCATTAGGGGGTGGAAGGGACCTCATGAGATCATTGGGTCCAGCCTCCCACCATAGGTGGGAGGTTATCTGGGATCAAGTGACCCCAGCAAGAGAAAAGCACAACTCTGCCATGACTTGAACCCAGAACCTTTCAGTCTCTCAATGTCTAATGCACTATCCATTGCGCCATGGAGCCACCTACTAGCTTGATCTGCCTGCTACCTAAAGGTATGTAGAAAAAACATTTAAAGCTGCATCTGTGTCCAAATCTTCAAATCTCTCTGAATCGATTTGGAGGGATTAAAGGATCCTTTGATTTGATTCGGATTCGGAGATTCGGCCACCAAATCTGTCCGAATCTCCGCCAAATCGAATCGGGGACCGAAGCTTCACACAGCCCTGGTAAATATAAAGAAATCAGTTATACATTTGTCTCAATCCATAAATACATTGGAGATGGAGCTGTTGAGGTCACCTGTTGTCAAAGTTACAGTCTACACCACCCTGCAGCACTGTTTGATGGTCAAGGATCAGAAAAGCCAGAGCCAAGGTAACATAGCATTCAGATTTTTAATTCTGATTTTAAGATCCTGGCTCATGAAACATTTCTTGAGTGTAGAATTGTTTGAATATGTTTAAATCCACCCCTGCCCCAACATTTCCCTGTCACATTGTAACAAACACTACCTTAATGCATTCTCCCTGTAGGCGGTGATAAGTCCTGTGACTTGTTAGATGATGGTGATGCGAAGGTTAACAAACTCAAAAGGGAAATAAATGGTGGATTCCTCACCTCTTGAAGGCTTCCAAGCCAAAAAAGACCAGATGCCCTTATAGAAGATAGATATGCTTCAGCGTGTTGCACAGTATTGTGCTCAGTACAAAAGTAGCTAGGTGAAATTCTAAGGCATGTGTATGTACTCCAAGAGGGTAGCCTAGGAGACTGGCCAGTCAGTTCTGACCTTAAAATCTTTGAGCTTATAATAAACAGACTAGAGGAAAGAATAAGAGACTGTCCTCCTGTTTGTATTCTTTTCTGTAGATTTGAATTCCAGCATTTACCTGAAGGCATCTGCCCACTGTGCTGGATGTAGTTGTGCTAAATGCTAGAGAGATTAGTTACAGCAGCTTGACAGAGCTGTGATGCTGATAAGCAAATAGGTGCATGTGTACCTCGACAGGCTGAGCTCACTTCATTTCAGTGCTGAATACCATAGATTGTGTTAGTAAAGGTGGACCAAGGTGTCGTCCTGCTGGCAGGAGGATTGCCAACAATAGGAGGAGGCTGCACAATGGTCTCCAGGACCAAAACATGAAAGGGAGGTACTGAGAGAGGTCTGAATAGATGATGTTTCATTTTGCTGCATAAACTGGGAAATAATCAACACAAACATGTCATTTCAGGTTGACAAAAAGTACTCAAATGAAACAATCTTTCATAGAGTCTAGTCATATTTGGCCAGCACCATTAGAAAAAATGTTCTCCTAACTACAAAGGTAGTCCAATAAATGTTATCACTAAATGTCCTTGCCTCTCACAGGAAAAAAATAAAGTTTTCTGAACAGCTTTAGTGCTTATAGAACACCTCTCTGTCAGGCTTCAGCAAAGATGACTAAATATAACTACTGAACAGATGCAACTGGTTTCTTTCCCCTTAGTAAATTCATAATTTCCTCCATCTAGAGAGGAGACTTGAAGTTGTTACTTTCAGTTACTTTGGCCCCTGCCACATTACATATATTCTGAAATTAATTGGTTAATCATACAATAAATTTAGACCGGCCACATGTGCAAAATAAGACTGGACACACATGTAACATAATTATCATGCAATTAACTGATTAATTGCACAGTAAATTTAAACCTGCTGCAAATGCAAAGTCTTTATCATGCCATAAAAATGTCCATGCAGTTGCACAGATAGTGCTTGGAAATGGGTAATAACTTTATAGCTGGTTTCTGTCCAGCTTTAATATGACTGTGTAGCAGGGCCCTTTTACTCCATAGGTTTATCAAATGGGTTGTAAGGGGAAGTCTGGTAACATCTGCCTAAAACATGTCATTATGTTAGCAGGCACTGACACTGTTGGGCTAGGGTAAGTGGGTTTATGGGCTCACTTGTACAAGTGGGGTATGTCTCTAGTATAAATTAATGTTCCAGGCAGTATCACCACCAGAATCAGGACCATTGCATGTTTGCATGGCAGTGCAGGCCTGCAATTTAGCCATAACTCTAAATGGGGCTACTCGGTTGCCATGTATAGTGCCACACTTCTAGTAGTGTAACAGTTTAGAGGGGCACCAGAATGGCAGTCCCTGGGGATCTCATACAGTGGTAGCAGCAGCCAGGGTGTGGAGAAGTTCATAGCATGGTGGCAGCAGCTGGGGTCTTTAAGATTGCGTACTGAGCTAACGCTTGGCAACCCTGCACTTGAGCCCTGCTCTACTGTGCTTGCCACCCCATCTCCCCTGCACTCAACAGCACCCAAGATGCTGAAATTGCTAGTTACACCTCTGCAAACATCTATGGGAACACTGCATCATGCTTGGGAAATGGCATACTCATGGCATGAAACTTGCTGTGTCGACCTGCTCTTATTCCTCCCCGATTCTTATGTTAGCTAAGCTGGAGCAGCTCCCAGGGACACAGGATTTGGATGTGGGCCGAGCAGGCCTGAAGGAGAAACGGCCAAGCCTTAAATAAAGGCTTTAGCTGAACATTCTTGTTTTACTGCTGCTGCCTTTGTAAATGAAGTCAAAGTGCAGATATGGCCTAAAATTGGACTCGGTGTGGTATCTGGACTATGTTCATCCAGTAGATTGAGAAAGGCAACTGATTTTAAGGCAATAAGAATAATAGAAAATGAGGATTGCAAGGGCCCTCAGGAGGTCATCTAGTCCAACCCCCTGCTCAAAGCAGGACCAGACCCATCTAGATCATCCCAGCCAGGGCTCTGAGGAACTGGGCCTTAAAAACCTCCAAGGATGGAGAGTCCACCACTGTGTTGGCAACCGATGCCAGTGCTTCACCGCCCTCCTAGTGCAAAGTTTTTCCTAACAGATAACCTAAACTTCCCTTCCTGCAACTTGAGACCATTGCTCCATGTTCTGTTGTCTTCTGTTACTGAGAACAGCCAAACTCCATCCTCTTCGTAACTCCCCTGCAGGTAGCTGAAGGCTGCTATCAAATCCCCCCTCGGTTTTCTCTTGTCCAGACTAAATAAGCCCAGTTCTGTCAGCCTCCCCTCATAAGTCATGTGCCTCAGCCCCCGAACCATTTCTGTTTTGCACGTAACACCTTGTATACATCCATGGCAAGTTGCCAGGGTGGCTTCAGGTAGAGGGAACAATGTCATTAAGCGGTAATTATTCCACTTGCGTAGGACTGTCTTCTTGTAGCATTTGCTTTAATTGGTCTGTTCCAAAGACTTATGTAGGTGGTGTGGGTTTAGCTGTCCACTCATAGATTATTATTTCTGTCACAGTATTCCTCTGCAGCTGTGATGGAAAGTAACTTGGGCAGAGTCTTACGGGGCTTGGAGAATCTGATCAGCCTGCAGTGGTAAGCATACTTGTACGCCATGGAGATAAACATGAAATATAACTTTCATAAACACTAAACCCTTGGGCTCAAAATGTCTAACAAATGTGGAATCTGTTTCTTTTATTTATGGAGATGTGAGGAAATGCTACATATTAATTGAAAATTAAGCAATATTCGCAACACATTCTTTATGAGCAAAATGTGTGTTGACATTTAGCCTTAAATAATATATTGCAATAACATCTGCTCATGTTATCTTAGGCAAATTATTGACTCAGTGCCATTTAGATAAATAATTGCTATGTCTGTGAGTGGCAGTTCACTGTCAACATTTGCATCTTTTCCCCATGTCATGACAGCTTAGGCAAACTGCACCTTACAAGCCCATTAATATTCTGCAAAATATCAATAATGTCCTTGTTGGATGTGATTTATTTATTTATTGATCCATCATATAGAAGCCAAGAGCAAAATTAAATGAGCTTTGGCTCAGATTAACATGAAAAGGCAGTGCCTATAAAGATCAAACCCATAACTGCAGTGAGTGGAGGAGATTAATTGAATAATATTCTCTTGATATCAGAGTTAATACATTACACAGATTCTTTTTTTGAAATCACCGCATGTGTGTAATCCTACATTCATCACAGTGGCAGTGTAATATCTATTTAGCTGCAGCACTAACTGTTTTTATAGGGTCTGTGATTTGGCCGCAGCTCCTGAAAGCCTAATTGTGTTCTCTTGCTACCTGCCACCATTATGCTGCCAAGAGTTTATTATATGTAAATTAAAACTGAAAATACACCCTGTGCAAACTGTGTAGTCAGCTACAGCATGAATTGCCTACGTTGCAGTGGATATCAGCCCAGAAGTTGTTAAGGTGCAAGGCATTGTGTAAAATAGGTATCTTCTTTCTCACAGAATTGTTCCTCCCTGTGTTTATTTGGAGTCAGATTTGCTGGTTATGTTGGCAAAAGTATGTTATTACTCCTTTATCCAGTACTGCACAGCAGAAAGGCAATGGACTGTGCTTTTGGTGTCTTCTGTGCATCATCAGCTGAGTTGTTTACAGGCTTCCAAGGAGTTACATCTGTGTCGACCCATTGAGGGCAAGGGAGTTGCACTGTTGTAGCTAGGGTGCTATTTAGACCTCTAGAGCCTTAGGGCTTATCTTCACTGCAATGTTAACTCAGATCACAAATCACATGATGCTCGTAACTGAAGTCCAATCCACACCATGCATCCTTTCACTGGAATTAGCTTTCAGCTCTAGTTGGCTGCTCTGTTAGGTTGCACTACCTTGGCGTTAGCTTATATTCCCTGTCTCCTCTCATCGGATTCACTGTTGGGGATGAAGGCTCCATTCCACTGTCTCCAGTCCAGCGACGGCTTCCCACAATTCCCCCAGTGCCCTGCAGTCTGCACCACCCACTGACTGGCTCAGATTGCTGCTGTACAAAGACTTTTAGGTTGTGGCTCCAGATGTATTGGTGCCACACATGAATGGGTGCAGCCGTGGCATGGACAGAACAGTAACGGTGTTATTTTTGCAGTATGGCTGCACTCTGACTCTAGCTAAGCCAGGATTGTCCAGTTTCTAGGCAGCTGAGAGGTGGCACCTGGGGGCCATATGCCAGGGGGGCACCTCCCCCTGAGTCTGCCCTGTGCTGTGCATGCAGCCCAGTTTTTGCCTCTCTGCCTGGGCAGCCAGCCTTTCCCAGTCATGTGCGGTATGTTGGCAGCCTGCCCTACAGTGCAGGCAGCCCTGTAATCCTGTCACACATGCAGCACATCCTGCTTGCACATGTTACACAAGCAGCCCACCAGCGGCATGGAGCATGGGCACCCTGGCTCTCTCCTTTGCTGAGCACTAAGTGCCAACAGCCCAGAGTTCCCTGCTTCTTGCACAGCTCGGGCAGCCTGACCCTCTTCCTCTGTGCCATCCTGCTCCCAGCCTCGGGGACAGGACCCAGAAGCTGAGAGGGGGAAGGGGTGGCTCAGAGCCATGGCTGCAGTGGCCACAAGAGCACTGGGGGGAGTGGCGGCCAGTTGAACAGCCCTGAGCTAAGCTAGTATAGAAGAAGTTTCTTGTATGTAATGTAGCTGCATATATCTCTTATTACTGGCGCTAATGCAGAAATGAACCCAGTTTTACTTCAATACCCCAGACCGCGTTTGCATGGCCAACAGTGAGGGGAACCCCCCAACAAAGGATAAATCCAGTTTCTCATCTTTTTTTATTTTCCTAGTCATTTATTATAATCTGGGTAGGCAGGTTATTTGCTTTATCACAGTTTTAATTTTATATCAGTAGTTGCCTGGGCATTTTGGAACTATTCCCTCAGGGAAACTGAATTTTTCTGGTTGTATAAATTGGGATTTTCCCAGCTCTTTCAGGGTTTAAGAGGTGTCTAAAGAAATGTTTGCTAGAGCTCAAGCTGTTTCCTAAAAGTTGATTTTTTTTAAACAGATGGGAGTTCAGATTTTCTAAATAAATTTCTCTGCCACCCCTTCACTTTGAACTTGCTGTTGGAGGGGCAGATTGAAGAGAGGGCTGGTTCATTTTCTTGTCCCATTTTCTCCCTTAGTTGCAGAGATGTTGCAGGGGCTGACTTGCCCAGGACGTCTCTGTTCCATGTGAAGCAGATGATTTTTGAAGACCGAACCTGCACTAAATAGAGCCACCAGTGCAGCATTTTGGCAGCCTATGAGAACTAGCATGACACGAGTGTCTTCAATTTATCTCAAATTTATTTAATGGTTAATTTGTCCAGAACAGCTTAGGCTGTTCTGGACAAACATTTCCCTTTGAATCTCTCACCTTTGCGCCAGCTCTAGTCCGGCCTCATCAGTGAGAGCTCTGCTGTAGCCAATCAGCCGCCAGCGTTACAGTGATGTTCTGGGCTGAATCCTGCAAGCTCTTGGCTGACCCTTTCTTCATACTTGCCTCTAACCTCGGGCCTCTCCAGCACCTCAACATTGTATCTGATAGCATGGTCTCTGAGGAATCTTTTCTAGTATTTCAAAACTATCATACTAAGGGAAAGCAAGCAGCAGATCAAGAAGTGATTCCAAAAGGCGAAAAGAAAGGGACCCAGATTGAACAAAAAGATGTTGAAAACAGACCCCAATAAAATGGAATATTTCCTATTTTGATGTACAGCATTCAAATGTTATGAGCCCCAGCATATGACTTTAAGAGCTTGTTTTGTTCTTCACCAGGTTTCATTGCTCCTGGAACAAGCTGTGAAATCCGGAGGGTTTTTTTTACACATAATGAGGCGTTTCGAGTAAAAGAGCAACACCAAAATGTGTGCAGCTAAAACAAAATTAGAGCGTCACAGGGGTTCTTGACTAGGTTAAGTTACAAAAGAACACATTAGCTGCCAGTGAGTGCTTAGTGAAAACGAGTATCATATAATTAATTTGAACTATTTTGCCTTTTTGTTTCTGTGTGTGTATTGATCACAGTTTTCAACTCTGCCTCTGGGCTTGTTTGTAAAATAAAGGTCACACCGACTACAGAGGGGTCTTACGAACATGGCTGTGTTGATCCTGTAGAGTGTGATACTCCAACTCTGTGCAGCAGGCTCATTGGAAGTTCACTGAACTCCAGTGTCCTAAAGACCAGCTGGGACTTGCACAGTTCTACTGTGCAAGCAGTCTTGGCACAGGGCTGAAAAGAAACACAGCTCTGCAAACGTGGGACCAAGCTTTGTGAGCATAACCCACACTTGGGTACAGGCCTCTGTTTCAAGTGAATTCAAAGTTCTGTGCAAAGATTTTGTCCCACTCGAGCCGTGAAGCTTTGTTCATTCGATTCTGTCCTGTGAAAGCCTATTGAAAGACAGTAGAAACTGAAATAGGGTATAATGAATTATTAATTCATTATATATATATATATAGTTTCAGAAGAGGACACATCAGTTTGGAGGAAAAAGTCAGGCATGTCAACATTGGGATATATTTCAGGATGGTATATCATTATCAGTTCATGTAGAAAACCCCTTGGGAATTACATGCATATCTCAAGGGCACTATATGTGTAAGGCCTTGGCTAACAATATTCTTCTTGCCCACGTTGCAGTCATGGTAGCAGTCACAAGGCAACAAGCATTATTCACTTGGGGCTTGATCTTATGCTTATTAAATTCTGTGGCAAAATTCCCACTGTTTTTTGCTCAGAAAGTGCAAGCAATATTTTTATGGCAAAGAAAGAATTCTGCATAGAATAATGTAATTTGTTATGAAGAAATAGGATGGGGATGTTATTTTAATGATAGTTCAGCAAAAAATAAAGCGTGTGCTGACTCCCGTTGTCTGTCATCCAAAATTCAGAATTGCATGCAGGAAGAGCATGAAGACAGAAAAAGGGCATCATGAAAAATTGATCATAGGGATCTATGTCTCAGCTAGGAGATATTTTTTCAAAGTGGAAACACCTTTCACACTTTCAAAGGGAGCCCTAACAATTGAAAAGATGTTTATCAGAGGCAGGAAACTAGAGCTCCGTGAATCTTTCATAGTGAAACCCAAACTCTGATAAAAGATGACAAGTTCTGAGTTCCATTGCAAACTTGAAGTACTTTTACAGAATGTTTTGGCAAATTGGGTAAGCTTTGTGTAATTTGGGGCTGGTTTGGGGACCTGATGTCAACCAGGCAATACTGTATAATCTCAGCTAAGCCTTATCTTTAGCTTTTGGGTTCTCAGCAGTGTAAGAAAGGCTCTGTAGTGTGCAAATTGTCGCAGGGGGAAATGTGAAAACTTCAGGCAAGAGCAGGTTCTTATGATATTTGGAAGGATCAGTTACTGGCACAGAGATGTATGGCTCTGTGTTCCTTAACGGGTCTCTGGTATCATCTCCGAGTGAGTACTAGAGGTGTGTGAAGCGGGCCCTATTCGATTCAGATACGGCCTGAATCGGGGCCAGTGATTCAATTCGTTGATTCAGATCACTGTTCCTGATATGATTCAGTCGAATCTGAATCTGGAGATTTGTAGAATCAGAGATTTGGACACAGACGCAGCTTTAAAAGTTTTTTTCCATACCTCGAGGTAGCAGGCACGGCTCATGATTACTGTGATGCCTGGGTGGATGGAGCATCCCACAGGAGTGCGGGGGACCCTTCAAGTGCTCGGTGGTGAACCTAGAAGCGGACTGGAACTACTTCCGATCCACTTCTGGGTCTGCCAGGGAGCTCGCTGGGGGGCCCTCCCATGCCTCCCTGCCTCAGTCATTGGCTACAGGGGGACCCCAGGTGCCCCCCCAGATCCAGGAGGCACCAGTCACTGAGCCGAGGGATGTGGGGGGCCCCCAACGTGATCCCCAGCAGACCCAGAAGTGGACTGGAAGTGCGTCTGGCCTACCTCTGAGTCTGCAGTTGGGTGTACTGGGGAGCCCCCCGTGCTGCTGTGGGACACTCCATCCGCCCCTCCATCACAGCATTCACGAGCCCCTGCTACCTAGACGTATGCAGAAAAAAACATTTAAAGCTGTGTCTATGTCCAAAGCTACAAGTCTTTCTGAATCTCTCCAGATTGATTCAGAGGGTTCCAGTTCAATCTGGAGAGATTAAAGGGTCCTCTGATTCAATTCGGATTCGGAGATTCGGCCACCAAATCAAGCCAAATCTCTGCTGAATCGAACCAGGGACCGAAGCTCTGCACAGCCCTAGTGAGTACCATGGTAGCTTCGTTATAAAGCTCTATCAGCCTGAAACAAAGTCAGAGGGAGCTGTGTACTTTAGAAAAATCAGACCAGATATTTATGTGCTTATTTGTGAATGTCAAAACTTTAAAAAAAACACTAGCCCATATTTCAAGACAAGCAGCTTAAAGATATCGAATTTCTGTGGAGGACTGGGTGTTGTTTTTGAGGACTGGGCGCACAGCCAATACTTTTATCACCTCTTAGTGCATCTCTGATCTGTTCTCAGGAAGATGACTCTTCGCCTCCTCTTTGTGCTTTTGGTCCATAATTATCACTGCGTAGCTTTTTTTGAGTTAGCACCATGTGACTTAAGTGATTATGGGATGTATCTCCAGTTTGCTTGTCACCTCAGAATCAATGTCTTTCCTTGAGCCTGATTCTGCACTCTTTATAGTCGTCCCAATTCTGATACCTTTCCTCATATGGAATAGCACCTTACTCCATGAGACGTCTCCCTGATGCTCAAGGTCAGTACCTCAGCAGGCCTCCTTGTGGAGTAAGCTGATGCACCATGACCTCTGCATGCCTCTGGGCCTGTAAAAGCAACCAGATGGATTTGGGTAGAACTTCTTCTTTTTGGGATACTACTTCCCTTGAAATCAATGGACTTCTTGACCTTGTATATTAAAGCTCTACACAGCCTGTGTAAAGGCAGTGGAGTCCAGGCCTTTGTTTTGGACCTTTCATTGGACCTGACTTTATTTGGTTAGACTTCTTATTCTTTATGATTCAGAGAGACTTCCCCTCTGTCCGTGTTAGTTCTCGTGCCAGCCCGCATCACAAAACTCGATGGGTTTCCTGGAACTGCTGCTAAATCTGCTATCGGGCCTCTTGGAACTGATCCCAGAGAGAGGGTGAATCTGTATGATATTTGAAGTCCTGTAGTAATGTTGTTCTTGAGGTTGCTGTGGTTTTTTTTTTCAGCTGGTTGCAGAAAGAGCAACAATATTTCAGCACGGGCTCCATGAATTCACACTTCTGCTAAGTGGACAAGTGCTTTCTTAGCCAGGCTCAATTCTAACAGCCAATGGAATTGATTTTTTGCGTTAAACATTATGGCCAGAATTATTAATACAGCATCCAGAAATGCCCTCTAGTTATGCCATTTTTTAAACCTGCCTTTTCTTCTTTCCATTTGCTATATATCTGGAGAAAGGCTCGATCCAAAATTTATTAAACTCTAATGGAAAATATCTTATTGACTTTTACGGATGTGTGAAGCTTCAGTCCCTGATTCGATCTGGCAGAGATTCAGTCTGATTTGGTGGCTGAATCTCTGAATCTGAATCAAATCAAAGGGCCCTTTAACCTCTCTGAATCAAATTGGAACCCTCTGAATCAATTCAGAGAGAGTCAGAAAGATTCAGAGATTCAGATATAGACACTATTTAAATGTTTTTTCTACAAACCTCTAGGTAGCAGGCGGATGTAGCTAGTAGGTGGCTCCATGGCACAATGGATAACGCATTGGACTTCTAGAGGGTGAAGGGATTCAAAGGTTTGGGGTTGGAGTCCTGGCAGAGCTGTAGTCTTCTCTTGCTGAGGTCACTTGATCCCAGCTGACTTCCCACCTATGGTACGGGGGCTGGACTCGATGATCTCACGAGGTCCCTTCTAGCCCCTAATGTCTGTGAAATATATGGATGCTGGGGTTCATGGAGGGAAGCACTTCTGGTCCACTTCCAGATTTGCTGCTGAGCATGTGGAGGGTTCCCCCCTACCACCCTGCACTCCTGTGGGATACTCCATGTGCCCCAGCATCACGGCATTCACAAGCCATGCTGGTACATCAAGGTATGTAGAAAAAATATTTAACGCTGTGTCTACGTCCGAATTGCTGATTCTCCAAATCAGCATCGAATCTTCAGATTCAGATTTGGCCGAATCAAATCGGGACAGTGATCCGAATCAACAGATTGAATCACTGTTCCTAATTCAGGCTGAATCCGAATCTGAATCGAATAGAGCCTGCTTCACACGCCCCTATTGACTTTATCATGCTTTAGATTGGATAAGGAGCTGGGATTTTAGTACTACAGAGTCCCAGATTTTGGAGGGAAGAGATTTTTTTTTCACTGTCATCAGGCTTATTGTAAAACAAATGGCTGGGCCAGGTACAGTAGTTCACAGGCTTTTAGAGGCTGAATCCCCTGCTTCAGGTTGCAGTCTCTCTTGGGATCAAAATAGAAAGTCCCTGGTTCAATCCCCACTGTTAAATCAGTGACCCAGTTACCACTAGAGGGAGGCAGTCCCACATTAAATGGGTGTGGATTATATTCTCTTTCTACGCTATATGAAATAAGAGACCACCGCCCTTTGGGCAAGTTCTGGACAATCCATTGCTCCCCCAATCAAGTTTCTAACTACGTTGCCACAGTTATAATAGAACGGCGCCTTCTGATACAGCACCTTTGTGCACGGCACATTGTAAGCTGGTTAAACTGGGAGCAGACATAAGCAGCACCAGTGTTGTGCTTTGCTGGGTCAGGGAGTTTATGCAGATTTCCCATTATTTGCTAAGCCCCAGCAGCATACTAGCAAGATACAATACACAAAAAATTGTAGACAGTTCCTCTGCACAACAGCTTAGCATCTACAGACTACACGTGGAAGTGTGAAGCTGTTCCTAGGCCAGACCTAAGTTTTGCAGAGAAGTCATGGCAAGTGGGATGATATCACTTTATACCGTCTGTGTTCCTCCCTTGTGGTTCCTATTTTTGCCTTTTTAGACCCTGGCACAAATTGTAGTTGCCCTAGCACAGCCCCCAGGAATCATATCATAGCAATGCTGTCTGGTTGGAAGCCTGCACTGGGAGTGATGTAGCCTGGGGTATGTAAGGGAGAGAAAAATGAGGCCCATGAATGAAGGAATACCTGAGGAACCCAGATAATTTTAAAAATGTTTGTTCCCATAGTTATCTGAAGTGCTCTTCTTTGTGGCACTGTGAAGATGTGGATTTTAAGCTGAGTCTGCTACAGCAGACTCCTCCTCTGTTGTCAATGCCCCGCATCGCTGCATCTGTAAAATATATGCAAGGTGGAAGAATAGGAACATCCATATCCTGCTCTTAGCTCTCTGTGATATTTCTGGACAGCATGTTTGGCAGGCTTGCTCCAGGATCTGTTCTGCATAATTCAAATTATTCTATTGGTGCAGGAAATTTTTACTGTTTGTCAGGTCTTTTTTAGTCCTCTCTGCCACAGCTATTAGTAATAGCTCCCCTGGAATTAAATACCCAGGGAACCCAGGCTGTTGGGAGCATGGCAGCCCTAGCAGCCGGTGCTCCCCGAAGCTGGCCAGACAGTCTGCAGCAGGACACGGGGGAAGCTGGGAAGATATTACATTTCAAAACCTAAATGGCAAGCACGGCTGTATTGGAAACTCACTGTGTCCTACTACAGCATCGCTCAAATCGGTGTATCCTTGCACAATGTTTCAACTTGAACAAATAGATTCTGATAGGAAAAAAATGGGTTTTATTGAAAAATTTCCAACTATTCTACACACACTTTATTTTAATTGTTCATTATTATGATTTATTAATTCACTTTTCTCTCAAGCAAAGAGGTTGTTTTTTGTCTCTGGGATCCAGATCTTTCCTGGAGCAGAACACTTCAGTTGAAATGGAGTGTACCTGTCAAGTAGGTTTTCAAGAGCTCTTTTAAATCTGTTATCCCTTTTTAATCTTTGATTCTACCTGCTGGCCGTATTGTATTTAATGCTATGCTCAAGTTCGTGTATTTCCTTTGAGAGTATAACAACCTTCCCCTTCTGGTTTCCTAGCCTGGGGCAGGACTTAAGATTTAATACAGGGAGCTGTATGGAAGGAGGTGGGAGGGGAACCTGGAAATGGTGTGAAAGAGTAAGAAAAAGAAAGTGTTGGCTACTTTCAGAAACCAGCTAGGAAATCAAAATCCAAGGTAATTCTGGCTCATTTTAAAAGTAAGTTAGTTACTTCCTTTGGGTTTGCAGTACTGTCGCACCATTAACAGAAACAGTGCCTCAAATCTTCTACTATATGTTTGACTTCACCCTATTAAAACAAGTACAAATCCCTTTAACCCCAAGCTGGGGCAAAAAGAAGGGCTAGTCCTGATTGCATTCTTTGGGGACCTGAGCTTCAAAACCTCTTAAAAGAAGAATGCCAAGCCCCTTATTCTGCGGTGTTTTTCAAATGAGGGCCAAAGACTATTTGCACACACCTGGTTCAGTATTGCCCCTGTTTTACTAAGACATAATTTCCCTGCTCTGGGGAAACAAGGACCCCACCTCCTCTCTCACCTACAATGTAGTCTTGGTGAGGGGGAGCTACAGAGAGGAGCCGGCCGGAGACTCTGGCCAACCAGAAGAGTTGCAGAAGCTACCAAAGTTGAGACCTTGGACGATTTGGGGAACTTCCTGCTTATTCCACCTTGTTCCCTCCTTCACCTTCATGGGTTTGTCATCTCGGCTTCCCTTCACCTGCTTCTCTCATCCTCTTCTCCCATGCCTCCTCACTGCCCTTTTCTTTCTCTTTCTTCCTATTAAGCTGATCCCATCTCAAATAAACCCATTCTCCTCTGAAAAATATTGTATCATTGCCACGCTGAGGGCTGCTATCTCTTTGCTGGCGTGTTATGTTTCTTTCCCCAACCTGTGCGTGTCTCATCTGTTTGGACTCTCAGTTCTTCAGGGCAGTGTTTGTACGGTTGCAAACCCAATGAGGTCCTGGGTTTGCTTGGTCCTTAGGCATTTATATAGCAAATATCATTAATAATTAAGTGTTTGTGAAAAGCTTTACAATAAAACAGGTGAAGAGTCAGGATTGGACAGCAGGTCTCCAGACACATGCTGATTTAAGATCAACACTGTATTGTCTCTGTTGGAATCTGTACAGAAACCTGTCTTTGCCCTAAGCCAAAGCACACTTTCCCTGGGAGTGAATGATCTTTTTCTTTGACATACGCTTGATTTTAATAACTGCCCTGAGTGGATAGAATTTGACCTGGCTGTATTATGGGTTTGGTGGCAGGCACTTTTGCACATAATTGTCCATATGTTGGTTTTATAGGTGGATAGATGGTGTCTCGGTTGATAGTGAGGGCAGAATGGGTTTGTAGGACATTTCTTTGCTCATGCTCATTCACATGCACATGACGAATACCAAACGATGAGCCCACAAACAAACTGTACTCGTTCATTAATTAATGAATCAAGATTTTACATGTGTTGCTGTGCCAATTCACTTGTACACAAGAATGGCAGACAGAAAATGAGAAAAACTCCTTGATTAACTTCACCTAAGGTGTTGAGCCCAGCTACCTGTGTGTGACCTTGAGAGTGGCTACTGAAGTGTACAGTTAAATAACACACAGCGGCACAGCCTGTGTCCTGCAGCCGGGAAAAGCAACATGAACAAATTGATTAATTAAGCTATACGACTGCACCATCCTGTGTCTGCTAGCACTTGTGCTATTTGCAACACTTAAATACAATGCTTTTGTGCTTTGAGACATGAGTGGCAGTTACAGGTTGGATTCGTTCTGAAGTTTTATAGCTTTACAACGAAAATCATTGCACGTTTCCCAAAACACGTGCAAATTGACACTGACAATTATAGGATTGTGAGACTCAGTCAACTTTATACAGAAAGGTGTTCTCAAGTAATATACATGCAATTGCATTATATCTGATTAAAAGTATTGGTTGTCCCATAAAATCACGAACATTCTTTGTAGACAGCGTTTTGGATGTTATGTTGGAACACAAAAACGAAAGCCATCAATGCATATTGATTTTATACATTTACTGCAGACATTTTTCTTGTTAGTGCTTTGAAAAACTAACGGGTTGATACCAGACCACTGAATGCCAGCAGCATTAGAAGGCAGGATAGAGTTGCACCTTGTAGCCTAATTAAATCAGAGATGCTCAGCTTTTGTAAGGAACAGCTCACCTCATCAGATAGAAAGCAGGGTAGAGATGCAACTAAGTGGTTCAGATTTTCAAATATTTCTCTGATCTATCAATAAGGGTTAGGAAACAAGGCTTAGTATATTAATACCCGATACCTCTGATATTCAAATAAATCTGTTTCCCCAAACAGATATGCAAAATCTATTCTTTTTTTTGGAGAAGCCCTAAAACCACAGTTCTGAATTATGTAGCACTTTCCTTGCCTCTGCTTTCAGGAATAGGGAAAAATAACCTAATCTTGGATTATTGCTAATCTTTGGGACTGTGCCTCTCATTTAGAAGAGATTTATTAAATGTAGTCCTTAGATGTTTCAACTGTGATGTAATCATCCATATGCTCCTGTGCCTTCTGCTATATGAGTTTGTGGGGAATGATCCTCACCAGTTGTGAAATGGTATTAAAAAGGAACAAAAAATAAAGTAAAAATGTCAAGCATTAATGAGGCTTTGCCTCACATTTCAGTTTTCTATTTTCATCAAAATAAAAATTGGCTTCCAGAAAAAATCTGGAGAAAATATTCACTATGCAACATGTCCTTTGTTCTGATAATGATAAAATATCATATTAAACTTAAGTTTGCAAATGTTTTACAATTGCTAGTAGCAGTTTCAGTTTTTTCTGTACAACAGTCAGTATTCAAGGATTAGTGGGTGCTAGATTTCTTTAAAGATGTACACAGTGTCTCGGGCGGCCGGAGCCAACCAGAGGATCGCTAATTTAATTGGAGGTCAGGCGGACCGGTGATGGAGAGGCGAGACAGATTATTGGTTTTAAAAGATTATTTTACTTGCGCCGCGTGGAATGGCAGCGCAGGTCTCAAGGTAGCTTGCTTGCATTGTCATGGATAACCAAATGAGTTATGAGTTAATGAGTTTGTGAACGAAAAGGAACCTGCAGGATAATGGGGGTACGTCAAAAGGACCCGGTGACGGGGAGATATTGGTGGGTGATCAGTCCGCCAAGTTTCCTCAGTCACGCTACAGAGTTCTCCGTGGTTACTCTGCCTTGTGCTTGGAGGTCTCCAACTTGGGTGGAAGCTGCATGAACTTTTATATGTCCAGAGTCGCCAATAACAGACTGCTAGGTAGGAATAACTAATGAGGCGGAACGTGACCAAATTTGGGGTAATGGCTCCATGCGGTCTATTGTGACTTGGACACTCAACTGATTTGATTATGATACACAGCTCTTTTGCTGTTTGACCCTGGCCCCTAGACCAAGCAGATTCTTTCAACATGCTACATGAATGCCTATCTTTGAAGCAGAGAGAGCCTGTGGCAGAAGGAATGGAGAGAGAAATCCTAGGACAAGTCAATCTTAGGGTAATATTTAGTTTAAGAATTGTTTCTTTTTCAGTTGACAAAGGATGTGAATCCCAGATAGATGGCAAGTTTGATCCAGGCCCACTTTGTAAAATGGGGTGAAGGGAATGGTAGGAAGAGCAGTAGTGTAACTGGGTGGGTGGGGCATGAGAAGGATCCTAGGTTAGGAGGGGGTACCAGAATTGCCCTCCACCCCTGTGGAATCTGCACCCCAGCAGTATTTGCACATTTTGGGAACTCCAAAACAGTCTGCAGCTGCTGCTGCTGCTTTAAAAGTAACAGCCCTTGGCTAGGGACAGACATTACACATAAACCAGTTCAAGGGATCAGAAACTGGGTTAAATCTGTAACAGAACAGATGTTCAGTGTACATAAACCAGTTTGAAAATTACTAAAACTGGTTTGAGATAAATCTGGTTGAATGTAGTATCAGACTTAACTGATTTGGGTCAAACCAGTTTATGTGTTGTCTGTCCCAGACCTCTACCTGGTTTAAGTTAAACGAGAGTCCCCCAGCATCCTAGATGCTTTGCAACCCTGAGCTCTCTGCTCCAGCCCATCAGGGCTGGCCCCTCCCCTCTGCTTCTTGGCTGCAGCTCTGGCAGAGACTGCAGGTACAGCAGCACCTGCCTGGCTTCCTCCTGCTCCTACCTCCCCCTCACCACTCCTTGCTCAAGCAGGGATTCTCCCCTCCCCTCTGCCTTACACAGACACCTCTCAGCATTAGCAAGCATACCACGTGCTGGCTACGGTCCCTGCTGTGGGAGATGGGACAAAGGCAGACAGGACAGTGTTAGCTTAGGGCTTTTTGGAGCTAATCAGCAGGTAGCTGGCAATGTCCCTTCATTCTTTCCTTGGAAACAGTTGTTTAAGAAGAGCTTGAACTAATGAAAGTGGTTTTGTTTTGTTTGATGGGCTGATTAATGCGAACAACTCCCTGTGTAACTCCCTGCTGTGTATCTAAATGCTCTGTTATCAATGGGGAGAGGGAGGGGAAATGACTCCTCCCTAATCAGAGCATCCTGTCCCCCTTACTCAGCTTAGGACTGTGGAAAGTATAGCAGGGTTGCTGTAGCATCTCCAGGCTTCTAGCCTGAGACATTGCAGGCATGTGCCTGCATTTCTTCAGTCCAGAGGGAATGTCTTTACGGTTACAAATCTGTTCAATCTAGCCAGGTTAGACTAACTTACAAAGAGTGAATCGATTCAGGCTCAGGATTTGAATGCCTGTCCCTAGCCAGTATGAGCAGAGCACATCTACTGGCAGCAGGAGCTCAGCTGGGACTGTGGAGTGTTCCTGGCGTGTGTAAGAGTGCGGTTTCTCTCACCACCCATCAGAACCAGTGCAAGCCCCTCCCCACCATCTCCACCCTTACTCTTGCATCTTGTGCCCCTGCTCTCTGATGTCATGCCCCTTCCCCTGATGTCAGAGCCTGTTCACCCCACCCACCCTCTCAGATCCGGTACCCCCTGCTCCTGCTCTTGCATCCTATTCTTCCCATGCCCTCTTGGAACCTGTTTCCCCAGTTCCTGCTTTTGGATCCTGTTCCTCCCCCAGCTTCCCTGCCCTCCCCTGTGCTTCCCCCTCTTGGAACCCATGCCCTCTCACACCTTCTCTTGGAACCACATGCCCCACCCTGGCTCTCCTGCCGGATTTACCCTGGGCAACAACTCTGTTATGCTATTAGGAAGGTAACCTTCTCCTGTGCATGCATCATTGAGTCAGACCTGAACATAACTCCTTGAAAGATCAAGTGTCAAGTGCTCCGAGTCTTGACCAACAGTAATTTTGCTTATTTCCTAATGGAGTTGATTTTGGTTTCTCACCAAGTCCTCTTCTCATACTGTCTTCCAGCTGTTGTCTAGACTGCAGAAAACAGGGGTTGATGTGACTAACCTATTTCTCCACCTCCTTGCCTTTGTCTACCTTAATGCTAATTGCTGTGTAAATATGTTATCTGCTATGGTTTTTAGCACTTCTTGTTCTCAGTCTAGACAAAGGTCTAGTGATGGTGGCATGGAGAAGCTTTCTCTTTACCAAGTCTGCCTCCTTTGTGACTTTCTAATCCCTACTAATCCATACTTATGCAGGGTCCTTGCTTAGGAATATCACTCCATATATACCTAGTGTAGTCCTTTAAATTTGTCTGAGATGAGTTGTTCACTGGCTCTTTCAATTTAGCAGGATATGGCTATTTTGCAATATGCAGCTGTCTTCACCATCCCCAGTTCTGCTATTCCTAAGTGTACTTCATTTGTGTTATGTTTTGCCTTTCACATTTCTGAGAAGATATCACACTCTCGCATTGGAAAAACAATGAATACGTTGTATTTGAAACCTTGTCAGTAGATATAGCTCAACCTCAACTCCTAAACCTCAAGGGCTCCCAGATTTCAGTGGGTGTAGAAGGAAACTCTAAACATATAAATGTTTTGAAATTCTCCATTATGCTTGTCAGTCTACACACGTTAATTTTCATGCACATAATTTAGAAGTCATACTAGAAAATTAACTCTTAAAAAGTAAGCATTAGCTCAGCTGCCACAATTCTCTTGCAACACCTGTGTGGAGTGATTACCATTCTTGCTCTGTTAGAAAACAAACACTGAAGCCTGGGAAATGACCCACTTTAAAATCTTGGCCCCAAATTTTTAGTTTGACTTGTTTTTGCTTGTGGTGTTGCCTATGAATCTCTCTCAATCTCTGATACAACTGTTGCCTTCAGTAGTCATTATTTCTAGCTTGTTTATTTGTGTATGTGTTGCCCTGATTTTTTTTCCAGCAACCTTCTTGCAACTCAAAATTCTCTCGCATCAACTGCAACCAGCAAATTATAAGGGATATCAGTACTGTTTAAAAGAATGCTGCTCCACCTAGCAATTACAGAGGAACTACACCTACTAACTTGCACAGAGCGGAGTTTGAGCCCTGGTTTCAGACTCTTACAGGTTTTGGGTGGATTTTTAATTAGGCAGCCATAGTTCCAAGTCTGTCATTACTCTATGCACAGCTAAATTACCTGCATTCAAAACCTATTAAAAAGGAAGCTTTCACATGTAAAGGGAATTGGTGCACAGCCTTTAGGCTAGCAGATCTGTGAGTGACATGTAGGGTAAAGCGGCTGGATAACATTCCCTGCGCGGAGCAGTGTATTGGGGCAGGAGCAGTCTGCTTGGCAATGTCACCTTTCATCTAGTGAAATATATATTGGATGAAAGCAACAGAAATATGCTGACTGGAGATTAGAGGAGAGTAGTCCCAGTGATGAGGACAGCTATGAGACTTCTTAGTTTTGAACTTCCTCGTTCAGAAAATATGAGTAGGTTAGTAATATTTGGCTCTGCAGAACAAGAGCAATTGCAACTTTAATCAGAATTGCTGGAGAGGAACGGCAAATTAAAAGAACGATGACCTCCAGTGAGAGGGAGGCTTCGTCAGGGTCAGCCACATGGCAGAGAAGCTGGCTGCCTATAAGGAATGACTCCCCACTTTTTTCTTCTTTTCTTGTGGATCCTCAGACTTCTTATGGGGTTTTGGAGGAGATGGGGAAGGGAAACCTTGGCTGGTTAGAAAGTTGCAGTAGAAGCTCACTGGTTCTTCTGCACCCAGGAGAAGACTGATCACCTTTTCCCTATGCCCAATGTGCCACTCTGGGCCCAGAAGCAACTGCTTCAACCCTTCTGCTATCCCACAACTGCCTGGGTTCCCTCCATCTTGGACAGCAAGGGGCCAACCCTTTTATCCTAGGCCCTCAACCTTTGTACAAGGAAATGATGGTATATTTCTAGGCCTGGTACTGGGCCCAGGGTGCAGACATGAAGTAGGAAGTGGCTGTGGGCAGCCTTCCCCAAGGCGGTGTAGCTTACAGAAGATAGGATGGGTGAATTATAGCTAGGCAGCTTCTCAGAGGTGCTAAGTCAAAGCTGCAGCCTAGTGAAATCACATTTCTAGTGTCCTGCGATTTACTTTCAAGGAGGCCTGAGGCTATGTACAACCCAAGATGGACACAAACTCCAGCGTCTCCTCGACCTCCTGTCTAATAGTAGAATCCAGCTAAAAAAAATGGAGTTCCAGGGGTCTGAGCTTTCTGCCCCTGCTCCGATTGTCATAGCCAACCTTATATTCCCCGTATTATTTGTCCATCTAAGGACCTACCCAGGTATAAGCTCTGGACTGTTCTAGCATGCATTTGTTTTTTTAAGATCCCTTATCAGCACTGGAAAACCTATAGGGTAGCATATTCCAGCCACACACCATATTGGGGACAGGGCTGGCATATGACCCTTACATTAGTTCTGCTCCAAGCAGGCAACATCCTCAGGGCTTTGTTTCTACCTGTTGAAGGTCTATGTGCACCATCAGTGTAATGTAAGCGAAGGGGCTGAAGCACAACAGAGAGCCTAGAGTCTTGTATTTAAACTGTTCGTGGAATTTCTGCAGCCAAGACTCTAACGAGCTCATCTAGGTCTGTGGCCTCCCCATGCTAGCTCACAGTCTCCAGATCGTTACTGCAAGAAGCATCTCTGTAGCAGCCATTGGAACAATACTCATCTGCTGCTCGAATCTGCTGTCCCTTTCAAAATTTCATCCCATAACGTATTTTTTGCCTGTGCAACACGCGTTCCTGGTTCTTCTTATTATGTCAAGGGAAGATGCAGAGACCAGGGAGAAGAAAAAATCTGGGCTTTTTTGTGGGGTTTCGTTTTCTCTTATGTTAAAATTAATTGGATTTCTCAAACCCGTGTTCATAGCAGAACCGACAGGTACTAAAGTGTAATAGCGTTATTACGTACTGGAGAGTTTGTGTATCATTACTGTTGGACTTTTCTTAGTCGGTAAGATGTGTTGATCTTGGTTACTCTCTAGGGCTCAGCGTTGCTTCTCAGATCTGCTTCGTGGATTTTGACTCTATTTTTCCTCTCCTTGCAAGTATGGAATTCTGACTCCAAATCGTTTCGGGAGCTTCCCCCTGAATGAAGGTTTTATTCACTGGGGTATTTATAACCCTGCTGCCAAGTCTCCAGGCTTCTGTTTTTCAATGTTTCTTTTTAGAGCAGGAGGCCTCTAAATTTTTAAATTCTGATCAATGAAACAACTTGCCTGGGAATTGCTGTGCTAGCGTTTACTTCTCTGACAATATTTCTAAACAGGCCTAGCACTGTGATAACATAATCTATATGAAACCTACTGGGGAATAGCAATATAAAGGTTTGTTCCAACTGTGATAGCTTTCTCTGCTGGGGGATGTACCGGGGATTGTTCCAGGAGATTGCAAAAGTTCTCATTACAGAAGGGCATCTGTTTAGCTTGAGCTTTTTTAATTGGGAAACCACACCAATAAACCGACTGTGTTAGGAACATCCCTAGAGCCATCCTATCACATCTCCAAGCCCTGTCCCTATCCCTGTCTGCAGCAAAGAGAGGAGAAGTTCCTTATTCCAGCGAAGAGTGTCCCAAGACGTGCATGGAAGGTAACTGCAGCAGTGGGTAGCATGGCCTTCTAAATCCAACTGTGTGTGGTATTAGTGCCTTTCTGCAGAGTCCCCTAACCTCTCTTAGGCTGTTATAAGGGAGCTCAATTTTGTGCATGCTAAGGGAAGACACAGGCACTCTGAGTCATGTTCTCTCAGTGCAGCAGCAGTCTGCTTTGCACAGAAATGCTTGCATCTCCATGGCTGTTGGTATATCACAGAGTGCATATGAGCCCAGGTCTGCCTTGGGAACCAGCCGATGACAGCCTCCTACTACTGTAAGCCAGGCTGGCATTGCTTGCGTAGCTAGTGGTGGGCCAGCATATCCGATCCATGGATTGGGTAGAGGTTGCTGATGTCTCCTGGGGACTGCAGGCGTGTGCAAGTTGTCCAGGCCTTTCTGCCTGCCAATGGTGAGTGTCGTTACATCTTGAGGTAGGATCATATTTTCTCATGTATAGGAAGCACCCAAATCAGATAAGCATCTTGTTTTAGGAAGACAGAAGAAGGGGAAAAAAAGAGCTTTCCTTGAAAGTGCTGGTAAGTAACTGAAGACAGAAACACTTGAAGGGGGAAAAGAATATATCCGCAGCCAGGGGCCGTGGGTGCCCACATACAGCGCTGTGGCTTTACTTTCATCCTTGCCCCTGGCAGAGGCAGAACCTGCTCTTACCATAGTCCCTCACTTACAATGCACAGGCCAATTCCCGACAGCTGAACTTGGGGTAAAGGGTAAATGGTGTATGAGAGAAGAGACCATGAATGTAACGGTTGTGGTAGCACAGTAAGGCTGAAATCCCAGCTCCGTTTTCTCTTCCTGCCTCCCCACACAGCACAGCATAGACTTCTAAACACTGCGACCAGGGGCAAACCATCCCCACAGATCTATTTGTGTTGGATGAGGCTTTTCATAATTTATGACTAAATTTCCTATGTTACAGGATGGTGGAAATCATTATCTTAGTGCTTAGCAAAATCAAGCTAACAAAGATTTATTATTTTTAAGTTGAAAATGTACCTAAAACTCTATAACAAACCCTGTTAGAAAGAGGCAAATATTCCAATTGCATTAATTGATATTAATGCCATTTGCTACAGGTGCAATATATTTTAATGCTGAAAAAACGTGTAGTTGGCAGCTTAATTAAATATTTAAATAAACAGAAACAGCTGAGATCTAATTTGAGTGCCATCCAGTCATGTTTGGAGAAGAATAAATACACCTGCGTCTCTCAGCCTTTCAAAACTGAAAAGGGTTGCAAGCTACAGGCAATAAACGTGAAGATTTATATGTCTTTTCTTGTCTTCCATCTACCTAAAACAAATTAACTTCATGCTGCAGCTGTAATGATGGAAGTAATAAGGGAAATGTTAATCAAGCAGAATTTAACACTCTGAAATGGTCTAGAAATGAATTACTTTAAATGAATGTTTAAAATGGGTAATAATTTTATTGAGAAAGTGGAAAATGAGGACTCAATGGACATTTCTCACATATAGATATAATTCTTCTTCATGAGTTCAGTTCATACTGGTCAGAACAGTCTCTCCATGTTTCTAACTGCTATATCCAGCAGGCCTAATGCTGCCCTTACCTGGCTGAAAATCTTATTTAAATCTTTGGATCTAAGGCCCTGTATAGGAGACAGGTTAAATTTGTTTAATGTAAATTAGTTTTTAAACCATGTTAGTTAAGTCTCTAGTAGCTTACTTAAATTAGTTGTGTGGCCCAGTTCCAAGGGTGCAGTCTTACATTCTTTAAAGCCATTTGCACGTCTGGAAAAATGGCTGCAACACAGATGCCCAAGGCTTCTGTTCTGATGGAGGAGGTTTCACACTTTTCTTTCGACTAATTGCATAGGTTCAGGGCAGTGGCAAATCAGCTCCTCCTTGGTTATATAGGCCCAAACCATCTCTTGTTGACGTGAATGGGAGCAAGATAAAACCGAATTCTGTACTGTAGGGGTGTCAAAGCTATGGTCTGTAGGCTGGATCTGGCCCATGCAGCCATTTTACCTGACCTGCAGGGCTTCTGGGGGGGCTGTGATTCTGAGGCAGGGTGAGCAGGGGTGGGATGTGTGTTGGTGGTGTGGGGCAGGGGTGTAGGGGGGGGTGAGGACAACAAGTGACAGCTGTATTAACTGCTGCCACCACTTGCTCCATGACCAGGTCTGGATCCAGCCTACAAGGAGCCCTGCAGTCTCGTTCCAGCCCCTGGGACCAATTGAGTTCAGTGTCCAACTCCCTTGTATAGCCACATATACCTGTGAGAACAAAGCACTAGTTAGTGAGTACGGGAGTCCTTCACACCTATTTAACCCCAAAATAGAGACAGGCCTCCAAAATTTATTATTTCTGGGATATGCGTATCCAAGTGCATGTAGCCAGGATTACAGCAGAAAGGATTTATAGGCAACCCTTCTTATGTAGACACAGCTTATTGCAAAGAAACACTTCATAGGGACCTGTCTTCTGTGCATCAGAAAATGTTTAATGTGAATGGGAATCTACTGTAAAGTGTAGATGACTCTAGAACATCTCTCTCTCTCTTTCTTTTAAAATTTCCATTATAGAAATTTATTTGCTGTCACAGAACACCACATCTTTTGAACAGAGTTTATTACTAGCAGTAACCGGAAAAATATGACTCTGATGTTATCCTAAAGATGAGGTGGTTCAAATTCAGCAGAAGACGGCACACAAGGGACCAGGCTCTGGTTGCTTTGTGTTTTTTCTGGTGTCAAACAAGCAAATCCTGTCTTCTGAGGATTCCTCCCTCTGAGATCAATCCTTTGGGAGCACAAAGCCATCACTGTGCTACCTCTTTCCTAGGCCTAGTATAGGAATCAGAAATAATTTATGCTCCAAGGATATGCAGATGGCAGATGTTGCATCCATGCATAACTGGGCATTACTGGGCACATCTACATGTGCAATGATGTCACTTATTGCTCCATAGTTTATTGCTCCTGGGTGCGCTGCTTGAATGTGCACCCAGGAGCAACGAACTCCAGAGCAATAAGCTCCACAGTTTATTCATGAGCAGCACATTAGGCTGGGGACGGGGGTGCTTCAGTGCAAGGCTAGCCAGCAGGCAGTCCCGGCGCTGAAGCACCCTTGTGCCCCAGCCAGCCCCTCCAGCTTCTGCACATGTGCTGCTGCAGAGATTTTTACTTGTGTACCAATAAGCCAATTTACTCCGCAGCAGGATAGTACTTGTGTACAAGTACCTACAAGTATTTACAAGTGTAATAGGGATGCATGCATAGATGCTGAGCTATTTACTGAGCAGCTAATTAGTCAACTGCAGCAAATGTCTTGTGCAGAGGTGCCCACTGAGAGCAGCATTAAGACTGCTCTGGCCTGTGTCTGAGATTGGACTAGCTAACTTCAGGATCAGGTGAGAATAAAAGTGAGTTACTGATACACTGTACTTGTGCAGGATGTGAGGTACCTTGGGTCAAATCTTCCACTATAAATAATGAATATCAGATGATGCTAGGGCACACAACCATTGAACTGAGCAATAAAAAGAAGGAGCCTGGGAGACATATGAGGAAAGGCTGAATGAACTCATAGTATCATAGTGCCTAGAGTCAGAAGGGGCCTAGAGCAGGCCATCTAGGTTGACCCCCCGCCAATGGCAGGAATGAGTGCCAGGGTCACAGGACCCCAGCCAAGTATCTATCTAATCTACTCTTAAAGATGCCCAAGGTAGGAGCAAGAACAA
>JAGPOW010000261.1:250910835-250930228 GCA_030014935.1 Caiman crocodilus | reverse complement strand
TTATTTCCATTACTGTGGAAAGGCCAAAGCAGTTTAAAAAAATCTCACCCTAGCAATAAGCTTGTTTATTATAGATTTATATTCTCAAAAGTCCTCTGTGGTCAGGAAACCAGGGCTGGAATTGTAATGTTTAGTGCTTCCCATGGACATGACGCTCTTTTACCAGAACTTAAGCTTCATAGAGTTCATAGAGAAGTAAGGCTGGAAGGGGCTTCAAGAGATCGTCTAGTCCAACCAGGGATTGAACCTGCTGTCTGTTATTTTCATCAGGACAGATCCCAGCAGAGAGGTGTTCCCAAAACCCATTACTTGCAAGACATATGAGGGGAAATGGGACTAAACACTTTGAATCTGCAAACCAGAAGGAAACAGCAGCACCAGCTGACTTGCTCACTGCCTCCTGCCCCTCCTTGATTTCCAAAGGGTGTGACTTTTGAAGCTTAATTATCGGCATCTGTGATCCTGAGCAGACAAGTTCAATGTAAATTTCACGGCAATGCAAATGCAGAATTTCCATTTCATGCTTGGAGGAGGGAGATGGAATCGTAAGACCTGATCCAATTTCAGCCGCTTCCTGAACTAATAGATCTGATGTGATCCAAACCAGCTGCTGCTGCCCTTGAGTCTCAAAATCACTGCTGTTTCCTTGCAGGAATCTGATGCCTTGCCCTTGCCAGTGCCCCCAGCACTCATTGACTTTCAGATGCTCTGTTACCTTTCAGTCTTGCTGCCCCGCTGTGTCGCTCAGATCGCTGGCCATTCCGGGTGCTCAAGACTTTCTGTGCTGTCCATCAACACCCTTAACGCTTCTGTGCCCATTATCCAGGCCATAGTACTTGAGTGTGCTGTTAGAGGTTCTGGATATTGCTAGTTCATTGCCCTGGCTGCGCCCTATGGGAAGGATCAATCTTTTCAGAAGAACGTTATTAATTCTTGCCATTGTGCTGCTCCTACTGTTCTCAGTCTGCCAGCTGAATCCTGGCACTGCGCAGAGCTGGCTGTCTGGCACATGGAGCACTTCCTGGCACAAAGTGCTCTCTGTGTGTGGCAAGGAGCACACTTAAAGCAGCAGAGGTCCCAAGGCACAGGCAACTTACTGCCTGCACGGGGAGCCTAATTTTTCCTGTCTTCCATAATTATGGGGCCCTCATAGGAGCACCTCAGGCCTCCAAATGCACCTTTTAGGTGGGTTTCTTTGAATAATGTATTTGCTGAATGGAGTGTTTTCAGTTGTTCTAAAACTATGCACAAATTTAAATCAAATCCCCAGATTTTGTTTTTTCAAGCTGTCTAAACCACAGCAGCTGTGGGTCTTGGCCAGTATATCCTATCCGCTCCTCCCTGCCCTTACCAACACCATGCTTGAAGCCCAGAAATGCATTGGTTGGGCTTGTGTGGCCTCACTACATATTTCTAGGTTTGCAGCATGTGTGTGGATGCAGGGGGACAGGGTGCATTTGGGTGGCGGGGCAAGTAAATAAATGGACAGTAGATAAATCCTGAGATCCTTGGCAGATCCTATAGATTTGCTGTTTATTTGGAACTGCCTTGACATAGATGTCATTCAGAGGGCATAACCTTCCAAGAGCAGTACAAAGCCAATGACCTCCCCACTAATTGCCTAGCAGGAATTAATGCAATGGCCGTCTACAAGTCCAGCCATTTTGATCCTGGTGTTTCAATGTCTTCTGTTTTTGCAGTATAAGAAGTGGTATAGAAACCCCGATAGCATGCCAGCCACAGAGTGGGGGCCTAGTAGGCAAAAAAAGTGCTCTTTGTTTCCCTGCTATATATAAGTGAACTTGTGGGTACTGTGATACGTACCTCTTGTCATTGCATTGTGAAATGCCATTGCATATATACTACTGGGCACAAAACATTAAAGGAACCAATTGCACTGTCTCCTACCCCAGTGTAATTCTACTGACTTCTGTTGAATTCCTTCCCATGTGAGCAAAGTCAGAATCATGCCCTCCTCAAACTAATGCGGTTCAGATTTTTTCCCCCTTTGTCTTGAGTTTGCAATATACTCATTCCATTAAGAGGTATGAGCAGTATATGCGTGAGATACTGTGTTGCCAAAGACTCCCCTTTAAATAAATAATTGAGACAGCAAAAATTCATTGCTAGGTTCCAGGAACAGTGAGCCCTGGACAATTTTATTTCATGTACCATTCTTCCTATAAAATGTTCCCTAGTTTATATCTATTTGAAGATCAGACCCATTTTTTTCCTGATGACTTTGCACCTTTTTGAATTGCTGCCTTCTCCAGGGACACAGGTGACTTGGCCATTTAATGATAAGAAAACAGTTGTATTTATTTTCATTGTAATTTGTTCTTAGTCTCAACTTTTTCTTACCCTATAGGCTCTGTGGGAAAAATTTCTATTGACGATGTGACCAGATATATTTATTAACAGATTGCTAAATATTTTCTTGCTAAATTCATTTACCCAACAGCTGGTAACAACTTTCCATTGTAACATGTATCAAGAAAGAGAGTTAACTCTATTTTGTAAAATAGCCTTTATTTTTAAAATGTTGGTATATTCTTCTTTGTCATTTGGATGGTAAAATGTAAATGTGGTATAATTGCTGGTTGGTCAATTCCTTATTAAACAATAGAGGAAAATATGTATTGGCAGAAAGCAACAGGAAAATTGGAAAATGTCCAGAACTGTCTCCTATCGTGGAACACTTTCATTGCTCCCTTTTATGTTGTAGCCATGTAACCTAAAGTATATTTAGTAGGGGTGTGCAAAGCAGGCCCTATTTGATTCAGATACAGTGATTCAATTTGTTGATTTGGATTACTGTCCCTGATTCAATCCAGCCACATCTGAATCTGAAGATTCACTGCTGATTCTGCCAGGACTTAAACTCAGACCCTTTAAATCCCTTCACCTTTTAGAAGTACAGTGCACTATCCATTGCACCATGGAGCTACCTGCTAGCTAGAGCTGCCTGCTACTTAGAGACATGTAGAAAAGAATATTTAAAGCTGCGTCTATGTCCGAGACTTAGAATGGACTGGTATGAAACCAGTGCATGTTTTCTTATAAGTTGGTAGTATAGATCAATGGTTACAGTGGGATAGTGGGTGTGAGGCTTCTTAGATAAAACTCCAGACTTCATCACCAGATTTCTCACTGTCTGAACTGAGCATGTCATTTAGCTGCTCTTTGCCTTGGTTTAACCACCTGGGATATGGATATGACTGCAAGAAAAGTATCAAGTCTTCTTTCAGACTCAGACGCTTTAGGTGTAATTAAGAAGTGTTTCCAAAGTGCTTTGAGAATCTTAGCAGCAAGGCAGCATATGTGCAAAGTTTTATCTTTATTAGTAGTATTTCTACCCACTTGCCAAGAGAAGTTGCCATTGTGTTTTATCAAAGAGGTGCCTACATTTCTCTGGCAGAGAAAGTGATTGCTTTATATTGTTGCAAGGCAGATTCTTTTGAATTTATAAAGTACTTTGGGATCTTTGAAGCTGACGGTTGTAATATAGATGCAAGATATTTTTTTATTATTGCTACTGCTGTTATTGATTCACATTGCTTAACTTTACTAGGGATGAAAGAGTCTATCAAGACAATGCAAAAAGAAAATTCTAGCGTAGCTCTCCCCAAAGGAGACACTTGTTTGGAAGCAAGCTAGTGACAGTTGAGTGTCAGCAAAATGGTTGAGTGCCTGGCTGGCTTAACCCATCTTTCTAAATCCATAGCCACATTTAGGCTGCAGACTTACTGTGCCTGGCAGCAGCACCCTCAGATAAGAAGCACTGCTCCATGCATGCTAACTTCTAATCCAGAATCAATTTGCTGCTAAGGGCAGGGTAATGAGCACTGCTGAGTGACAGTACCAAGTACCCTACATCTGGGGCCACATTCCTGCTGGTTGGTAGGGGTAGCACACACAGAACAGCATGGTATGCTTGAGGGCACAACTGTAGGGCATGGTAACTATAGGTTCTGTTGGAAAAGATGGCTTTTGACTGGAAGGGGAGTTTCAATTGTCAAGGACACAATCCCTTTGTGGGAATGAGCTCTCTTGCTAGCATCTCTGGCTCTACTTTGTCTTCCAGGATAACTGTATTTGCCTTTAATTATTCCACAAGAGGGAATCATGAAGAGTAGGAGTCACTATACTGTGGAAGTGGAAAGTCTTCTATGCAATTTGCTTCACAGTGGGCATGTCTGCATGGGACATTTACTGGAGTTGACTAATTAGCTCTGCAGTAAGCATCTTGAATTTACACATGCTATGCTATTGGGCAGGAGTAAACTAATTAACTCTGCAGCGGGATAGTACTTGTAAATACAATTGCTACCTTGCTGCAGAGTTTTTTACTTCACAGTAGCACACGTATAGATGCTGATGTGGTGGGCTGGGGCACAAGGGCACTTCAGTGCAGGGCTGCCTCCTGGCTAGCTCCACATTGGACCACCCTTGTGTCCCAGCTAGCCTCTTGGCAATACATCGAGCCAAGTCACAGTAGCCCTGGTCTGGCAGGCTGACCCCCAGAACCCTTGCCAGCCAGAGATGCTCCACTCCAGCTCAGGGTGCTGCACTCCCAGGCACACATGTAAATGTGACTCCTGGGAAGTAATAAACTCCAGCATGACATTGCTCCAATTTAATTGCACCTGTAGATGTGCCTGTTTCAAGTAATGAGTCCGGCTTTGTGCGTTTACTCTAGCTGCTGCACATGGCTCAAGAGATGCATGACCATCAAAAACCTGACTTGTCTGTAAAAGCAGGTACAGCAGCCTTCAGATTCCCAAAGATAATATTGCTAGTGATGCACATGCCAACCATCACCCACAAATGAACTGAAGACTTTCTGATGTGCAAAGCATGTGCTTTTTTATAGCTTAAGCTAAAGAGTCAAGGTCTCAGTAACAAACTTATAACTTACTTATAACAAACCCTTATCTTCTGTGGATTAAAGCTTCAACACGCCTTTCCTCCTGGACTGTGTAGCACAACCATGTGTTTCAATGGACGGAGATGCCTTTAAGAGTCTGGAATGGCATGTAATGTATAGAAAATGAGAGTAGTGTGTATCAACTGTGTATCCAGCCAACTTGAGTATCAACTGTGCCTCCAGGCTTCCCGAACCATCATCCTAAAATCCTGCATGTCTTTACAATGCCCAAACCACCTTTATTAAAAAATCCCAATTCAATTTTCAAGTGTGCAGAATGTTCTGTTTCCAAGTCAAGCACTGATTTTTGAAACTGATACATTTTTCCCCCTCCGTAGTCATACATTATTGCTTTGAAAATTGCAGCATCTACCTTCAGATGGTATGCAGTAAAACTTTTGTTTCGCCGGATGGCAATTACTGCAATCAGGTCAAATAAATGGATGAAAGAGGAAGGAGGGGGAAAAGTGAGATCGAGACTAAACTACCATCTACATCTAAACTCTTTCTGCAATCAGTTACACTTGTGCCTAACCTTTTATGCATATGCCTACTGATGTTAGTGGGATTGTTCGTATGATAATTGTTTGCTGCTTTGGAGCCCCAGCTTTGAAATTAGCATTATATTTTAAATCATCTTGGGTTATCAGATGCATCTTAAAATGGCCACTGTTCCTCTGGTTCAAGGGAAAATATACACTAGTTATCTCACAGTACTCTCACCCCCCACAGCTCATCCATAGCTAGGAAGATGTCATAACAGAGTTTATGTATGAATCTGCTGTTTTTATTGTACTCTTGTTCATCCCCTTACTAACATAACTGTGTTAAAATCCATTATTTTGGGGGAGAAACATCCCTGTTCTTAATCTGTAGAGATTCTGTTCTAAATCGGCTGACTGGATTCCTGGCTTTCACTTCTTCTAAATAAACTTGTTGTCCTGTTTTATAACTTGGTCTAGATAAACTTGTTGCCCTTTTTGCTTTTCACTCCCAAGTATGCATCTGTAACTTTGGCTCAGCGTGAACGCAGAAATAGCATTTAAGGGCAGCTAACACTGGGCATTTTCTAATCCACCCTCATCCAACATGTGTCTAATTCACTTCATTTCACCCTAAATTATGGTTGTTCATTTCAACAACCCCAAAGGAAGGTTGATATTTCCACCCTGAGCCTTGATGCTAAATTAGGTGGAATACCCTCTGGCAACATCTCTAGTAGGAAACGTATGTGTGGAGAAGCAATCCATTTGGTAGCAATCGCCTTATCCCAGAGGCAAGGGTTTAGTGTGTCCCGCCTTCTTAAGTCTTCAGCAAGGATTTTGAGTTTCTAGTGGTCTTGCTGTATATGTGGGAGCCCTTCATGTGTATTTTGTGTACCAGATAGGTTTTCTGTGGGCACGTCTACGCGTGATGGTACATCAGCGTAGCAACGCGCTAGTGATGTAGCATCTGCAGGCAAAAATTGTGACGTTGGAGCCACGTCACCGTAGTGCTGCAATCCTTCATTATAGCACGTGTCTAGGGTGACACAGTGCCTAAAAATAACCATGGGTGGCACGCACGGCACAGTATGGGCTGTGCCATCATATAGTATTTCCAAAAGGCAGTACTAAGTGACGGCACAAGAAACAACGGCGCCATAGCAGCGTGTGTAGACATGCCCTGTAACCACTCAAAGATTCATACACTGATTGAAATAAGACTTTAGAGCAGTGGTTCTCAACCTTCTTAGACTCAAGCCACTTGTCATTAGACTTGAGGTACCCCTTGTTGGACTTGAGGCACCTTTTGGAAAATACCAGCTCTTAATTTTCTCTCATTTTTTGACGACGGAAAAATTATAGAGATGTTTTTCTGTTGCAAAGAACTCAAAGCCCATAACAGGGCAGAAAGCTTTTAACACTATGGATTTCTATTTCAAATCTCTGGGTTTATCTTGCCAGTCATGTTTGCACACCTAATAATGCTAATATTGAATGGCACCCCATTACACCCTTGATAAGATCTCAAGACATCCCAGGCTGCCACAGCACCCTGCTTGAGAATCACCGCTCTAGACAAATGTAGTATTTCCTGCATAATCTAGTGCTTTTGTTTTCCACATAGATGACCAAAAATGATAAACACTTCTGATTCCTGTTTCTGGATTCTTATCTAATTTCTGAGTCTACTGATGAGCCTGAATGAAAAGCCCAAGTTTTAACACCCCAAAATGTACTTTTTTTATCAATTATGTTTCAGAAGGACAAAGAAGTTTTATCTCTGTTGGCACGTGATATTTCAGGCACTGTACAAATGTATAGTTAATGGCAGAGCTAATGGAGATTTCATTAAAACTCTTGGGAGACCTGGGAACTAGGCCAGATTTTTGTGTAAAAATGTTGAGAGCCCACATGTGACTTAGGCTAAGTCCAGTTAACCTCCAATGGAAGTCTTTCCTAAAACTTTTAAGCACTTCTGAGTCTCCTATGCCCTTTTGGCACATTAGAGAATGGTTCCCTTTCTGGCTTATTCATAGATTCATAGATGCCAGGGTTGGAAGGGACTTCAGCAGATCAAGTCCGACCCCATGCCTAGGCAGGAAAGAGTGCTGGGGTCAGATGACCCGAGCCAGATGTCTATCCAACCTTTTCTTAAAGACCCCAAGGTAGGAGAGAGCACCACCACCCTTGGAAGCCCATTCCAAATTTTGGCCACCCTTACTGTGAAGAAGTTTTTCCTGATATCTAGCCTAAATTTGCTGTCTTGTCAGTTTGTGACCATTGTTCCCTGTTACCCCAAGAGGCACCCTGATGAACAGAGCATGTCCAATCCCTTGCTGCATCCCTCTAATGAATTTGTAGGTGACCACAAGATCACCCCTCATCTTTCTCTTGTGGAGGCTGAAGAAGTCCAGGTCCCTCAGTCTCTCCTCATAGGGCTTGTCCTGTAAGCCCCTAACCATATGAGTGGTCCTCCTCTGGACCCTCTCAAGTCTATCAACATCCTTCTTGAAGTATGTTGCCCAAAACTGGACGCAGTACTCCAACTGTGGTCTGATCAATGCTGCATAGAGGGGAAGTATCACCTCTTTGGATCTAGTTGTCATGCATCTGCTGATCAATGATAAAGTGCAGTTAGCTTAGTCACAATGACAACTCCTGTTCATCTTGGAGTCCACTATGACCCCAAGATCACTTTCCAATTCTGCGCTGCTGAGAGGGTCACTTCCCTGCCAGTAGGTGTGCTGGATATTTTTGTGCCCTAGGTGCAGCACTCTGCATTTGTCCATGTTGTACTGCATCCTACTGTGCACAGCCTACTTTTCTAACCTGCCCAGGTCTGCCTGCAATCATTCCCTACCTTCCAGAGTGTACACTTCACCCCACAATTTATTATCACCCACAGACTTGGACAGAATACACTTCACACCCACATCCAAGTCACTGATGAAGATATTGAAGAGTACAGGTCCAGGGACCCTGTGGGACCCCTCTACCCACATCCTTTTAGGTTGATACCAACCCATCTACTACTACTCCCTGGGTGTGACTGCTAAGCCAATTTGCCGCCCACCAGACCACGTAAACATCTATGTCACAGCCTCTTCATTTATTTACGAGAATGGGATGAGATACTATATCGAAGGCCTTGCTAAAATCCAAGAAAATAACATCCACCTCTACTCCTGTGTCTAAGCATTTTGTGACGCTGTCATAAAATGAAACCAGATTGGTCAGGCATGAGCTAACTGCTACGAATTATTTTTCCTGCTGGACTCCCACAAATATGAACCTTCATAATTGTTTCAAAGACCTTTCCAAGGATGGAGGTGAGATTGACTGGCCTATAATTACTCAGACCCTCCTTTCTCCCCTTCTTGAAAATAGGGACCACATTGGCCCTCTTCCAGTTCTCCAGGACCTGACCCAAGAGACACAAGTGCTCAAACAGCCGTGCCAGTGGTTTTGCTATGACACCAGCCGATTCCCCCATTACTCTGGGATGAAGCTCACCTAGGCCTGCTGACTTAAATGGATCCAGTCCACCCAAGTGACTCTGCACCAGGTCAGCGTTGACTCTTAGTGGACTGGTATCCTTCTGATGCCCAACTAAGAACCCATTAGGAGACTTATCTTGACCCTTGTTCCGGCACACTGAGGCTAAAAAACTCATTGAATAGCTCAGCCTTGTCTCCCCTCTCTGTCACTAATTGCTCCTCCTTATTCAGTAGGGTCCTATGCTGCTCTGCACCTTCCTTTTACTCCCTACATACCTAAAAAAAGACTTTTTGTTGTCTTTAATTTGTGTTGCCAGCCTCAGTGCTGTAGTTGCTTTGGCTTTTCTAACTGCCTCCCGGCAAGTGTGGGACAAGTAGGTATACTCCTCCTTGGCAGCTGCCCTCTGCTTACACCACCTATATGCCTTCTTTATTGTCCTTAGGCTCCCCTGGATTTCTCTATTTAGCCAAGGAAGTTTTTTGGCTCCTTTCCCCCTTTTCCCTTGTACTGGGATCCTCTCCCTCTGCGCCTAAAGGATTGCTTCCTTATGTTCCTATCTATTATGGATTCAAAGTGGTGTGCTCTTTAATAGTATTTATCAGATATTGGAAGCAATCAGCTTTATCTGATGCCTTCCAGACCAGACAAATAAATAACCAGCCTGTTCAGTTGTCTAGTACCGTATATCGGATTGTGAAATGGAATAGCAGAGCAATTGGTTACTCTGGTCCAGTTACTTCAGACAGCATTTTGCTCTGGGAAGTGACTAACTGAAAATCTGCATAATAAGAGCATTTTGCTAGTGTAAGTATTCTGGTATTCCTGTCCTGGTAACGTGCCCCTAAAGTGGACACAGCAAGATTTTTGTATCCAAATAGTAAAACCTGCTCACAGGTGTGAAACACAGAATACCACTAAACGCCCAGTTGTGCCAGTGTGAGGCTGTGAACAGACATCATTGTAAGTACTTTACAAGAAGAGCAGGAGCACACATCAGCTGTTATGCTGTCATGGCTACCTCTGGATGCTGCTATAGCAACAGAAGTGAGCTCAATGGTAGTGGCTTTAACCTTGAATGAGACAGTTGAAAACTGAGACAAAGTATTCATTTAAATTTTGGGCCACATGGATCTCCAGTCCATAGCAGCTCCAGCTCCTTTCTTGTTCTCCTTTTGACTTTTTATGACTAAACAACTGTCTACTCTTGGTTTTTAATCTCCCTTCTGAGGTCTAACTCATCTTATAACTTTGGGGACTTCCTTCATATAGCAATCCTTATACTGCAGATAATGTTAACAGATAATGAACAGGAGGAGCTAAGCTTATCCTTTAGATCCAGGTTTAATTGTAAATGCTGGCACAACAAAACCTTTTCCTTGAGCACGGGGTATATTTGCGATGGAATAATGAAGAGGTACTGGCATCTTCCCTGTGCTCATCTGATGCCATAATTTTGGGGGCTAAATCATACCTGAACCATTTTTCACCTTTGGTGACTCCACCTATTTCCTTTGGTGAAAGTGATTATAACTTGCATTGAAGTCAGCGGGAGCAACTTCATTTGCCTTCTGTGTTCATGTAGGCTTCAGTTCACATATCGGTTTATCTGTCAGACCACTTCACAATTAATGACAAGGGCCACATTTCAAAAGCTAACTCCACCTTCTGCCTTCCAAAAATAAGGTATATATCTTGCTTGGGAACATGTTGTATGCAGGGAAATACAGTAACTTGCTTAGTTATTGCTTGCCTACAAAAGATTTGACAAAAGCTGGTCAACAGGTTTCAGTGCCTCACTGCTTTCTCATCTCCTCCAGCTTGCCTATCTCTATCTGTAGCATTGTATCTTATATTTGCATTGTAAGCTCTTTGGGGCCAGCACTGTCTTTTTGTTCTGTCTTTGCTGCCTAGCACAATGTCCTAGGTTTCTCATGACTGCAATTCATAGAATAAATAATGGTGCTGTTCAGTTCTAATGAGTATCATTAATTTTTTAGTTTTGTGAGCACTAAACTCCATCTAAAAGTTTTTTATATATATATATATATATATATATATATACATATATTAAAAAATTCAGCTAACTCTCCCTGACTGCTCCTGTTGGTGAATAATGGAAAGGAAGTGGGGTAAATTAAAGAGCTCAAATTGGTTTATCATTTTTCCTCTACTATCACACTCTGCTTTGCATTGACAGACAAACATGACAGATATGAGAATAAAATCGCCAGTGAATAACGCATCTCTTCAGGAGACCATGTAAAGTCTTGAAAATTGTCTTTCCCCGTTATGAGTTTAAAGCATGAATATTTTAGCGACATGCTGGCACACTAAATATTTATTCATGGCACTGCTCTGGGCAGAAGAAAAGGGAGAGATTGAAAATAAACTATGTTGGCCGGAGGGATATTTACTAAAGAGAAGATTCACAAAATGACTTAAAGGATTCCGGAGCACAAATCTCATTGCCAATAGGGCTTATGCCACTCAATCCCTTATGAGTTTTTGAAAATCTCCCCCTAACATCCAACATGGTTTCTGGATGTTTGCATAGGATTGACTCAATTTGCTTAGTAAATTTATTGACATCTTGGGAACACAAAACTGACGGATGTTCTGGAACTGGTAAATGAAAAGGAAATGCTGGTTTTGTTGCTTTTAATAATAAATGCACTTCGTGCAAGTGAAAGATTTAAATACCACTGCCATAACCAGCTCTTCCAAAGTTGGACTTATTTTTCTCTATGCATAATAATTCACACTTCAGCCATCATTGAAATTAGCTTTGAGAGGGTAAATGTTGTAGAGGGGAGAAGTGGAAGAGGAAAACAGATTATCTCTGCTGCAAATTAAAAAGGTAAAAATGGGAAAGGTGTTTGCTGCTATGTGATTTTAAAAGATTTAAAACAAGCGAATAAAAATGTCCCTCCAGGCAGCTGTGCCCCCAAGTGCCACGTTCATGTCATGTTTGAAAATGTCACCTTAGTTCACAAAGCAAGGGGCCAAAATTAAAGTTGTATGGGCAACCTAAACTGTGGCATTTCTTTACATCTGAGCACTGGGTGCTTATGTGCTGTGTGAAGAGCTGAGCTGATAGCTGCAGATGATATTCCTTTGACAAAGGTTTCTGTATGTAATTGGTTATATTCCTTTATTTTATGGAGTTATGTAATGTGTGAGAGTGTGTGTGTGTGTGTGTGTGTAGTATAGAATATAATCTATACACACACACACACACACACACACACATTACATAACTCCATAAAATAAAGGTATATTTATATATATACACATAATAATGTTTGTAGGTGTGTGGGCAAAAATAGTAAAGTGCGGCCATATTTTCATAGATTTCATAGACATTCGGGCTGGAAGGGACCTCAGAAGATCATTGAGTCCAGCCCCCTGCCCCAGGGGCAGGACGTCAGCTAGGGTCATAGGATCCCAGCAAAACAAAAGACCAAACGTTTAAATTTCTCTTGAAGGCATTCAAAGTAGGCGCTTGAACCACCTCTGATGGCAGTCTATTCCAGGCCTTTGGGGCTCAGACAGTAAAGAAGTTCCTCCTTACGTTCAGCCTGAAATGGTCTTGGAGGAGTTTATAACTGTTCGACCTCATCATCCCTTGGGGCGCTTTGGTGAGCAAACGTTTCCCCAGATCCTGGTGAACACCTCTTATAAACTTTATAGGTGGCCAACAGATTGCCCCTGAGCCTGTGCTTTTCCAGGCTGAAGACTCCCGTAGCTCTCAGCCTGTTGTCATAAGGTCTGTTTTCCTGACCTCTGATCATGTGGCTCTACTCCGCACTCTCTCAAGCTTCTCCACATCTTTTTTGAATTGTGCAGCCCAAAACAGGACGCGGTACTCCAGCTGCGGCCTCACCAAGGCTGAGTTCAGTCGGAGAATGATGTCCTGGGATTTGTTCAAGAAGCATCTATGGATGCAAGCCAGCTTTTTGCTTGCTCTACTATTCTGGTGTTCCCCATTTAAAAACTTCAACATTCTCTGAGAAAAAAATCCCAAATTTGCTCTTTAAAATATCCCCAAATCTATGTTCTTCCACAATTAAAACAGAAGACCACAATATCTATCTATCTATCTATCTAGTTGGGTAATGTTTCATTGATATATTTACAATGTTAAAGCAATTTGGAAGCCTACCAGTGCCTCTGTCATAATAATAAAATAAATTATAAATAACTATATTCTTTGATGTTTGCTTTAGGTTTTCTTCTCATAGAAAAATCAGAGTTCCCCCTGACCCCTCACTAACCAGGATGTGGGGACAGCTTTCCCTGCAGCCACAGCTCCTGCCAGCAGGTCTCATCCTGTCTGGCAGCTGGGTATGCTGGGTGTTTGCAGGAAGGGGGTGGGAAGAGGTGTGGGTGGACGTGAGGGGCATGTGGAGTGTCTAGGTGAATGTGGGTGGGTGTAGAGGTTGTGTGGGGGGATGTGGGTAGATATGCGGGGTGTGGGTGGGAGTGGGGGGGCATGGGTGGATGTGCGGTTTGTGGAGGAGTTTGAGGGGGGCCATCACATGCCTGCTCCCCCACTCATCCTTTGCAGGACACAGTTCCCAACACTGGCAGGAGCAGCCAACCAGGCCATCTGGGTGGTCATGTCCCACTGTAGGCACAGCCCCATGGCTGCACACTACTGCCTGATCCTCATGAAGAACAGCCCTGGCCAACCTGCCCCACTAGCACGCACCTTTGGACAAGAGCCATGGGTGGTGGCAGGAGCTGTCCTAGTTTTATCCAAAGTTTTATCCAAAGGCATGCTCATGGGGTGGGGTGGGATGGGTTGGGTCAGGCCCATTCTCCATGCACAGGTCAGGCAGTGCTGCAGCGGGCATGGCCCAGCTGGCTGCTGCTGCCCGCACTGGGTGCTGTGTGCAGAAGGGCGTGCGGGGAGCAGTCCCAGTCCTGTCCAAAGCACTAGCGGGCTGGGCTGGGTTGGGCTCAGTCCGTTTGGCATGCACACCCCCCAGGTGAGGTAGTGCTGTGCCCCATGGGGCTGTTCCTGGAGCCAGGCCCATGACCTCAATGGCTACTGCTGCCAGTGCCACAGGGGGCAGAGGGGGCAGGCAGGTGACAGCCCCCGCTCAAACCTCCCAACAAACCCTACACCCAAAAACCCCACATCCCCTCACACCTCCTGCTACTTCCCTTCCACCCCACCTCAACTCCCACACCTCTCACACCCACAAAACCCCTCACCCTCATGCACCCCAGAGCATCTCTGTGCAGGACACAGCCTCCAGTTGTCTCAGGGCACAATCTTAGACTGTGCCCTGTGACGCTGTTTTCCAGGGTTTTTATTTTTTTTGATACCTGAGTTCCCAGGTATTAGATTTGGAGACCATGTTGCAAACATGCAGTGCAAGGAATGTTTTTCTGTTCACAATGTGCTTCTTGTGGTGTCTTAAACTGCTTTGTGACACCGCAACAGGGATGTGCGTGCTTATCTGGACCCGCCCCAAGTTTGCAAAGTCAGAATGCAGGTAGACCAGAATCAAGACTGCACTCCTTCTTCCACTTACTTATGCGTATGTATTAGGTCTGTGTGAAATTTTGCCGGCTGTTTTGATTCAATACTGTTTCAACTCATTCTGAGCTTGAAACAGTGAAATTGAATCGAAACAAAGAGCTTCAAAACAGCCTTGAAACAAAACGGGGCTAGTCAAAACATTTCAAAAGTTTTGAAGCATTTCGTAGCAGCCAGCAGCGAGGTCGTGGGACACAGGAGAACCAGGGCTACGCTCCCAGCAGGAGCCGGGAGCGCAGCCCTGGCTCCCCCCATCTCTGGTCATCAGGTTGCGGGAAGCCGATCACAGTGCAGGGGCTGGGAACTGAGCCCAGGCTCAGTTCCTCTCCCAAGCGCTTTGATGCAGCTGGGGAAGGGAACTGAGCCCGATCACTCAGTTCCCTTCTCCCGCGCTAGATCACACTGGGGGCCTGCACTAGGTCGGGCTGGAGTTCCTTTCCCCAGCCTGATGGTTGGGCAAAACACTGAAACAGCCTCACTGTTTCGACTTGAAATTAAATTTGAAACAAAACGCTGTTCTGTCCTGACCTCGAACCTGAAGTTGAAATAGAACAGTGCTGTTTTGCACAACCCTAGTATGTACTATAACGGTCTTTTAATTAATTAATTATGTATGTAGTTCTGCAGTCTGAGCGCTCAAGTAAAATATTCACTGTTGGCAACTACTGATGAACTGAGGGACAATAGCCAGAGGATGAGGGATAATAGCCAGAACTCATTTGTGTGAGTGGCCACCGTTATGGTGGCAACCTCAGTACAGAGGTTTTGCTTATGTATTTTATGCTGAATATGCTGCGTGTTATACTGAATACTCACTAGATAAAATGCATAGACACTTCTGGGACAGGGACCATCTCCAGGCCTCCCACATCCTGGCTGAGTGAACTAGTCCCTGAGGTATTGTATAAAACTGAGTCTTTACCAGGGTGCTTCTCATCTCTCCCAGAGCCAAGCACCCCAGCTTTCAACAAACCGTGCCTGTGGCTCCTTCCCATCCCCCAGCAACTCCTGCACCAGCTCCTGTGCTCTCAGCAGTGTGCTGTGCTATGTACACAAGCAAATTGGGGGCCATGGGGCCACGGGATTGTTATTTTTAGTTCACGGTCTATCCCTCTTCCCCTCCCTCCATGCTCTCAATTTTGGTGGGAGTCTCCATGGGAAAACATGGCTCCAGCCCCTGGAAATTTGAGTCTGTAGAGGAGCAGCACCTGACCCCTCAAACAGAGATTAGAGGTTGGGAGGGGGCAGATGGTAGACAAAATAGGGCACTGTGGGGTGAGAGCCTGCTCCCCACCTCATCTGGCATGAGCTAGATTCTAGCTCGGTGGTTCTCAGCTAGGGTGCCCCTAAATTCCCAAAACAATTTTAAATGTTGTGAACCACTGATATAGAAGAAGGAGCCGGATTTAGGTACCCCACACCCCTGTAAAGAGTCAAGGTTTCAGACATACCCCACTTTTCAGCCTCTGCTGTTGGGAAGCTTAGGCAACTCCTGGCTCGGACTGCTACCTATGGTGAAACCTCTCCCTGTACATTGTACAAGGACTAGATGTGTCTAATTAGATCTGTGGATTGCACTGTGGGACCCTGGTTTTAGAAGCTGTGCATTGTGGCACTGAGCATGGCGGTGTCCAGGCTGTGTGTGGTTCTGCCTTTAGTCCTTGGGTTCCTCATTTCTAAGGCCATATAACAGCATGTCTAACTCACAAAGCTGTTGTGAGGATAAATAAAACCATGACAGATTGTGGGGTGCTAAGCTACACCACTGATGGTTAGATGCATCTCAGACTGCTTCTGGCCAGTTTGGACCAGCTGAGCCTCCCCCGATCTTTTGTGACAATCTATATTGAATCAAGGGATGGATTTGTTCAACAAAGACTTGGACAACTAAGTTTTACTTGCGCTGTATGTCATTTGCAAGTAGGTCATCTGAGCTGAAATGCTAATGCCTCCACCAACAGGTATTTTTAATGTTTTATTCTTTTGACCTACTGCCTTTGTCTCAGTGGGAAGCCCAAATATAGAGGACACCACAACTACGTTTCTTGTAGTATTAAGGCAGAGTAGAGATCCATCTTGTAGAGTAACTAAATCAGAGATGCATGAGCTTTTAAGAGCCCGAGCTCATGGGGTCATGAAAGCTTGTGTCTCCAATTTAGTTAGCCTGTAAGGTGCATCTCAACCCTGCCTTCTGCCTGACTTGAGACTAACATGGCTGGTGACCTCTCTCTCTTAACATTAAGTCATTTTTTGCATAAGTTTGCTCAGTAGTAGGTGCCGCTGTTCTGAAATTGGACCCTGGCCCCTTGTTTACTATGCAGCATGTAAATTGTCCTGCTGGAATGCTCTTCTTACTGTTCATTTTCTAATATTTAGCATGCAAGCCTCAGCTCTTTAATTATTTGGCGCTACATATTTTCTATTAGGCTTTGTCATTCCTCTTCATAACTGAATATTTTAACTTCCCACACTTGACCTCTTCCGCAGCTCACTATAATCTGTGTTCTAAAAGCTCAAGGTAGACTCTTTGTTTCAATTATAAAACAGAATCAATTAGCAATTCAGAGCGTGAGATCTAACCCAAAGTTTGCAAGCTCAGGCTATCCCTTCTTCACACTTGTACATTTTTTGTCTCTGCATTACTCTTCCCTGTTGTCTAATCTCTTTGCTTTCATTCTGCACAGCCACATGTTATTTAGATGGGTTAAAGGGTATTTCCATGATGTAACCCTGTATCATTAGTGGGGATCCTGGGTTTCTCTGTTTAAAAATCACAAATTCTCTGATAAAAATGCAGGGGTGTAGGTTATAGCCGTGTTGGTCTAAGGACATAGGCAGACAAGGTTCCTTGGGTGAATTTGATAGCAATGGTTTGGTCTGATAAAAGATATCAAATTCACCCAAGGAACCTTGTCTGATAAAAATGCAAATTGTGATTAAAGCCCCCCCAAATCCATGTTTTTCCATGATTAAAATGAAATGCCACTATATATATAGGTATCAATTGAACACAATTTTAAAGAAATGTGGAAGCCTACCAGTGCCTCAGAAACTATAATAAAATAAATTTTAAATACCTATAAATTATAGCATTTAATTTAGGGGATTTTTATCATGGAAAAACAGAGCTCCTTCTGCCCTTTTCACCCATTAGGATGTACTGTGGCTGTCCCTGCCCCCATTGCTTTGTGATGCTGAACAGCCCTGATATGCTGGTGCCCTGTCCATGCCATTGCCCCTCCCTCCCCACCTACAGCCCCCCTCTCTCACTCCCCACACACAACCTCCTGTCCCTGTCCCCCCTCAAACCTTGCCAGAGAGGCTATGAAGCAGCATCTAAAGCAAAGGCGGTGGTGGCTGCTATGGCTTAGTAAGGGTCAAGCTCATTCTCCTGCTCAGGTGGCAGAGCCAGAGAAGAGCCTGTTGCGGGGAGGGAGGGTAGATGTGGGCTGCCTGCTGCAGATTTGGGGCTCCTTGCCTTGCTGCCTTGCCCCTGGGGCCTCTGCAGCACAGCGGATGGGACCCAGCATGGCAGGGAAGAGTGGAACTGGGTGGGGAAGCTCATTGCCACCACTGGGAGCTCCCTGCCACCATGGTGAGGTGCCCCTTGTCCACCTGGCAGCAATGAGAGGAACAACTCTGTGCCACCACTCCTTCTGCTACTGGATGGGTAGAGGGTGCTGTGCCATGGCAGTGTGGGGCTTGCAACAGCAGCACTGAGCTTCCCTGCGCCACTCTGCCCTGCTGTGCTGAGTCCCACCCACAAGGCTGCAGAGGCCCTGGGGGGAGGGCAAAATGGCAGGGAGCCCAAACTTCAGTGGGTAGCTTGCATCTGCCTCTGCCCTGTGCACAGATCTGGGGGGCATGTGCCCCCATCTCCTCCTCAGGGAGTGCACTCAGTGGCAGGGAGCCAGCCACCACCTTGGCCCCCATGATGAGCCTCCATGGCTCCATCCTGCTCACCACTTGGGCCCTGCAGCCGTGCATTGCAGACCCAAGCTCTGTGCACCACTCCAGCTGGGCAGAAGCCCTAGCTCCAGCCCTGCCCAACTCCCTCCCCCCACACTTCCTCCCTCCCTATGGGGGCCTTAATCTCCCCCTCTGCAGCCAGACTTACCTGCAAGGACCTTGTCTTTAGGCTGTCTGGCCGCCATGTGATGCGTACATGCACACATGCCCATGGTTCCCTGCGCTGATCACCCACCTCCTGGTCCCCCCCAACCCCTTGTAGGCTGGAACTCTGCTAGCCTTTAACGGGAAACCCACTGTTTCCCACATGTTTCTCCTTTAATTGAGAAAACCCAGGTTTTAGCACATTTTTCTGTGGCAAACAGAAAACATGTATCATTAGCCCTTATATTGTGGGACTGCTCTAGTGTCTAAGTATCTTCTCTGAGCTGTGGAACCTCTGTGTATAGTGGCTGAGGGGGCTATTTTTGGCAATTGTCATACCTCTGAGAGTCTGGTTTCCTTGTTCATCTTTATCTGTTGCTATTTCAGCTTTGAGTAGAAACTTATCTTGCCTAAATATAGACACAGCACCTTGGCAAAGTAGACTGATTTATGGATAACAGTCTTGTGGCCCTGGCAAATGTTGATTTAATTGCAATCCTGAGCTGCACCTGCACTGGCAAATTGAAAGCTGTACATGATATAGCCCTGCATAGGACTGCTGGGAATGTGACTGTGCAAGTGCTGGGTGTGAGGTATTGATAAGCTCCTCTACTTGGCAGGTTCAAAGCCACTCACCCACCAGCTGCATGTGGGCTGGGCAGGGGAAGTCAATAAGTTTCTTCCGTTTGTTAAATTCAAAGCCCCACCTGGGGCTCAGGCTTTGAACCTACTGATTCAGCGGATCCAGTCAGCTCCCCCTTACCCAGCATGTTCACTGGTTTGCCCTGGCCCAGTTCAAGACTGTGGGTGGCCCATGACCCC
>JAGPOW010000261.1:250899744-250910735 GCA_030014935.1 Caiman crocodilus | reverse complement strand
CCCCTGCTGACAATCAGCTGATTGTCAGTACCAGGACCAAGGCAGCTCTGGGTCTTGAACCAGACTAGGGCTGCCCCACTCCAGTGCCAATAATAAGCTGATTGTCAGCATGGGACAGGGGCAGCCCATGTTCTTGAACTGGGACGGTGCTGATTGTTTGCATGGGGATGAAGCATGCCACACATTCAGATAAAGATCCCCTACAAAGCAGCCATAAAGACATTCTGTGTTATATGTGGAACATCTTTTTGGCTGTTTTGCCATTTTATGGTACCTATTGCAGGGCACTGATATGTGCCTACTTCTTGAAGGGCACAAGCAGCATAGTCAGAGGTCCACAGCTGCAGGTTGTCTGAGCAACAGCCTAATGGGGTAATTAGCCAGCACCTGCAGGCAGTCAGATGACTGGAAGGAGGCAGTGTCCTGGGAACATATCAGCTCAAGGCTGTGGCTGGCAGGCCTCGCACTCTTTGGAGACTGCCAAGGGAAGGAGTCCTGCCTTAGAGAGCTACCCAGAGATGTTTGGTTGCCTGCTTTGTTGCTTACAAGGACAGTAAAGGCTCCAGGAACCTACAAGGTACCCAGGGCTAGAGTCTCCTGGCACTATCCTAGGGTGGAAGTTTGCCTTCTTGAAGGGGCAGAGCATGGATGCCACTGTTACTGTTGTGTTATTGGCCAGGGGCTTATGTTTGTGTTGTCATTTATTCTGGTGGTTTGGGATGAGGCTATAAGGGGAGGTGGAGACCTCATCAGTGCCCAGTGGGAGGGGCACCCAACTGTATAGAGCCCAGCACCAGAGGGGCACAGGAGACAGGGATGTGAAAGAGGCCCAGCACAAGGGCAGAGTTTGGCCCTGGAAAGCACTAAGTGAGTCAACTGTTTGCATAACACCCATGAGGCATGGGGTGCAATGTAGGGGAGGTTTTGAGCCACACAATTACACCATAAGGCTTGAGGTGTCCCACAAGGCACCATCTTGGAGAGGGGCTCAGCAAGGGGTCCAAAGGCCAGTGTGGTCCAATAAGGTTTAGTGGGACTGGGGGCCATGCAAAGGCTCGTGGGCAGTCTCCCTGTTTATTATTTTACCAACAGGGTGCAGCGGGTGAGATACGAAGGTGCCCACAGGGGGGAGCTGGCATGGTCATGGGGTACCAGGAAATGTCATAGCCACCTCTGGGACCCCCACTTGCTACAGCACCGTTAACTAGATCAGTGCATGGTATGTTACCATTTAAGCCATGACTAACATGTTAATCATGCTATAAATACTGTATAACATTGGCCAGGGCTCTTGGACAGGGCTTTCAGAAATGCTCCATGTTAATCTAACAGTAGAGTCAAAGGAGCCATTCTACTGCCAGATTCCCTCTGATACCTTTCATGTTCCCTTGCCTGGGCTGAAGATGGAGGAGTTTAACCAGAAGACAATACTTTTCAATCCTCTTTGCCTCAAATGAATTTCTTAAATCTGTGCTCAGTTCCCCAGTGGAATCTGCAGGTGAATCGTGCCTCTGAAAGGTCAAATCTTTGGATTATGGAGTTTATGTTTGGGACTCTGTATTTGAATACATTCCTCGTGAAGAGAAACAAATTCCTCTGAGAAGGGCTGACTCATCTTTTTCCTTTTTGGCTAAGCTGATCTTTCTTGAGAAGAGCACATGACCTTTTAGGACAGATGATTGCAGACCTACAGAGTGTAAATATGGCATCATCCAATGAGGGTCTGGTTCGAAATACTTAAACAGGCCATTCAGACTAGGCAGCTAATTCTTGACCCAAAGCTTACTAGTTCCCCTGGGAAATATGCTTAGCTTTCCTTGCACTGTGCAGGGTAAATCTAATTACTCCTAAGTTCATACGCTCAAAATTGTTATTGCAGGTGACTTTCTACAGCATGGCAATTACTTTTTTTTGGGGGGGGTGTTAATATGTAGCTTTTTATGGCTTTCTGGGAATAACTGCTAAATAGAATTCACTGAACCCGTTAGCAAAAGATAAACCAATGACAAAGATGTAAGAGATACCCACAGCCCACAAGTGCCTTTCTGTGGAAACACTGTGCAATCAATATAAGAGAGAGAGAGAGAGAGGTTTGGAGGCATAGTAGTTAATATTGTGGGATGTGCTGCTTTGTGAACTTAGCTTAAGGGAATGTAAATGCAAAGAGAGAATTTGCATCTTATTCTAAGTGCCTATTCCTTTATGGTCCCAAATCCTATTTCTGCAGCCCCCTTCCCTTCCACCCAGCATGCACAAGATGGTGTCACCAAAGTCCATAAGACTTCACTCATGTGTAGCAACTATAGGATCCAGCCCTCGGGAAAGTGGGCATAACCCCTGCTCCTTTTTGGGGCCCTTGTACCTGCCAAGATCTATGACTTGATGATTGTACAGTCAGGTGGAGAGAGAATGCTCCCTGATACTGGCATTACCCTGTGCTGGGTCAGCTCCACAGTAAAGGCTCACTGTCTATATGTGTGAGCCTGTTAAGCCTCAGGAAACAAATGATCCCCACTGCAGGTTTACAAGTTGTTTACAAGGACTGTCTTGTGGTGGACTTCTTTACTGTGTAGCAATGCACATGTAGACGCTTGCAATGCTGGCTGGGGCATGAGGGTGCTTCAGTGCCAGGGCTGCCTGCTAGCTAGCCCCACAATGGAGCACCCTCGTGCCGCAGCCAGCCCCTCCACAGCACGCTGAGCTAGGTCAGAGCAGCCCCAGCCTGGCAGGGTGACCTGGCTGAAAGACGTAGCACCTAGGAGCAGTAAACTGTTGCCGGAGTTTATTACTTTGCATTCATTTCATGTGTAGACACAACCAGGGTGTTCTACTTTGCACAGGCAGCCTATTGCCCAGTGGCCTGGGGAGGCTGCTGGGGCATTACAAACACACTAGTCTTCATCATGGGTGATGCTTCATCCCATTGCTGCTGCCGGGATTGAGTGGCTTGGGAGTCACTACAGCATCTGTGATGAGGGGACCTTCCTATTCTGGAAGCATCCTTCCCTGGCTAGTTACATTGGTGTTAGGGCATCTCTGTGTCAGTGGAGTGACATAAAACTGCATTAACATAGGAGGGTCTGATGCAAAGTACCATTTAAAATAAGTTGGGAATAAGCTCCATGAGACAAGGTTGTTGCTGCTATTGTTAATTATACCTGTGACAATAAAAAGCTGGTGAGTTGGTTCCCTTGTTGACAAGGGAAAACAGTAAATATGAGTGCAAAGCCAACATTGTGCTTAATTTGTAAGTGTTTTTCACAGTGGGAATTCAGGGAAAAACTAATTGAATTTCCATCTATGATGTTACAACAAGAAGTAGATTTTCACCATATAGTCAAGTCCAGTAATTAAAGAGAGATTGATCTTGGTGGAAATGTTTTATTCTCCTTAAAGGACTAGATAGTGATACTTTTCCATAGGTTTTCAAGTTCAGCTGCTTCTATCAAAAGAGCTAAAGAACTTAATACACTAACCCTGTGTCATGTAATATCAAAGGATGTTGCATAGGGACTGGACCCTTCTGGGTGTTCAAGTATATGCTGCTGTTATCACAAGCAGCCTTTTAATAAACATATCATACCCTGTCTTCAATTGGGCTTTTTGTAATTTCAGTAAATCAAAGTGTCCAGATTATACCAACATTTTCATAGAATCATAGCAAATGAGGGTTGGAAGGGGCCTCATGTGGTCATCAAATCCAACACCTTGCTCAAAGCAGGACCATCCCCAACTAAATCATCCCAGGCAAGGCTTTATCAAGCTGAGTCTTAAACATCTGCAAGGATGGAGATACCACAACCTCTCTGGGTAACCTGTTCCAGTGCTTTACAAAGTGCAAAATATTTTCTTAATATCTAACCTAAACTTCCCTTGCTGCAACTTGAGACCATTGCTCCTTGTTCTGTCATCTACCACTGCTGATAACAGTCCAGCTCCATCCTCCTTGGGACCACCCTTCAGGTAGATGAAGGCTATTATTAAATTCCCTCTGTCTTCTCTTCTCCAGACTAAATAAGCCTGGGGATGGCATGATACTATTGATCAAAGGAAGAAGAAACTGAAAAAAAGGGATAAAGGTTAATCTGCATACTCTAGAGAAGAACCACATTTATACTTGGGGTAACTCCACTGAATTCAGTGGATCTTTGTCTAATCACACCAACAATGAATTTGACCTGCAGTGCTGGTTAACCCTGGGGTGACCCCCTGAGGCATGCTAGTATGTAAAAGTAGAACGAATTCTGTATGTACAGACGCACCTCTCAAGAAATATTTCTAGTTCAATTCTGTGCAAATGGACCTTTGTCCCCATTTGACAAGACAACTTTATTATTTTTCTCTCTTACTCACCTGGACACAATTCTGTGTGGACATTTTAAACTCAGCCAACTGTAGTTATTGAGACTTATCCCCTTTTAGACCTCACTCATGCTTATCAGTATTTAGGGTATCCATTATATCCGGTAGAACAGATGGGTACAAAGCAGGTAGATGCAGAGCAGATCCATGCTAAACTGGGAAATACCAAACCATTTCTATTCCTTTTTTTCCCATTATAAATACAAACCGATCCTATTACAAGCAGCTGAGTTGCTTTGGATTTACATGGCATAAAGGACAGGAGAATTTGGCTCATTGTGTCTTATCTCTCGCTAGCTTACTATGGGTAAGTGCATGTAAAGAAGCAGGTTATTTCATATTCCCATGACTCTTTTTTTTCCCCTCTTTGCTCCCTCTCTCCTATGTCTTTTTCCATGTAGACTGTTGTCTTATTTAAGAAGACTGTCTTTCTGTTTACTGTGGTTTGAGAGTCGCAGCTTTCATTGAAGCAGTACTTTCTCATTCCAGACAGTCTGATGCAGGAAACTGCTGTACTTCCTGTATGAAAATGCTTATCTTGATCATCCGTTATCTGCACGGCAGTCACAATGCTGGAGAAATGACACGTAGGTTAGCTGCGCGTTGTCACTCTCATCACCCTGCCTGTGTTGAAACATTACTGAATAGCAGTAAGCCGTCAACCTGACAAATGGAGTGGGAGGTTCCAGGACATTAGCATTCCCTCCTGTGGCCGGCGATCCCTGGAAGAGCAAACAGCTCTGCATACTCACAGAGCAGGGGGAGATATTCTTCTGGCCTCTTCTGATTGTCATTTGAATAACCAGTTTGATTGTCAGTTTCCTGTTATTCAAAAGCAGATATCACATAAAATATTGGGGGGGCGGGCGATGACTTGCCTGTAAAAGAGCACTCATTACACAAATGCAATTTGACAAAAAAAAAGATTTCCCTAAAGCCCCATGATGTTCTCATATCTGCCCTGTTTTTATCCATTATAGCTGCATGCTGTTATTATAATAGCATTCAGAAACTAGTCATGCACTTGAACCCCATCTTGTACATATAAAGAATGAGTTTATAATGTAAGGAAAAGACAACAGGTGGGAACAGAGAGGGGAATCCAAAAAGAGAGAGAGAAAAAAAGAGAGGATATTAGTCAACATGCCTGTCAGTCATTCAAGTGCATCAGCTCCCTAATTACTGTCAAGTTTTTGCTGTCAAATTCAAACTTGAAAAATGAAGTTGACTGGGAAATTGCAGAAAAATAAATCATCCACAGACTTAATTGTGTCATGTGTGATCTAAGCAGGGATTCTGGATTCTTATCGCATTACCTGGATTAGCTTTGTGACCCCGTTGTTCATATGGATTTATGACTTTTTTGCCTCTCCCCACTCACTCTGTTCCCTGCCTTTCAAATCACTCTCTCTGATTCCCTACTCTGAGCATGTCCTTTCACAGCATCTGCTGAAGTGAGATCAGAACCACGAAAGCTTATATGCATCTCTAATTTAGTTAGTCTATAAGGTGTATCTCTCTACCCTGCCTTCTGCATGGCTTCAGATTAACACTGCTGATTACCTCTCTGAGTTTACAGGGATCCATTCCCAAGCAGGAGAAGGCATGAAGGTGTTTGATTGAGAATCTAAGCAGGTGATGTTGCCTAATATCATGGACAGATTGAAGGAGGGAGGCCACCTCGACCCTGAAACGAGGCTAGACAGAGTGGGAATGGGCCAAGAAGGGTCTTAAAGGTGAATAGTTTGATGTGCTAGGGGAGGGACAGTGAGTAGAGAGATGCCAAGAAAGGAGTGACCTGCTCAAAGCAACAGGCTAGGAAGGTGATCTCTGCAGCAGGATCCTGAATGGTATTGGCTGTGCATGTTTGCGTTTCTCAATGCCAAAGGAAAAATGTTGCAGTGATTGAGATGGGAGATCACGTGTATTGGAATCAGTCGCTTCCTTATAATCAGCTACCCATTTCTGTTTATTTCTTCATTCAAGCCATAATTAAATGTTTCTTACAGTAAAATTGCTCTTTCCATCGTGATAAATTATGGCACAAAGGTTGTGAGCTGATTGTGAAGACTGAACTGTGACATTGAGGGAGAAGAAGAGGCAGATTATTGTTATAAGGCAGCACGTTAGGATGGTGAGGAAGCTTTCTAATTAGCAGTGCTGGGAAAGGAATAGCAAGGATGGGGTGCCACTTCTTATAAAAACATAGTTGAGAGAAGAAGCAATGATTAGTGCTTAGGCGAAGGGACAGGGTCATAAGATCTCTCTCAACTCCAGTGTTGACCTGCCGTATTTCTCAGAGTCATAATTGCTCACCCCCCCTGCAAGATAGGCCTACTCCTTCTGTGATTTTTCAGGTATGTTGGCAAAACACATGTAAATCACTGCAAGTCCAACATGGTTACATTTTAATATATATATTGCTGGGGTGACAGATCTTCATCTCCAGGACTTGGAACCCAGACTTCCTCAAATGGCACTCATGCAGAGAGGTACAGGTTGTTGACAAAGGGTTAAAATACTTTGCTACATGCTGTGTCTGCACCACATTGGAGACGACTTTCCACTGCAGTTTGGAGACTGGGGAACAGCATCTACTCTCTAGCTGTGACGGACAGAGGGAGGTGAGACTTGAGAGATTGTTCTCCCTGATATAGAAAGATAAATCTAGCAGACCTGACCTGGATTCTCAAGCTCATACCATTTTACAGCCAAGTGAAGTTTAAATGTAGCTTAAATAAATCAACTCACGGGATTTGGGAATGGCTGAATTACAACGACCAGATCCTCATTGCCAAGGCTCATTGCCAATGAAGATTTTTGTGGCACAGCAGAGTATTTGGGTATCATCAAACTCCTAGAGTGTCTTCTCTGTTTGCTCCCCACAACATGGCTGGGATGTGTCCTATGCTCTCAGAATCTTTAGCTACAAAATGAACTGTAAAAGCTTTGGACAGCTAGCATGGTAGAGAGCTAAGTCTGGGCAAATAATTTTTGTTTTGTTTCAGCAGCCACGGCAGGTCAGGAGAGACATGGGGGGAACACACGCTAAATTTAAAATTCTTCTTTTAACCTGCATGCCCTTTGGGCAGGGACTGTCATTTGCAACATGTTTTGTGACCTCCAAACACCTCTAGCCTGGTTGTTCCCTAGATGGTCCACTGATATCAACATCACACAGGAATATCAAAGCCAGCTTTGCAACCTCTTCCTCTGATATCTGTGATGAGTATCAAAAGCCCAGTCCCCCATCCCCACCACCATTTCACTCTGAATGAAAAGGACAGGTACAAGTTCTTCTTATTAGGGTTCCTGCCTGCAATGGAAGCTTTTACCTGGTTTCAAACACATCTGCTCCTCAGCATGGTGGGGAGTAGGCTTGCATTAAGTATCATTACAAACTGGGTGCATCTACCTGGGCACTTTAATGTACAGTAAAATAGTCTACTGTGCATTAAAGTGTCATGTAAAAGGTAACATTACGCTACTGCACAGTAAAATAGTCTACTGCTCATTAGGCATCACTGAACATGTGTGCCATGGTTCAGCCTAATGCGCATTAATTTGGTACCTCACATTGGAGGTACTAAATGTAATGTGCATTAGAAAAGGCACATTCATGCACATGTAGATGTGCCCACTGTGAAGTTCTCTAGAGCTGAGATAACATTATTACTCTCTCACAATGACTTATGAGAGTGTTTGGACTTTATGTAGGAATCCTTCTGCCACGTGACCAGTGCAGAAACACACAGCGATGAGGGACAGGTCTATAGGTAGGGCATTAGCCAGCCACATGGGAGAGTTGGGTTTAAGCTCCTACTCTGTCATGGACTTCCTTTGTGACCTTGGGCAGGTTGTTTGGCCTCCTTGTTGCCCCCTTTGTAAAATGGGCAGTACTGTTGTGAAAGTAGATCCATAAAAGCATTGTGGCCTATTAGTGCTATGAATGTCTGGCATGCTGGGAATTCTTGGACAAGACAGGTCACTTGCCTGTGCCTCAGTTTCCTTACTTGTGAAAAGGTACAGTGAAACTCTTTGCATAACGCTTGAAGACCTACTGATGTATACTATTATCAATAGCAAGTCTTAATATCTACTCTCTTTAACAATTATTGGTTATTCATGATGATGATGATGATGATGATAATATTGTGAGTTGTTTATATATTCTTTGGTAACAGGAGTCACATAAGCACCTTAAACAGATAAAAGCATTTTAGATTGAAACCAGTTTCCCTTCACTTGATAGAGAGGGCCATGTGTCCTGCACTGAGTTCTGAAAGAGTGACCTCTCCAGAGCCTTGCTGCTGGTTATAGCCTTTTGTATTGCCAGTGAGCAGTATCAGAATATTTCTGAAGTGTATTGAGACACTTCATCCTGGAAAATGTGATTTCACAGTTAGTAAAACATTAGACACGGTGATAAAAGGCTTAATATGTGGTGTTTGTTTTCTGGAAACAGTAATTTTTTTATTGCACTTTTGCAGCTGAGACTTCATTTGAAGTCTCAACAGGATTTTCTCAGTGATTTGGTTTTGATTTTCATCTGCAGCGTTATCTTTGTTTCCTTAGCAAAATTAAAAAGAAACATGTACACACCCCAGTGTTTCTCTAAATCTCTGACAATAATTGCCCTGCTCGTTCACACAATGACGATAGCGACTTGTTTGCCCCATGTGCACCTGTAAAATAGCCCATTAAAACTAAATGAGAGTTCACAGAACTCTCTGAACATTATAATATATGTTTTGGCATCCAGAAATGCCCAAGTCTTTAGTTGGCATTCTTGACTGGAGGTGAATAGGAAAAGTGGTGCTTAATGTTTTGAAATGCTATCCCCTCATTGAGAATAGCAGTAAGCTTATGAAATGAATTTCGAGATGTTTATTTTCCAGTTGCACTGAACAGCTCACAATAGCCCTGCATGCAATGGGAGGCATGTAAAGTAACAGCAAAGGTACTTTAAATATAAAGTATAACATCTGGGATCTAGATATTGTCTACTGAAACATGGCTAACAAAATACAGCAATCTTATGAGAAAGGGAATGGTTTTATGTGATGGGGACTGAGCTGAGTCACATCAGCTTCCTGAAGGATTATAGCTCCGAGCCCCTTGTCGTCTCAGTGATCTCATTTACACATTAACAGACAATCTCCCTGTACAGCCCTCTGGGATCCCTCCAAAAATGAGAAGGAAGCTATTCCATAACAAATCCCTTGAGCCCTGCTAGGAGCCACAGATGGTATCCAAATCTCCTGATCAATAGCATTGAAGGCAGCCATCTGGTCTAAAAGTGAGAGAGGATGTACGGTGATAGTGTATCACCAGGAAGATGTCGCAAACGAATGCAGCTGCTGCTATGACCCGAGCCTGTGAATGGACTGAGGTCTCCAGGGACAAACAGACTTACCTCACCATTGACTTTCCACCTACCTTTCTAAAAGAACACATGAGCTTCAAAACCAGTCTATCATAGGCTGCAATGTCCGTATCAAGAGAGAGATTCCTGGTTCCAGGCCCAGCCATTGCTGCGCGATGAGAACCTTGCTCGTGACGATGGCTTCCCAGGGAGCAGCTCAAAGTTGTCCTCGCTGTCCTTCAGAGGTCCAAGATGCACAAAGCTGTCTTACAGCTCACACTCTGAAGTTCTGTGACCACCTTGGGAATCTCTGTTAGCAACACAAGTTCAAACATCGTCACAAAAGGAAGTTATCTGCACTGAGAGCTCTCCTGTGGTCAAACCTTTGAAGATTATTTTAAGAGTCAGCTTTTTCACACAATATGGTATCGTCTTAGTGTTTTGTCTGATTGCATCCTAGATATAAAGAAAAAACTCTTTCAGACACTTCTGGGTGTTAAAATTGATTGCATTTAATCATTTAGTGTAGCTCTTTTCCTATAGGCACGTTACAGAAGCCTTTAAAAATACAAGCTGCTAGCAAAGTCAAACTGTGTAGCACTAGAGGGAGAGTTAGATACTGAGATGGCCATCATTTCCTTAGCTTACACACATGGTGTTGTCAAGTCAGGCAATTTTCTTTTAAGTCTGACAGAATTTGGTATTTGTTTTAAAGTGCTACCCCTGGAGACAGAGTAGGGCATTAAAAGAAATCAGCGGTCCAGCTCTTCCTCTAACCACAATCCCATGGTGATCCCATGATCACCTCTTGGCAAAACTGGCTAACTGTGGCTTCGACCTCACCACGGTCTGCTGGCTGAGGAATTGACTCCATGGCAGGACCCAGAAGGTGGTGGCTGACGGAAGTCAATCGCCGTGGTGCCCTGTGATCAGCGGGGTCCCTCAGGGCTCTGTCCTAGGGCCCTTACTTTTTAACATCTTCATCAATGATGTAGACATTGGTGTCAGAAGCAGACTGGCCAAGTTCGACGATGACACCAAACTCTGGGGTAAAGCATCCACACCTGAGGACGGGAGGGTGATCCAGGCAGATCTTGACAGGCTCAGGAATTGGGTGGATGACAACCTGATGGTGTTTAACACCGAAAAATGGGAGGAAAAACCTGTAGCATGCATATAGGCTCAGCAGTGCTACGCTGGTTAGCACTATAGATGAAAGGGACGTGGGGGTCACGGCTGACCACAAGATGAACACGAGCTTTCA
>JAGPOW010000261.1:250877025-250899644 GCA_030014935.1 Caiman crocodilus | reverse complement strand
ATCAGAGGTCAGGAAAACACCTTATGAGGAGGGGCTAAGAGCCATGGGACTCTTCAACCTGGAAGAGCGCAGGCTCAGGGGCAATCTGGTGGCCACCTGTAAGTTTATCAGGGGTGTTCACCAGGATCTGGGGGAACATCTTCACCAGAGCGCTCCAAGGGATGACAAGTTTAAATGGTCACAAACTCCTCTGTACCCGTTTCAGGCTGGACATAAGGCAGAATTTCTTAACTGTCCGAGCCCCCAAGGTTTGGAATAGACTGCTGCCAGAGGTGGTTCAAGCACCCACTTTGAATGCCCTTAAGACACTTTTGCATGTTTATCTTGCTGGGATCCTATGATCCCTGCTGACTTCCTGCCCCTGAGGCAGGGGGCTGGACTCGATGATCCTACGTGGTCCCTTCCAGCCCAAACGTCTATGAAATCTATGACAAACCATGACCTGTGGCATCTCCCAGAGAGTCTGCAACTCTAGGATCATCCTTCTTAGCCATCAGTGGACCCTTTATAACTCTTTACTTAACCCATGGGAGTGATCGTCTTCAGTCGTGAGGGATTGCCGCCACCGCTGCTGCTGCTGACTCCTGGAGACACTTGCATGAGAATCATAGCTCTTATTTAAATTAAAAAAAGATTCCAACTCTGCAAAGAAAAAGGCTAAAAACCATGAATCATCCTCCACAACACCCATGTGAGGGAGCAAAAACGTTGCTATCCCTTTTTTGCTGATGGAGGCCTGGTTTGTACAGAGATGTAGCGTTTCTGCGCTCCATTCAGTGTGGGTCTAACTCGCCTGAAGTCACAAAGGAAATCTGTAGCAGAACTGGGAACCCATGTCTTCTGACTCCCAGTCCAGGGCTTCAACCACAAGAACATCCTTCTCCCTCAATCCTTGGTTAGCCAAACTATGTAATGGCGATAGCCACAAGTATTGGCTAACTGCTTTCCTAGGAACAGTAGCATCACTGAGGAGCTGCTTTTGTGCCTGCGTTCTTTGTGCTTAGTGTATATCCAGCATGAAAAATGCAGGAGCAGGAGCGCACACCTGCCTCTCTTAACATTGGTAGAATTAAGGCAGAGATGCTTCCTAGGGACACACAGAAAAGCAATGAATAATGTCACGCTAAGACTCGCTGTGCCCACTGCCTGTGCAGCTGGCAGGGAGATTTGTGCTTCATCAGCCAGGTCAAACAGAAGGCATATTTCTGGGATCCCCACTAAATCCTCCGTCTCTGCCAGCTGTCACAGTTCAGTGATATCTAAAATAGTTCCCCATAATACTCATAGGCAATACCTCTGAAAATGTCTTTTGGAAAATGAGGCCACTGATATGATGTTGATTTTTCTCAGTGATCGCTATCATCTTTCTGATGTTTCTTTTCAATGTATGGGACAGCCTGGTAACGGTTTGTGGCTTCATTTTATCCTCTTTTCATGTTTCACAATAGGACAACTGCTGTAGGATGCAGTTCCACCACTGACTACTGTACTGATCATTAGAGGTATGCAAAGCAGGCCCTATTTGATTCAGATTTGGCCTGAATCGGGGACAGTGATTCGATTAGTTGATTTGGATCACTGTCCCTGATTCGATTCGGCCGAATCAGAATCTGAAGATTCGTTGCTGATTCAGAGAATCAGCAATTTGGACGTAGACACAGCTTTAAAAGGTTTTTTCTCCATACCATGAGATAGTAGGCACGGCTTGTGATTGCTGTGATGCTGGGGTGCATGGGGCGTCCCACAGGAGTGCAGGGGGGCCCTCCATGTGCGTGTGGTGAACCCAGAAGTGGATCAGAAGTACTTCCGGTCCACTTGTGGGTGCACCGGGGAGTGCACAGGGGGGCGATCAGCCATGGGGGAACCCCAGGTGCCCCCCGAGACTGAGAAGGCACGAGTTGCTGAGCTGTGGGAGCACGGGGGACCCCCCTGTGTGCTCCCTAGCAGACCTGGAAGCCCCCTATGCTCCTGTGGGCCACTCCATGTGCCCCAGCATTGCAGCATTGAAGAGCTGCCTGCTATCTTCAGGTATGTAGAAAAAACATTTAAAGCTGTGTCTATATCCAAATCGCTGAATCTTTCCGAATATCTCTGAATTGATTCTGAGGGTTCCAACATTACATTAGTAGACATAATTTTATCAGTAATTAAAGGCATAATATTGTCTCCGAGTTGGAGTGTCAGTAACTGTTCTGAAACAATACTTTGGTGGCGTCACCTATAAGGCAGTCTAGATAACAGGCAGAACAATGAGATTGCAATAGGAGGAACCACAAGCAGTATATACTCATTGCTATAGGCATGCTTTGAACCTGAAATGGCAAGAAACTATTAAAATAATATCTCAAGAACCCAACCCTGGAATCTGTTAGTATAGCACTGAGGAAAAAACAATAAATCTTTTTAACAGAAATATTTTGTGGTCTCTCACAATTACAGAAATATTTTTTTTTGCACTCCTGGCATCAAGTCAAAGCTGCCTTTTCTATCTGAACATAGTGCATGAGCACCCCTGATGCTCCACTGGGTTCTGGTGTTGACCCTACTTTTATAAGAGGCCTGTGTCCATGCCCTCTCTGGCAGATTCTGTGGACAGCTTAGTTTTTGTCTTACTTTCAATGCTATCTCAGAATCAGGACCATCTATATTAACTCTTTCATCTTCTCAAATTGCTCATTTGTGTCCCTCATCCTCTGGACATAATTACACGGAAGTACTCTCAAGTTGCTGATTTAGGCAACTAGATCAGGCACAAATTCCTTCCCCCTCTAAGTGTACTTGACAAAATATGTATGATTTCACTTAAACAAGTATGCATCTTTTCTTCAGATGACTTCACAGTGGGATCTGCTGTAGGCAGCTGTGTGTTGTAATACTGTCACGCTTCTCTCTCTGATTATTGCCCATAGATGCATCCTTTTATCTATCAGTGGTTCCTTACAAAAGACATTTTCCTTTGACACCTTGTTCTTTACATCAGTGCAATCAAGTAGATTGTAAGATCTTTTCAAGGACCATTAACACTGTAAGTAAGATCCTGGGCTACATGGTACTGCTGTCAAAAGTTTGCATAACATCAAGTGCAAAATGAATTGTTTGCCTGCTGTGAGAGTTCAGACTTCTGAACATAACAATTGAAATGTATTATTTACAGTTTGTAATAGCAGTCCATTCCAACCTGGGCTGTATTGCACATACCTACTGTACTGTAAATACCAGTCTTGTAAATTGTGCAGCACCTAACTGGTTATACTTTCCAAGCAGGATAAAGATAAAATACTGCAGTTTGGTATAGGGCATATTTTGCTGCCTCTAATGACCAGTGACTGAAACTATGGTCCACAATGACTTTTTTAACAGGTTAGATGTTAAATTGAAATAATTTTCAGACAGTGAAAGGAGTGCAAAAAGGGAACCCGCCTGCACGCCTAAACTCGCATGCAACATTTCCTCAACTATACAGGCAAATTGGGCACCTTTCTAGGTACAGTTAAGCACGGATCCAGGGGAGGCTGCAGCTGCATGGATTTTGATTCCTGCTCCACCCAAACTTTAAAATCAATTCCCAGAGAGGAGCAGGGTGTTTCTATTCAGACAGACCTGAAAAAGTCAATTGACTTCATTGTCATTCCCCTCATTCCTGCTAATCTCTCTTCACTCTACAGGTGTTAACAACCCTCTATCCTTTTTAATAGTCTTGAAGTGTCACTATTCAAACTGTCCTTTCTTCTACAGTTTTGCTGTCTGTTTGCCATTCCTGGTTATGTCTCTTCAATTTTACAGCCCTGTAGACTGTTTTTAGCTCTAGCTAAAAACCTTAGCTCAGGTGTGGTAATATTAACTCGTGTAGAAGTGACTGGCAGTGAAGTACCGGAGGCACTGTATCCAAACACTCCAGAAAGCTAGATTTATAGTTTCATAGTTTTGTAGTGCTTAGGGTTGGAAGGGACCTAAACAGATCATCAGGTCCAGTCCCCCACCTTGGGCAGGAGTGAGTGGTGGGGCCATAACACCCTGGTGAAATATCTGTCCAGCCTCCTCTTGAAGACCCCCAACGTAGGAGAGAGTACCACCTCCTTTGGGAGCCCACTCCAGAGCCTGGCAGCCGTAACTGTAAGGTAATGTCTCCTAATGTCCAACCTGAACCTTCTCTCTAACAATTGGTGGCCATTATTCCTAGATCCTCCCCCAATTTCCATTACTCCCCCCTCGTGAGTTTGTAAACAGACATCAGATCTCCTCTCGGCCTTCTCTTGTGGAAGCTGAATAGATTCAGGCCCTTTAGCCTCGCTTTGTATGGTCTGACCTGCTGCCTCTTGACCATGCGAGTGACCCTCCTCTGGACCCTCTCAAGGTTAGCCACATCTCTCTTGAAATGCAGTGTGCAGAACTGGATGCAGTACTCCAACTGTGGCCTGACCAATGCTGCAAAAACAGGAAGAATCACCTCCCTGGAAACTTCTTGTGATGCATCTTTAGATGCACAACAAGGTGCAATTAGCCTTACTGACTGCTTCCTCGCATTTGCGGTGTTTATCCTGGAATCAACAATGACTCCAAGATCCCTTTCTGCTGCTGTGTTGATAAGAAGGGTGTTCTCCAGCCTATAGGTGTGTTGCTGGTTCCTTCTCCCTAGGTGCGGCACCCTGCACTTGTCTGTGTTGAATTGCATCCTATTCTCATCTGCCCACCTCTGTAACCTGTCTAGATCCAGCTGGATTCTGTCCCTCCCCTCCAGCATGCCCACCTCTCCCCACATCTTGGTGTCATCAGTGAATTTGGACAGCGTGCTTTCCATGCCCACATCCAGATCGCTGATAAAGATGTTGTATAGTACAGGTCCCAGGACTGAGCCCTGAGGGACCCCACTGCCCACATCCCTCTAGGTCGAAAATGACTGGTCCACTACCACCCCTTGTGCGCAACCATCTAGCCAATTTGCCACCCATCTGACTGTGTAGGCATCAATGCCGCAGTCACCTAGTTTTTTTTTAAGAGAATGCGGTGGGAAACAGTGTCAAAGGCCTTCTTGAAGTCCAGGAAGATGACATCCACCTCAACACCCTTCTCCAGGGACTTTGTGACCTGATCATAAAAGGAAACCAGGTTAGTCAGGAAGGATCTGCCCTCAATGAACCTGTGTTCCCACCCTTGCTGAGCCCTTGCAGATGTGCTCCTTGATAATTTTCTCAAAGGTCTTCCCAAGGACCGAGGTAAGACTGACTGGCTTATATTTGCCAGGGTCTTCCTTTTCTCCTCTTGTAAATGGAGACCACACTGGCCCTTTTCCAATCCTCTGGTACCTGGCTAGAGCTCCATGAGTGCTCAGACAGCTGTGCCAGGGGCCCTGATATGAGCCCTGCCAATTCCCTCAGCACCCTCAGGTGGAGAGCATCTGGATCTACTGATTTAAAGATGTCCAGCCCCTCCAAAAATTCCCTAACTAGGTCGTCCCTGACCTAGGCATGGCGGTGCCTCCCCTGGGCCTGTCAGTAATCCTAGTGGGGGAAATGTCCCGGTCCCTGTTCAGGAATATGAAGGCAAAGAATTTGTTAAAGAGGTCAGCTTTTTCGTTTGCTACGATCACCAGATTGCGAGGCCTGTCCTGACGTAGTATTCTGAAGCTGAATAAGAGACATACATATAAGTATAATGACTATGAGACTGAAAACACAATATCATTTGGCTATTTTAACTATTTTTTTGCCTTGTTTAAATATTTCAACTTAATATATAATCTAGCTAATTAGCGCGCACTGTGATGGTTATTTTTGTTTTTGCTCTGAACTTAAGCTCAGTAATACAGTGGTAGCACCCTAGCATATCAGTAAACCACCTAGTTTCTCTGCAACTGAAGAAAAGCAAGGGTTGTGTTATGTAATGATGTGCCACACCATTTGCACCTCCCCAACTTTTCAAAATCTGATCTCCACTGACAGATACAGCTATAGTGTACATTTGTCTTGGTTTCGTATGCAAGCTAGACACACACTTGCATTCTCTGTATCCAATTGTGCACAAAAGGCTGCTTACAGATGTAAAAAACAAAACAAAACATCACTTTACTTTAAACTCAGCATGCTACTGCACCAAGCCCAGTACATGCTCATAGGAGGCATCACATTAGTTGGACCTGCTCAGCCAATGTCTGTATAGATTTTGGTACTTCAATGGGGCTTTTCTGGTGCTTTTATCTAATAGCTGACTGAATCAGCTATTAGATAAAAGTGACAAAAAACCTCCATTGAGGCGTGTGATCTATACAGATGCTGCAGAGCCCGGTCAAACTAATGCATTGCTTCTTCCAGTAAAGCGCAGGGGGGGTTTCATGTCTGTCAGCAGCCTCAGTTGCTTGATGCTCTTGTTTAAACTTTTATTCTGAATAGCAGCTGTTTGGTGTCTGTATGCCGAAACTAATTTTTGTAATGTAGGTCTTGATCCAGCATCTATTGAAGTCATTAACTTCATTCAATATTGGTTCATCCTTAATTCATCTTTCAGTTTTTATTACTATTGTTTTAGCCTGTGACTGGTTGGGAGTAGGCATATACCCAAATATTCAAGGTTCTGTATTCCTGGGATCACGTAAAAATGGCTTTGAATACCTTTTAGCACAAATCTGGTCCATAAATAAATAATACTGTAGAAGTTGTGCGTGAGTGATGGACTAACCAGGAAAATGGTTTTAATTATTCTAGATGGAACATATTTTAGCTATGGCCCATTACTATGTTAAATACAATCTAATAGTGTTATTTTGTGTTTCCTCCCGAATGCTTAGCTACCATATCCTTCCTCAGTTTGTGGGGCAATGGTTTCAGAAAATCAGAGCCACCTCAACCTTAGACTAACAATACTCTACACTAGCATGATAGCACTCGTCTTCTTTCTGATGTGGTATAATTTATCAATATACAACACCTTTTCACTAGGCAAAAGTGTAAAATGAATTTTACCCGCTAAACTGACATCTAATTGATGTCGTCTTAGTTGTGGGGGCACATGCCCCCCCAGCCAATTTCGCTGACCAGGGGAGGGGTGCCCCCTCGGCCAATCTTGTTGATGGGGAGGGGAGGTCCCCCACGGCCAATCGCAAGATGGCCGATCGCTGCAGCCGCTTCCAGGAGCACCACAATGCTCCATTCCCTGGTTGACACGTGCAGGGGGCACTGGCACTCCCAGCTGTCTCCCCTATCCATCACCTAGGTGGCTAGTGCGGCCAGTCAGGGGGTACACTGGCACTCTCAGGGGGTGCATGTGCACCCCCTTGCACCCTTTACGCATCACCACTGCATCTAATCCTTTCACTGTCTACTGCTGGCTACAATTATAAGAATTTAAGAGTAGGAACTTGTCTTCTTTTCTGTGTGGTATACACAGGACCTAGATCAGGTCTTGGTCCTGTTTTCCTCACCGTACCTAGAGCAAGATGAGCAATCAGGGTTGCTGACCAATGGACATATAGTTGAATGTCCACCATGGGATATGAAGTCAAGATACTGTTGGTTTGGAGTAATAAGTGGAACATGAAGTAGTCTGGAACAGAACTACTGAATATTACTGCCCTGAGTTGGGTGTTGGCATAGATGGCCCCGGGTTAGACAGGCAGGTGTCCTTGCCTCCTGACCTGCACTACCTGCTGAAAAATCTGGTTGTACCATGGAGCTTTTGCCATCCTGAATCTGAACCTGCTTTTGCGCCTGCCTTGATGTCACGTTGATTAACTTCACCTGAATGTTCAAATATTACATTAAAAAATGTATAGTCAGTGGTACTAGCAAGTAGTTTGCCTCACTACTTTTTGTTTCAGTGTTGCATTCCTTTTCTCTAGCCCCCTCCCCTAAACCAACAAATATCAGTTAACTATTATAGTAGCGCAAAGGGGATCAAAACTCATGATAGAGGCAATATCTTTTATTGGACCAACTAGATATTTGCAAACAAATTATTTCATTTAATAAAATAGCCTAGGGGTGAGTGTGCAAGCTTTTGGGCACACTTACCCTTCATCAGGCATAGGAGAGAGCAGCGACTGTAAAAGTTCTCCTGGATAGAAATGAAAATTCATATTTCAGAGAAGAGCTGAAGATGTGGTAAAGTTTCCTATTTGGAATAGTTCATTTTGTCCAGGTTAGGCGCAGAGAAAGGTTGAAAAAGTCTCCTTACCTCAACATTGTCTGGTGGCAAGCAGGATGTCAAAGCATATTTCCTTCAGGTTATGATATTTTGCAGAAGGGTGGAAAGATGGAAAGCTCTTCTGGGCAGGAATTTCTTTTGTGGTACGGTGTTGCTATGCTCACCAGAAAAGCAATTCCTGCCCAAAAGAGCTTTCCATCTTTCCACTCTTCTGCAAAATATGAAACCTCATAACCTGAAGGAAATATGCTTCTACATCCTGCTTGCCACCAGACAACTTTGAGGCAAAAAGACTTTTTCAACCTTTCTCTGTGCCTAACCTGGACAAAACGAACTATTCCAAACAAAAAAAATTTACTATACCTTCAGCTTTCCTGTGAACAATGCATTTTCATTTCTACCTAGGAGAACTTTTACAATCTCTGCTCTCTCCTATGCCTGGTGAAGGGCGAGTGTGCCCGAAAGCTTGCAAATAAATACAATAATTTGTTTACAAATAACTAATAGGTCTAATACAAGATATCACCTCTTCCATGAGTTTTGATTCCTTTTGCCTCTAGAACAATATGGCTACAACCTGGATATCTGACACAGTAGCATAAAGCACCTGACCACTCCCACTTAGGCAGTTAAATAGCTGGTTTGATTTTCAGAAGAGTCCACACTTTCTAGCCATGGGGTTTTCAAAAAATTGGTTTTCAACAAATGTCACAATCTTTCCATTTATTTTCAGGCTAGATGGAAAACAAGGGCCAGAAACTTGTTGGATGTCCTGAAACCTTTTTTTTTTTCCTGTTATGTTCTTGATCCCTGGTTTGGAAAAGTTTCCGGGATTTCACAAGTGCTTCACAGCCAGCATTTTCCTTCAGGGAGATGACTTTAAAAAGATAGCCTTATTTACGGGTACTGAACACTTTAAAATGATTCCCTTAGACTACAAGATCTTCAGGGCATTGGGCTTGGAGTCTGAAGTGACTATAAAGCATTGTACACCCCACTGTGCTAGAAGATGTCCTATCAATATGATACTGAACTTATTAACTGTTGTACAAGACATGGTAGCTCGTGTTTCTTTTAGCCATTATCTCTTCCGCTGATACATTAATCACTTAATGTAGGCCATTGCTAATCCTTAGGCATAAGGGTGATAAATATTCAGACATTTTTTCCTTATTAACATAATAATTCTCCTTTTTGCCTAATTATCGTTAAAGGATTATATTTTTTTCTCTTAACATTTAGCAACCCCAAAAGCTCGGTGTTTATTGATCAACACCTCACTGAGGCTTTTAATGTAACCACAAGGGCACTGTGAAGCTGAGACCCTTCTTTGTTCACAGAAGTGGGTACTGTTCAAGCAAATGAGGTTAACCTTGGCTTTAGGATTTCATGCAGCTTCTTTGAAAATGTATGTAATAATAATGACTTGTTGACAGCTCTCTATCAATAATGTGGCAGCGGATCGCGGTTGTGCCCAGGGGTATCGTTCCAGTTAGATCTGGAATACTGGCTTCCAAACAGAGGTTATTCTGCATGAGCAGATGAGGTCCATCTCACTTTGCTGCATGGAAATAACTGAAGGAGGTAATAGACCTTGACTCCACTGCAGTCCCAGGGAGAAGGGTCTTGTGGAAACAACAGACAACTGAAAGTCAAGTTGTCTTTACATGAAAGTTCAGCCACTGATTTGTTTTGTGATGCTGGACATATTACTTACCTTCTCCCTGCCTTAGTTTTCCGCTCTGTAAAATGAGATCATGTCTACCTTAGAAGAAGTGCTTGTAAATGGGAACTTGCAAAGCACTTCTTTCCCTTCAAGAAGGGAGCAGGAGTGGTAAAAGGCCTCTAGTGCTTCACGGAGCTGCATAGCCACCTTGAGAGCTCATCTGATTTCCACTTAAATGCCAATGAGGCTTGGCAACAGAAGTGGCTGTCCTTGTATTTCACGTGAATATTTTTCTGCCAAAAGGATTGTTCTAAGGATTTTTTTTTACTGTTGGGTACTTACTATGAAGTCAAGATCCATATTAGTACACTGAAGAGTTCTAATACCTGAAGGAGGGTGACGAAGTAATGCAGTATGAAGTGAGGACGGATTTACTTTTTGGGAAGAGGCCTTTGTCCCTGTCCTCCTCTTAATACGTTACACTCATTCCAGGAATCCTGGCACTTTAACTAAGGCCACTTTAGAAATTAAACATTTATGGCATGAGGCTATTTGATGATGCTATTAAGGCACATTGCCACTGCATTTCTGGGTTGTTGTGGGAGCAGCAAAAGATTGTTTCTTCTAATTAGTGTCAAGAAGCATATGGCACCGGACACAGGAAAGGATGTCTGAGTGTAATTTAATTAGATGAAGAGCGGTGGCTTGGTGGAACTTGCTGTGGTACTGAGACACCGGTAGATAACCTGTGGGTATGGAGTCAAGCAGAAGATAAGTCTCATGACACGAGATGTCAGAACTGTTAGGTGGTTTTGCCACTAGAAACAAAGAGTTGCAGGGCACCCCACAATGAGCACCGCGCTGACAGGGGCCAATCTGCAGTCTGCTTTATGCATTTATCCCCTCTTTGAGGAATTTAGCAGCCTGCTCTTTGTCTCTGCCGCGACTGTGCTGTGATATTGTAACGACCTGTGCTTCATAAAATGATAATTCCTTAATCATAAATTCAGCATTTGGTATTTAGACTAAACATTTGGGATCTGAATTAATGTTCGTACCCTGCAGCCTTTTTCTACAGGTCCTTTAGTTCCTGGTGGCCAAACTAGTCAAAGTAGAGTACTTGAAGTTAGTGTCCTTGTTCTATATTTAGGTGCCTAGATTTAAGTGCCCTTACTTTGTTATTTGTGTCTCAGTAATGCTGGGCGCCCAAAGAGCTGCTGGAGCTCTGTTAAGCCAATGCAACAGAAGTTTTCATCAGCTGATCTCCAGGGGGTTTTATTCATTTAAAAAAAAAGCCTAGCACCAGGATATGTTAAAAAGTGAAGTATATTGATTGGCTAACTGAAGCACAAAGACACTCCAGCAATCAATCAACAAGAGAGCTGGAAGTAGGAGACACGAGCCATAATTCCTAAGCTGCACTAACCATTTGATAGACTCCTTTCACGTGTTAATATACTTGTAGTTCTACAGAGCACAGCAACCCCCACTGGTTTGATCACTCATGCCTATAGAAACTGCCCCGGGTGCAAGCTACCACAGTCATGTTTCTTAAGCAGTTCATTATGACGACGACTCCTCTTTTTTACCAGACCTTGCCCAAGCCTAGAGAGGATTTGTGTGCCATCTAATGAAACTCCTGTGTTGAATTCTCATCGGCAATACCATGTAGAGTCCAGGCAGGTAAACTCTAGCAGGATTTGCCTCCAAACAGGGACTGCTGCCTCTTCTAGTCACCACACCGGGCCCATTCTTTTCATTTTGGGCACCTCCTTTTACCACCAAGGCATGGCAGGAAGGTACGCTTTGTCAAGTTGGGAGGCTGCCCTGAGTTGCTAGAGTGGCTTCACTGGGCATTTTTACATGTGCTTTAGGGGTGAGCACTTTAGGGGTGAGCACCAGCTCCAATAACCACTGTAATTAAAGTGCCCACAGGTGACTGTTGCCTCCTGGATTGGCGGGGGGGTGGACACCCTCCCCAGATCGTCTTGTATATCAGCATTTCCCCACCTCAGAATGGCGGTGAGGGCACTTTATCTAACGCTCATTGAAAGAGCGTTAGTTAAAGTGCCACTGTCTCCATTTTGAAGTGTGGGGATGCTGATACATGAGACGCAAAGACAGGCTGGGCCGTGGTAATTCCCAGGCTCCAGCAGACTACTAATTGAGTCTGCTCCGACTTGCTGTAATTACAACATGTTGGAGCACCTCCCGGTTCGCGTACAGGCACCCATGGGTGATTTCCTCCATCCTGCTCATCTTCAGGTGGCCTGTATCACCCAATCCACTAAATCTAGTTCTGAGCAGGGTGTCTCTGTCCTTAACTGGCCTCAGCCAACCCACTGTTATTCTATACCCAGGCGCTCTCTCTAGCCCCTGTTAATAGTCCTTAGCTAGGGATCCTAGTCACCACCCCTGCTCTCGGGCCTCTCCCAAAGGATTATAGTTTCTTGCTTTATGCCAGGGGCCAGCAACATACAGTCTGTAAACCAGGTCCAGCCTGCAGAGCCACTGGATTGAGCCCTTGGAGCCGCAGGGATCTGTCTGGGCCAGTGCAGCAGAAAGGGTTACACTGTATTGAAATGTTCTTGCCACTGCTGCAGTTTGGGGAATCTTGCTTAGTTAAGCAAACTGGGAACTTCTGTTCTTGATGAGCATGAGGTCAAAAGAAGTTCAGCATAAGTTCAGCAGTTAATTAGCAGCATGCAAGATGGAAAGGTACTAGGCAGTGTTTATTTAAGGAACCTTTAAACAGGTAGGAAATAGTTTGCCTGCTGTGAATAAAGTGTGTGAAACTGGCTGAATAAAATGCCACAAAGCTGATTTCAGAAGCCCAGGAGCCACAGGAGACAGCAAGTCAGACCCAATAAAGGCATTTAGGTGCCTGGCTCTTAATGTCCCGTTGAACTAAGTGTGACCTCAGATGTTTACATATTACCTCTGGTTGGCCCAGGGTAACTAAATAATATTCAGAGCTTTTTCTACCTTGTATACATATGTTTTAGAAAGCCGTTTCTCTTAAATGTCCAAGTGGATGGATGTAATGTAACAAGCAACACCTATTTTTATATAGTACACTACAGCAGTCGATCTCAAAGAGACTTACAAAGGAGACCAGTATCACTCTTTCTGCTCCATAGCTGAGAAACAGAGAGATGAAGTGACTTGACCAAGGCCAGCCAGCAACATTGCTGAGACTAGAACCCGCAATGCCGGAGTCTCAGTCCAGCGCACCACCCCCTAGTCTAGGCCATGTTGCTTATGTACCTTTAAAGAGATGGCTACTAGCAAACTTCTGCCTCAGGGAGGAATAAGGACTCTTGCAATCACTGTAGATACGTTCCTTCAATATAAAGTCAAAGCAGCCAGCGTTCCTTGGTGAGCTCTGCCGGCACAGGGTAGGTGCAGAACCAGGCACACGGGTTCTGCACTACTACTGCAGAACCCCGTGGTTAAGGGGGAGTCTGTGGAGGGAGGGAAGAGGGTATGGTGTATAGTTAAGGCAGTCATAAAGAGAGATGATTTAGATCCTTATACAAGCCCTATCATAGCCACCAAGATCCAAAATGGTCTGGGCACCAGTAGAATAGCCTAGGGACTTGCCTCCTGCCTTCAGGATGAATCCCGGCGTTGGAAGGGTGACTTCATGTCATGTCACAGGAGTTTCAATTGCCCTTGTCCCTCCTCTTAGTCACAACAAAGCATCTTTTCTTCCATTTCAGAGGGAGCAGTTTAATGTGACCATCCTGGCCATGGAAAAGGAGAGGGAACAAAATGGCCCACATGTACAATGCCACAACATGTAGCAGAGGACAGGACTGAGGGTTCCAGTTTATTCCAGTATAAAGACATGGAATGTCTTTTGAAAAATGTCTAGGCTCCTTTAACATGCCTGGCCCATTCCTGTGGGCAGCGCCACACCATGCAGGAGACTCCCAATTATTGCACAAATCCAGTGAAACTGTGGATTTCACTAGTAAGCAGCCATCAAATTAACTCTCTAGTTACAACAAACCAACCTGCTTTGAAGGTAAAAGCTAGTTCACTAACACTAGTTCACAGAACCACTTACCTGTGGCATCCTTGTTGATACAAGGGCTGTGCATGGCTAGACTTGATGTGATAGGATTATATTTTAAGTCAAAGTCATAAAATACAAATTACAATGTTTGAGTGAAGGGCTTTACAGAAGGAGACTCTTAGATGCATAGATACATATCCTGTCCTTGAGAAATGCTCCTGAAAACTGCTGGCACTCCTTTGTAAACAGAGCTCTATTATTCTTGCTAGAATTTTGTTTAGTATTTAATTTGTGATAGGTCTCATCTTTAAATCGTTTTTCTTTCCTTCCTTTGCATTATAAATCACATGCCAAGATAGCCATGGCACTATAAAGCATTAGAAATAAAGAAAGAAAGATTCTGTATTAAAAATTACGATTCAAGAAGTCATATTGCAAAAATAACATAGGATTGAAAAACAACCTGCCATTATTTCATGTGGGCCTTAACTCATATTCATAGATCAAATGCCCCTTTTAGTGAAAATATATCACACAGCTATATCCATGCTATCCTCACCCCATTACAAGCACCCAGCACACTTTTGGGTACTGTAAAAATAATAAATAATAACTATGGCCATCATCAAATACTTCCAAATGACAGAAGTAGCAATTTTGCCTGAGAAAGGACCAGGGAAAAAAACTGCAGGGCTAGGTTCATTCTCTAACAAACAGCATTTTCCATCTCATATTTTTCCTGTGAGTTTTTGCATTTGCAAGAGAAAAGGTGCTTGGATATAAACAACCTGATGACAACTTTGGATTTCAAAAACTGTGCATTACAACGGGCTAGCTCTAGCAGTGGCATAAATTTACCTAAAGCTCTGCAAACATAATAGAAGGTTTCCTGTCTTCAGAGACCTGGTGTCCTGAAAAAGACAAAGCAAACCATGGCTGAGGAACATAGGAATTGTTATAGTGGTCCCTGGTCCAGTAGCAGGTATTTCATTAGGAGGTTGCGGTAGGCAAGTTCTCTCTCCCTTCCCTCTCCACACCTGCCAGAGATCTCATCCAAGTTTCTAATGGTTACAGATGTTTTTCACTCCTGACCCAGGAGGCTGTGTAACCCTATAGACACGGTTATTAATTATGGCAACACTGGATGGACAAAGGAGATGGGTGGAAAAGCTTGAGGAGAAGCTGTGAAGGTGGCTCAGATGGAGTCAGATTTACTGGTCTCTCCAGGCTCCTATGGAACTTCTACAAGCCTCCTGGTTACTTGACTTCTACGCAGTTGTAAGCATCTGCAGGCTTTGACATACTTGTCAATTGGAGTGGATTCAATCTACTAAAATTGAGCTGAGCCTTCTACGTGTGCATAATAAGGGACTGCCTCTGTCATGAAGAGCTTACAGTGTAAGTAGAACGAAAGAAAAGTGTGCAGAAAAGCAGTGATCTCCATTTTATTGCTGGGGAGCTAATGTAAAAAACTACTTAGTCTCAGCCAATGCCCACTGAAGTCCAAGATTTTCCATTATCATCAAGTAGGCATTGGAACAGGTCAGAAGTGAGCAATGTAAGTTCACTCAGAAGTCTTTAGAAGAACCGGGAGTTGAAACAAGATTCCCCGAGTCCCAGCTCAGCCACTGCTTTAAATAAAAATAAGTAAAATCAGCAAACAGGAATTGATACAGTATTATTACAAAACATCCACAGATCATCATTTCGTGTTCAGCTAGCTCAACATACCAGCTCCTGGCTCATCTTCAATTCATTTCAAAATTAACTTGAAAGCAAAAGTTTTGAATACTGAAACAGAACATAGATTTCAATTTACAAACTCCCAAGATAAATTCGTACGCTTTGTATCCATTCTTTTATTTGAAGGAATTAATACAATGCATCTAGTGGGAGGCAGCTCTATGGAGGCACTAGGGACCATTCTGTGAAATGTTATGTTTGAGATGAATTACATGCAGGCTTCTTTGTATAACTGTGTGATTAGCAGTGTGTTTGGGACCTACAAGAGGGTCTTGGTACGGTTCCATCCCAGCTTTTCTTCCAATGCAAGTCGAGATATTGAGATGAGGGTTTCCCAGATGTTCCTAGCATGGCTTGAGGGATATTGCCTAGAGAAATTTGGTCCAACTGGTGACCCATGGACCACAAGCAACCTGGAGTGGTAAAATGGGCCCCTGCAGCAGCCTCTCCCACTCCTACATGGCAGGGGAGGTCCTGGCAGGGGCTGTGTACTTCTGAGAAGGGTGTGGGGGACCTCATCCTGCCAATGCATTGGGAGCAAGGACTTGTTCAGCCACAGTGAAGTTGGACAGCCCTGGCCTAGAACAGAACACTGGAGTCCCTTTGGAAGAAGCAAGGTGGGGGGGTTGTGACATCCTTTCTTGAACAAACTGATAATTGGGGGAAAAGCATGACAAGGTTTCAGGCACAAAGCACCCTGGACCATCATGGCTACAACAACACTGCATCCCTTTGGGGTCAGAGTTAGCACATTTCTATTAGAAATGCCTGTGAACAGAGAGCAGGCTGCTGGAGAACTCTTGTTCTCATTTAGCTAGGTAGTAGGGGTGTGCGAAACAGTCTGTATTCAACTGGGGCTGAATTCAAATCTGAATCGGGAGCAGTGATTTGATTCGAGTTGGATCACTGTCCCCTATTTGATTCGACCAAATCCGAATCTAAAGATTCGATGCCGATTTGGAGAATAAGCGATTCGGCCATAGACACAGCTTCAAATGTTTGTTCTACATACCTCAAGGTAGGAGGCGTGGCTCGTGAATGCTGCAATGCTGGGGCACATGGAGCATCCCACAGGAGCATGCCCCACCCCCATCCGCATGCTCCTGGGTTCTTTGCCAAGCATCAGAGAAGTGGACCGGAAGTACTTCTGGTCCACAATTGGGTCTGCCAGGGAGTGCATGGGGGGCCCCCTCCTGTGCTTCCCCTGGCTCAGCAATCAGCCATGGAGGGACCCCAGGTGCCCTCCCAGACCCAGGAGGCACCAGTTGCCAAGTTGGGGAGGCATTGGCACCCCCCTCCCACATGCTCCTCGGAGGACCCAGAAGTGGACTGGAAGTGCTTCTGCTTCACTCCTGGGTCTGCTGCTGAGCGTGCTAGGAACTCCTCCATGCTCCTGTGGGATGCTCCATCTGCCCCAGCATCGCAGTGTTGATGAGTCGCCTCATACCTTGAGGTATGTAGAAAAAACATTTAAAGCTGTGTCTACAGCCGAATCTCCAAATTGATTCAGAGGGTTCTGATATGATCTGGAGAGAATAAAGGGTCTCCTGATTCAATTCAGATTCAGAGGTTCAGCCACTGAATCAGGCTGAATCTCTGCTGAATCAAATCTGAGACCAAAGCTTCACACAACCCTGCTGGGTCCAACCCTCCCCCCATAGTGATCCCTGGATTCAGTAAAGAAAAACATACATGATTGAGAAAAACTAAATAATGAACATTATTGCAGAGCGGTAGGCAACATCTGCTCCTCCTTGGTCTCTCACTAGCTAGCTAGCTGCTCTCTACCATCTCCTAATTCCCAACAATCTGAGTCTCCTCTTAGAAAGCACCTTTAAATTGTAATATCTAACACTACACTCCCCCATATTTAGCAGTGCATGTACAATAAACCTGTTTTCAGGTCAGGTATCTGGTAACGGCTTCAGCCAAAGGTGGCAACCCCAACTCTAGCAGAACCTTATAACTCAGTCACTGATCAGACAATTGTGCCTAGGTCCTGGTGTGTGAGAAAATGTTCCTTGGTCCCTCTAGTCCTCTGTACCAGGAGTTGGCAATCTACGGCCTGTGGGCCAGATCTGGCCCTTGGACATGAGAGATTGGTAGTATCCAGCAGCCAGGGGTTTCAGCAGTGAGAACAGCGAGAAGAGGTGGTAATGGTAATGGTGGTGGTGGCAGCAGTGGCAGGGGTCTAATTCTCACTGCTCCATCCGTCCACTGCCCTCTACCCTGAGCTGAGTCATTCTGTCTCACTGCCTGTAAAATGCCAACCACTGCTCTATATGAACATAGCACTTCTGGGACATAGCTAACCTTGAACCTATGAAAATATTTTAGACATTGTAATTGTATAATTATATTACATTGATTAACTGTAGTATATACTTCTACTATACTGCATAATAATTATAATTACATTATATTGTATAATTGATGTGTTTAAACTCCTGCTTATTTTTAGCATAAGCATGATCCTTGTTCCTCTCAATTGCAAGACTTCCCCCAACTTTAAATGGGAATAAATGTGGATCCTATTGCAGCATTCTGTTCTCCATTTCAGCATGCTTGGATTAATTAGTGTTATAAATTATTTTTCTGTACTAGTTAAGTAATGGCAATGTCCTTTGCTTTATAAGTAGGGAAGATAAAGGTTTCATAGCTGAAAGATATTGTCTACAATTGATCTGTAAGCTCACTTATTTAAAGTAACTTAAAAAAAAAAAAAAGATTTTTAGGTTCTAGCTAAGATCAGAACTCCATTTTGCAAGGCTCTGTGTGAACCTCTCTCTCTGACTGAAGAGTCCTCACATAAGTAGACATGACAGACGAAGAAGGGAAGATAGGAAATATAATTCCTAATTTTAGAGATGGGGGCAGAAGTAACAACATGAAAAAGGTGGTAACATTTTCAAAAGGGGCATGCAGCTATGGCATTTAAGACACGTGGACTTAATTTTTTTCCGATACATGGATGCTAAACTCCCACAGATTTCTGAAAAAAGTGCCTAAATATTCTAAAGCAGTGGCATAACAATGTGGTCGGTCAGGCACCCAGGGCAGTTGCCCCACACAGGAACAGTAGCAACTTCTGGTTACTGCCACCATTGCCAGTGCAATCATGCAGCTAGGTTAGCAACTGTTTTTTCTAACACCCGACTCAAGTCGGGAGCTGGAGTGGCTGCTAGTTATGCCACTGCTCTGGAAGATCTGGGCCTTGAGCACTTTTGATAGCAATTAACCCAAGGTCACACAGGACGGCTATCCCTTGATACCCAGATAAACCACAAGAGAATCTGTCCTCTCTCTATTTCCACCTGCTGTGATTTGTACAGCATCACAAGTTCCTCTTCGATTACGTTCAGCTGCAGGAATAAAATGTTTTTTGCCCACCCTGTAAAGATATTTTTCCTTGCCCCTCATGGGCACATCCACACAAGCACGCATGTGCCTCTTGCAGCATCTCAAATCCCTTTGTGGATTTGAGACACTGTAGGAACAACAACAACAACAACAATGTTCCCCATGCAGCAAATTCGCAGTGCGGGGGTAAAATTAAATACCTGGATATCCAGGGGTCAAAAAGTATACCGTGGGGGAAAAAAGCAGGACAGGGCATAGTCCCAGACCATGCTTTGAGGCAACTGGAGGCTTGATCCTCCATAGAGATGTTCTGGTAGCCAGCCAGAGTATCTCTATGGCTAGCCCTTGCCCCACTGCTGAAGCACACTGCCTGCCTGGGTGGGTCAAGCAGCAGTGCAAGCTGCAGGAACCTGGACCCGGCTTTGTGGCAGGTAAGTAGGAGGCTGGGGGGGATTGGAGAAGGTGGGGGGAGGGGACCATGGAGGGGGCCCACCTGACTCCAGCACCCGGTTTATTCCTCCAACTCCCTATTGTTTCTCCCAAGGCTGGAGATGAGCAGGGGACTGGAGACAAGCAGGAGAAGAAGCAGGGGGATGGAGGTGAGTGGCAGGGCTGGTGGCAGCAGGGGAGGGCTCTGAGCCCTGCGGGGGGGGTGTGCTGTAGCCCCTGTGGGGGCTGAGACCCTGCAGGTAGGGCAGTCTGGGTTCTGTGGGGGGGGTTGTACACTGTTGGGGGGCAAAGGACCCACCCTTCCTACCACACCCCCACATACTCCCCCTACACCTACACACACTGACCCACATCCCCCCACACCCACCCACATTTCCCCACCCCACTTCCACCCACATTTCCCCACCCCACTTCCACCCACCTCCTGCAAACCCCGTAACCCCCCCATCACACACCCTGTTGTGTGATAAGGAAGCCAAAAGCAAACATTAACACATAGATATTTAGGATTTATTTTGTTATGATGAAGGAGACACTGGTAGGCTTCTAAATTGCTTTAACTTTGTAAATATAGCAGCAAAACATTGCCCATCTGATCAGTTCCTCTCTCTCTCTTATTCTAATTGTGGAAGAATATGGATTCTGGGGTAGTTTAAAAAGTGAATTTGGGATGGTGCTTCAGCATTCCAGTTGGCACAAAGCGTAGTGTCCCCAGATACTAATTGCCCAGACCCCAGAAGCTCCTGAGGGCAAGGAGCCTTGAGCTGCTGGCCAGGACAGGTTGTTATACTGCTGGGGGCAGCACAGGTGCTGGCCCTGGGCTCTAGCTCCCCCTGGCTGCAGACCTGGGAGGATCCAGGCAGGGTTATTTTGCCCCAAGTGGCAGAATTTGCCCCACACTGAAGTGCATGTCTGGGCATGTGCACGGAGGCAAAAAACCCTGCCTCAGATTCACACCGCTTCCATTTGAGCTGCTGCAAGCACATGTGCCTGCACGTGTAGACGCACCCCACATTTCAGATGTCCCATTGTACTGAACAATATAAAAAATGAAAACTCCTCTGCCCCCCAGTTGTCATTTCTGCTTGTTCATGGTGTGCCCTCTAGTCACATCAAAGAATTTTGTGCGAGATATAATAATGAGCTCTCGCTTAATTTAAGTTCCTAAAATGTTGCCAGCTCTTCTCTTTTCTTACCCTGTGCAATTAACTCCATGAATTACTCGTATGTCTGTAGTTCAAAGATCATAATAAGCTGCCTTTTCAAAGTGATTCAATCTTTAGTGGGGTTTTTCATTTGAGTGATGACATGGTGATATCACAGGAAGAACTTGCCAAAAACTCTTTCTAGGGGGTAATAAATCCACATAGTAAACATCCACTCAAGTAAAACTGAAGGAAAAAGACACAATGGAGATTTGCCATAAGTAGGTAACTTCCTATCTTAGCAGATGTTTTACTTCTACAGTCATCATCTCTCACAGGCAATGTGTTACACTCTGAATTAGTCTGAGACAATAAAAACAACAGCCTCACTCCTTGCTTCCAGTTTCTTTATACATTATTCAATCCATTTTGCCAGTTCCCTGGAAAAATCAACTGTATGCCCCTTTCTCATAGCTGTGCTGTGAGCACCAAAACAGCAATTTGGATAGATACTTCTGTTTTCTGATACCCAGAAGTAAGAGGATGCAGTCCATACCATGCATACACTTTTCCCCCACTTAGGATATGCCAGGATCCTTAAACCATGCAATGCTATGTAAAAAAAAGCAAGCAAAAAACCCCCAATAAAGCAATAAAACAAATGCACTTTCTGGTTTCTTGGGAGAAATGCAGTATGAAAACAAATTAAATAAAACACTTGCTTTAGAGTTTGCTGTCAATGTAAAAATTAAGGAATTCATTTCTAATGTGGAAGGACACTGTCAAGACTATTAAGTGCAGTCTTTAACTTGATGCTATGCTGTTGTTTGGCAGGCACTGTCTGTGTGCTTAAAAGGGCAGAAATGGTACTTACCCCTAGGAAATTATCTTCTACACTAGGACCCAGACACACCACATAACACCCATGTAGGTTAGTTGAGTTATATACACCAAGGAATGTATACTGGGATACAGAGCGGACGGACAATTAGATATCCCATAGTAACTTCCAGACTAGGCACTATGGGAGTGCCTAGCCTGTCCATATAGAGCAAATAGCCACTCCAAAATAACTGGACACAAGACACCTGCACTCCTTTCACACTATTATACTTCTACGACTGTTTTTTTCATGGGATGAGTCTACACTGGATTCTAGTAACCTGCACTGGGGTAAAGCTGTGTTGTGTCTACTCTTTTTTGTGTAGATGATTGATCAGATTGTGACAGATTGTGATGATGTAAACAAGTTGTGGATCCAAGTTCTTAGATAATATGGTTTGATACATAACCAGAAGAGGTTCAGTTTCTAAGTTGCGTTGGTGACCTATGAATCCAAAATTTTGCCAGCTTATTTCTGGAAGCTTTAGGTAGAAGGCATATTTCAGAGGGATCTAAATGATAATGGAGTCATTGCCTCCAACAGTGTTTAGGAGTTGGTCATCATGGGTAAAATATCTAAAGTGCTTAAATGACTTTGGAGTCTAGGGCAGATTTTTAAGAGTATTTAGGCATGTGAAGGTTCATAGATTGTTAGATTCATAGATTGTTAGGGCTGGAAGGGACTTTGCAGATCATCAGGTCCAGCCCGCGAAGATGCTGATACGCACCTAGGCTAAGGACCTCTAACAGAACAGAAGTTCAGTGCACGTAAACCAGTTTCAAGATGACTGCTTACAGGTAAGATCCTACAAGGAGAGATTGAGGGACCTGAATCTCTTCATCCTCCACAAAAGAAGGCTGAGAGGGGATCTTGTAGCCATCTACAAATTCATTGAGAGGGGGGCGGGGGAGGGTGCAGCAAGGAATAGGGGATACTCTGTTTACCAGGGCACCCCTTGGGGTTACTAGGAATGGCTGTAAACAACAAACAACGGCCATAAACTGATGGAGAGCAGATTTAGATTAGACATTAGGAAAAATTTCTTTATAGTGAGGGTTGCCAAAATCTGGAATGGGCTTCCAAGGGAGTTGGTGCTCTCCCCTACCTTGGAGGTATCATAGTATTATAGTACCTAGGGTCAGAAGGGGCCTAGAGCAGGCCATCTAGTCTGACCCCCCGCCAATGGCAGGAAACGAGTGCCAGGGTCACAGGACC
>JAGPOW010000261.1:250847323-250872663 GCA_030014935.1 Caiman crocodilus | reverse complement strand
ACGCGAGGCACCCCAGGGAGGCACTCGGAGCCTGGAAGGTGGGCGGGCGCAGGGAGGTGGGCGGCTCAAAACAGGAGCGCCCCCTACTGGCCCGCCACAGCCCCTGCTCAGAAAAGCTTCTGATCTAAGTAGGCAAGGAAAACCCATAGTGGATAAAGAAAAAATGATCAACAAGATGGCAGCAAATAGTATAATCACTAGAAATAAGGCTGGAAGGGGCCTCATGGGGCCAAGTAATCTATCTCCCTGTCTGAAAAGAGAACCAATGGTACCTAAACCATCTCTCATGGATAGTTAGTTGTCTAACCTTCTCTGGAAAACCACCAAGCATGGAGATTCCATATACCTCCCTTGGTACCATATTCCAATGCTTACCTGTCCTTGCAGTCAGATGTATTTTCCTCATGTTTGCCCTAACTCTTCAGTGCCACAATTTAAACCCATTACTTCTTGTCCTATACCCAGTGAATATGGAGGCGAGTTCATACCCTCTTTGCAGTGTCCTTTTTCATGTCGAAAGGCTTCTGTCTCATTTCCCTTCCATCTTCCCCTTCGCCCCAGACTAAGCAAAACCAGCTCTTTTTCAATCTTACATCCTAGGCCACATTTTCTAGGCTTTTGATGATTTTTGTTACTTTCTTCTGGACTCCTTTCAGTTAATCCATATCTTTGCTGAAGTGTGAGGCCCAGAACTCCAGCAGAGATCTTGCTAGTGCTAAATAGCATGGAAGGATTACTTTGCACATCTTACACATGTTGCAAATTTTTATACCTCCCAGTATAGCACTAACTTTTACAACAGCACAGCCTTGTTGACTTGTTTGGTTTGTGATCCATTATAACCCTCAGGTCCCTTTTCGGAGAAGTGCTACGTCTCCAGTTGTCCTTTTGCAATCGGACTGTTGACTATTCCCATCTATGTGTAGCACTTTGCACATGCCCTTGTTAAATTGTATTCTATTTTTCCAAGTGAAATCACAAACATGTAGAGATAATTTTGAATTCTGATCCCTTTCTCCAAAATTCTTTTAGTCCCTCCCAGTTTGGAATGAATTGGAAGTGTGTTAGGATACTAGTTCCAGTTTTGCTGGCGGGGGGAGAAGGTAGAGAGAGATGTTCCATAGAAAGAAAAATGGTGAGAGAGCGGAAAGTGAAAGGAAGGGGTATGGAAGGCTAGGGACACAAAAGGATAAGAAGAGCAGATGTAGAAGTCAAGGTTAACGGGGAGGTTGGAGCTGTTTAATGTAGTGGCTTATGACAAGATTGTACCTACCATTTTATCCCAGATCCACATGATGGTGTAGAACACTACTTTTAACTGCCTCCATACTGGATATCTGTGCAGGGTCTGCCCTCTTCTTAGCACCCAGAGGTGTTTTCATTCCACTTCATCTTGAAAATCCCTTAGAAACATTCATGAATTTATCAAGAAAATGAAAGCAATCAGTTGAACCACTCCATTTTGAGAACAACATTGATTCTGCCTGTATAGATCCCTGGGATGAACCAGGTGCCAAATAGAAGAGAATCTTTGGCATGGCTTCATTCACCCTGTGGACCTTATTAGAAAATTTAAATGACTATACCTGCTAAAGGAGTGCATCTGAAATCTATGCAACATACCAAATTTGTGCTCTCATTTACATTAATTTATACCTGGAGTAAGTCAGTAGTGAAGTAAGAAGAGAATCTGATCCAGCACCTGTTGTTGATATATAGATTGATTGTGGAGAGATTGATTGAAACATTATTTCAGAAATATAGCATAGCCAATACCATGACTTCAAGTGTCATCTTAGCTCTACTGGCATGAATATGTGACATTTATTAATAGAGGTACTGAAGGACTGGCATATTTAAATCCTGTTGATATCATCAGCCAAATTACTTCTCCATTACTTATTGATTACAGATATGCTTGGCATGGAATATGTGGGTTTTTATATAAATGGGAAATAGCAAAATTCAGTAGCCAGGCACTCCATGTAATTGTTAAGTTCTCAACAAGCTTCAGCCAAGGCACTCTAAACCAGTGGTTCTTAACCAGGGGCCTGCAGCTCCCTGGGGGTCCACAAGGAGGTTTCAGGGGTCCACCCAGCTGGGTCTGGCCCAGTCCAGCATGGAAAGGAGCTGACTCAGCCCCCCTGGGCTGAGGTGGGTCCTGAGGAAGGGGCGAGGGAGAGGTCCACAACCTCCATCTGCCCATAAGTGGTGCTGTGGGCAGGTGGGCAAGGCTCTGCATTGCTACTGCTCAGATGAGTGGGGTCCTGGGGCTCCTTGGCTCTTAGCCTCAGGTGCAGCAAGCAAGGCTATGCAGGCAGGGCTGGAGGGCTGGGCAGTTGTTGTAGCACAGTTATTTATAGCATGCTATAAAAATAGCATGGGGGGGCACGCTCAGGAAAAAAAAGGTTGAGACTCCCTCCTCTAGACACCCCCATTCACCTAGCAAAGGGCAATCCATTTTCGGAGTGGGAGGATTCACTAAGAACATACCTTTCATGTGTTCCTCACATTGAACTGTTTATTTTCAATGTAATACCAAGATGAAGGCAAAACCCTCATCTTTTCATCTAACTTGGCACCCAGTAAGGTTAGGAGGCCATGTCTTCATAAACTGGTAGAAAAACAAATAAACAGCTTTGAATGGAACAATTTGCTATAAAAGAAACCACATCTAAATGTGTTTTAGGAACCTGTTGAGCACAATTTTTTTTTATAATTATGATATTATTTTTTGCCTTCCTCATTTTGGTTTGATATCTTATTATTTTGATCTATTTCACTTAGACTGCTGTATTATATAATATACAGATCCTAATATTGCAGAGTTTATTTTTAAAAGCTTCTTTTGAACCCATTTTAAGGAAAAGTTATGTAGACACTGCTTTCCTCTTGTTATTTATGCTTTCATTAATAGTAGCTATTTGAGATTGTATTGCATATTTACTCATGTACATCAAATACTTTTCCTCCAAAAAAATCAATACTACAACATTGGGATTAACTAGGGAAGCTGATTTTCTAACTGGAATAGAAGCACCCTGCTTTGATTTTTTTTGCACAGCAAAGCAGCAGTGGCATTACTATTCAGGCAGCTGAGGGAATTAGTTGACTTAATGGTCCATTGTTCTTCACTCCACCAGTGTTAACAGTCTTATTTCTTCTTTTAATGTTCTTGATTTCAACAAATCAAGATAACTTTTCTTAGGGCAGTTTTACTGTCTGCTACATGCTCCCAGTCTCTATTTTCCTATTTTCCACCCATGAAGACTGTTTAGCTCTTTCCAAAATCAGAATCATATATCCACCCATGGAGACCAGTCTTCAGCAGCAGCTAGGTTTCAACTTTTAGTTAGGAAAGAAAGGAAGTTCAAGTCACCTCAAGATTAGCCTCTGCCCCTTTTCTATCTCGCCATAACTCTGGAAAAATCTATTTTCCTTCATTCAGCCTTTCTAAAAACAAGGTACAGTAAATGTTTTATTTGGGGGCAGGTGTGAGAAAATACAGTGTCTGTCCCCATTAGCAGAAGTACAGTAATCTGTGCATTGTTCATGTTATCAGGCTGCTGATTTAAAGTGTCCAGGAATTATATGAAATATATACTTTGAGTATTGCTGAGTTGATCTCTGCCATGTGATTTTCAACCTCTGCCGTCCTGCAGATTTACATGTTAAGTAAGTTAGGACAAAATATGTCACTTTTTCCTTCAGACCTGGCAAGTAGCAATTTCATGTTTTCAGGAGTCCTTTTGACATTTTGCAGATTTATTAATACATTTTAAATATATCTGGATTTTCCCATCCAAACTTTATGTTTCAAGGGGTCATGACATCCAAATACATTTGAAAAAACACTCAATGAACTAATATGCTTAGGTTAAAAAAAACATAAGTGCACAAGGACAACTTACAGAGCTCCTGTTCACAAGATCTTACCTAGGGCTAACTCCAGTTCTGAAAGAACATCTTAACAAATAACAACACACAAATAATTCTTTCTATAAGTTTTGAAGGGAGAATTGTAACCTCTTATGCAATTGAAACACGTGTTAGAATGGTTAGTGTCTAGTCTATACACATCAGTAACTCCACCACCCAAACATCCATTTGCTCTGCTTTCACAACGTACAAGACAAAATGTTAGAAGAAGGAGGTCTCCTAAGCTGTGATAAGTAGCTGACTCAATTTTTTTTTCAACTTCTGCTTTGTAAATGTCACAAACACTTTCTTCAGTTGGTGCATAGTCAACTGCTCACCATAAATCCTGGTTAACATCATGAATGATGAAGAAGGGTACTTTATAAAGAGCTAATTGGATAAGTGCTTAGGTGCTAATAACGGGCACTTCAATTTAGTTGTCTGATAACTTTAGGTACCCCTAACCAGTCAAACCCTGTAAGCATCCATCTGTCCATCATATGGCCTTTGGTGTTGATGGAAGCTCAGCATAAGGAAAGGGTTGTACAATTGTGTCCTTGAGAGGCTTAACAACCCATTCATTGGTGGGTGGTTTGCTTTCTGCATCTGTGCGTATGACCCATTGACATGTATATGCAAGCTGAAATACGTCTCCCACCGTTATCCAACAAATGGTATTTCATGTATAGCTGAGGAGTATTATAGTCCTTTCCTGCAATGACCCTTGTGTGGTGGCATAGTAGGGGATGCTGCTATACAGAGATACCCACCTCACTGTGCCTGGCCCAAAAACCTTACTTCAGGGGTCTTCCTCAGGGAGCCTACAGTTGGCCATCCCACTTCCTGGAGAACCCCCATAAGTCTGGGGTAACACTGCCGCCACCCGGGCACTGGTCTCTGTCAGGGTCTATGCAGCCTGGGGCACAAAGACCCCCAAAGCCTTGGGTGTGCTTTGCTCAAAGTAAAGTTTCTGAGTACTTCTTTCAGCCCAAAGCACCTCTAGATAGCATCAGGAAGAACAGGGGGAAAATTAAAAAACAAGAAAAAACTTTGCTGGCCAGACAGGGGTCAGAAGACTGCTCTCCCTCTCTGTGCCCTTCTCAGCATGCCACCAATGCAGGATGTAACCCAACACATTTATTGATTGGAGGTGGGTAGGACGAGGTGAGTCAGAGTACACTTTGAGCAAACAAAAGCAGCTTGAGTCTTTACAGAGACTAGTTACAGTGACCCTTTTAAGACATGACTTGCCTAAAAGTAATTCTTAACTCCTGGCAGGTTTCCACATGTCTACTTACAGAAATCACCAGGCCACTGCCTGGGGTACATGCTTGTGGTTTCAAGATGCCCACACTGGAAAAAAGAGAAAAGAGAGCACTCCTTCCACACCTCCACCCCCTGGGGCATTTTATTTGGTCAGGTCACCTGATTGAGCAGGTATGGCAAGGGATCACCTGGGCTGACCCAAGTGCAGGTCAGAGAGAGGAGGGATTCCTTCACATCTTGTGCTGCCCCTCTTTATACCTAGGCTTGCCAAGAGCTGCTGCCTGTCAGCCAGTGGCCTCAGATAATTTGGCATTCATGTTCCAAGACAGGTTCTGAAGCAGCAGGGACAAAGACCCTGAAAGTGTAAGAGCCATGCATGAACCTGACTACTTTGCAAGCACACTCATCCTTAATATGAAATGGCTTGTCTGAATTGGGTGTAGACTCCAAGCTTCATAGGCAAATTAGCCGAAACCTTTAGCTGAGGAAAGCTTGGGGACCTTTGCTTTATGGGATGCAGTATCCAACAGGCAGGAAAGGAGTTATAGAGCAATGGAACATCATTGTTAATGGGCAATAATGTATGTAACTGTATTTGTTTTGCACTGAGGATTTACCAGACATCCAAACTGGAGTGAGCTGACATGGTTAGGAGCCATTTTCCATGCCTTGGAGACAGATAAATGAAGAGCTTTGAGCTTTTTATTAGATCTGCAGTGTCTAGCAATATAGTCAGTAGATGACTGACTTAGTATTAACAACTGCAAGTTAAGCAGTCTGAAAAATGTAGTTTTGTATTCAGTGAAGTAGAAAGCATAACTTCTCCAGTGTGAAGAAAAAGTTGGAATGTTATTGCAAGGCATTTGAGCAAGTAAGTTTTAATATTTGTAGTTCCAGAAATTGAACCAGTTTCATGAAACATCAACTTCTTGCATATGAAACATAAGTCTTATGTTCTTATGTGCTGAAGTCATGGGTAGGTTTGTGATCAAAGATTGGACAGGGAATGGCATGTGAACAATCCCCAAGAAATGCCTGCCTATGACATTAAAACATCCATCTTTATTAATGGCTACTTCTATCTCTTAGGAAGAATTCCCTTTCATGAACAGACTGAATGCAATAAAACTTTAAGATAGATGAGGCTTCGGTGTCATGCATAGGCATCCTGGATGAAATCCCAGATATGTTGAAATAAAAGGCAAAACTTCCATTGATCTCAAGGAGCCAAGATTCCACCCTCTAGCTGTATATTTCCAGCTTTAGAAACAGGACTTGGCTCCAGTCTCCTGGCTGCCTGATCCAGGGCACTGTTCTTTTAAAAGGCTTTGATATCTGCCAGCTAGAACCAGTTGTTTGCTATACATAAGCCTAGGTTACACACTGCTTAATAGAACTCAGACCCCGAAGAACGGAGAATTATTTTGCATTCCTTGGCACCTTGCCCTGAAGAGAAAACTAGAACAATTGAAAGTCCCACCGGGGTTGAAACTTTCTAGAAATTTGTAAGACAGGAGAAGAGGCAAAGAGTGCTGCCTCTGTATTTACAAGCAATGGATGGCAGTGAGCAGAGATCGAAGGTAGCTTTGTTTCTGACAGTGGGTGTTCTCAAGTATCTGCACTGTTTATTAGTGTCCGGTTAACTTTGTCAAAGAGAATAACTATTAAGATGGGGTGTGGGTAGAATTAATGGGTGCCCTAAATTGAAGCAGTGGGTTTTAAAAAATACTGCTTCAGTTTAGGGGTGATCAAACCCCTGTGTTGTGCACATACCTTACCTGCCTCTCTGGCGGGGAGGGGAGGGTGAGCTGCCAATGGGCAGAGTGGTTCCTGGGCTGTGGTGCGGAGCTTGTGCTTCCCTCCATGGCAGCGGTGCCCCCCCACCCCCAGGCAGCACCCACCCACAAGCACCTAACTTGGGCAGTCCCAGAGGGCACTGCAGCCTCAGAGAGAAGCACTGGGCCGCCATAAAGTTCAGGCAAGCAGGCAGGCTCCAGCAAGGTGGGGAAAAAAAAATCAGACTCACTGCTTTTCTTGGGTGGAGCAAGAAAATCAGGCTCTTGCTTTTCTTCAGCTTCCTGCAGAGCCGTGGAGCTGCACAGAGCCCAGTGCTTCACTCTGCGGCTGTAGGGGCAGCAAACAAAAACTCCTCAAAGGAGTTTTAGTTTGTTTCACCCCAAGTCATTTAAGGCACGTTAGACCGTTGAATTTCCAACAGTGGCTGGAATTAATGCAGCATACGCCACTAAGGTGTGCATACACTGACACCACTAAAGCGGTGCAAAAGCATTTAGCCCACTTTAAAGTGTTGTGCACACATGCCTGTCATTTAGTCTGAACATGGCCCTTAACTACAGAAATTTGAGCAGTACTGCACTCCACATAAAACTGAAATATACAAAAGATACGTTTTTATCCAGAGAGCAAAAAGAGGTGAAAGCCCAGACAATCTAAGGCTGAAGAGCCAATCTTGCTATTTTATGGGGATAACTGAGCTATTGATTTGGAATAAAAGCTAAGCAATATAGCACTGAAAGACCCAGAGTTATGATCCTTGACTAGACAATTAGAATTCACCACGCAAATTCCAGACAGAAGCTTATGGAGGGTAGATAGTACTCTGACACTGTAGACATGATGGAGAATTCAAAATACAACACAGACAAGAAGTAGAAGGTTTAAGAGACTCAGAGTTGGAGGGCACAAAAATAATAAAATAAATATAACATACATCGCTTGAACATGCAGAGGGAAACAGAATAACCCAGTGCTGTTTTCCAGTACTTGGAAAGAGATAGAAAAACTTTTACAATGCATATCTCTTTGAAAGAGATTGCAAGCACTGGTAGAGTGAGCATATTAGTGGACAAAGATAAGAGTACCACTAGGTCAGAGCAATAATCCATAAGAATAATGGATCGTATTGCAACAGCAGGTGTTTGGACTATTTATTAATTTTAAGTTGGACATGGGTGTGCAATATCAGTGTGGTACCAGAAAAATGTCCAGAGCAGTGAAAAAGCTGTGGGTAACAAAAGATAAATGGTGACAATCAGGGCTGATAGTTTTGATCCAGTAGTTATGATCACAAGGTGGTGTGTGTACTAACTGGGTAGGTATTAAAAAGTCTCTCATAGTATGGGGCTATAACAGGGCAGTCTGGCCCTTTAAAAGAGGTAGACAGCCCTGAGGTAAAAACCCAGCTGTGGGAGATTCATGGGCAGTTAAAAGCCCAAGGAGAGAGAACAAAGTTGAGCTGGGAAAGAGAGGTTTGCTGGCTGCAAACAGACTGAAAGTTAGAGGAGATTGCATCTAGAAGAGCCAGAGCTAAAGGGTCTTCTGCTGCCGCCTGGAAAAATTAGAAAGGTTTGCTTTACCCATGTATTTGTTTATTTCAACCAAGGATAATTGTTTCATGCTTGAGGACTTGCTGAGGGGCTCCCAAGGGACCAAAGCCAGACAGCAAGGCTGTCAGGTACCCAAGCTGGCTCACAGGCTATTGTTTGCATTTTTGGAAGGACTTCTAAGAGAAAAAAGCCCACATGCACAGCGGCTGATGCACTGACTTGTTTACAGAGGCAAACAGTAGGCATTAGGGTTGTGTGAAATTTCACCGGACATTTCGTTTTGATACGATTTTGACTAATTTCGAGGTCAAAACAGCAAAATTGGAACAAAACAAAGGCCATTGAAATAGCCTCAAAACAAAATGAGGCTAGTCGAAACGTTTCAAAAATCGAAATGTTTCAACCACAGACTGGGGATGGGAAGTAAGTCCAGCTGGGCTGCCTTCCCATCTCCTGTGCAAGATCCAGCAGGGGATGGGAAGTCAGCCCAGCTGGGTTGCTAGATCCCCATTCTTGGCACTAGATCGTGCTGGGGACAGGAGGCAGCCCAACTGGGCTTCTTTCCCATCCCTGGCACTAGATTGCATGGGGGACAGGAGGCAACCCAGCTGGGCTGCTTCCCCATCCCCAGTGCTAGATCACACAGGGGGCGGGAGGCAGCTGAGTTGGGCTGTTTCCCCATCCCTGGTGCTAGATTGCGTGGCGTGTGGAAGGCAGCCCACCTAGACTGACTCTCCATCCCAAGTGAAACATAGAAACAGCATTGAAACAGAGTCAAAACAGCCTTTCTGTTTCGATGGAACAAAACGGAACAGCTGTTTTGACTCAAAATTAGATTTGAAATGAAACACTGTTCTGTCGAACCATCGACACTGAAGGCAAAACGGAACAGAGCTGTTTCACACAACCCTAGTAGGAATGGATCCGGGAAGGGGGTTGCATTGTTGCTCTCATTTCTTCAGCAATTTTGCTGTCTGTTAGCCATTCCTGATAATATATATATTTTATATTTTGTAGCCCTTTTTAGCTTTTGCTTAAAAACCTTAACTTGGGTGTAGAAATGACTTCCAGTAAAGTGTTAGATGTACTGTCAAGATGCTTAAGAAGAATAGATTTTGTTGTACGTATCTGAATAAGGGACAAGCATTAATAACTACGGGATAAATAAAACATCAGTTTGCCTAGTTTTTTCATTGTTTAAAAAACTTTATATATAATCTAGAAATTTAGTGCATATTCCAATAACGTTACTCATTTTTGGTTTGATCTTAAGCCAAATACTATAGCCCTAGGCCCTCAGCATATAAGTAAATACTTTAGTTTCTCTTTAACTGGAGAAAGATGTGTTGTGTTGTATGTGATGATGCACAGCAATATCTGTGCCCCTCCCCCTTTTCAAAATCCTAGATCTGCCCATGCAAACAGGTATCTATAATTGGCTTTAAAATGTGTCAGATGAAAGGGGTGCGCTCACTGAAGAACCATGGGATTAAAACAATTAAGGGAGAGTCTGAGTGTATTTTTAGGAGACAGAAAAATTCTAAGTTTGTTTATAGATGTTATGTTTTTCTAAGTTTAATCCAGATTACAGCCATCACTATATCTATCTAGCTATCTATCGATCGATCGATAATATTTATTTATTTACGCATGCAAGCGCCGCAGTGCTGCGTGATTTGAAAAGCACCCAGTGCTGCAACGTGTGCAGTTGTGTAAGTGGTGAAATGCATGTCAGTGCGAAGAAAACGGTGATGGTGCACTTTTGAACTAAAACACCTTGGTGGTGCTTTAATTCAAAAGTGCATTGTCACAGGCTAGCTGGGCACTGTGAGTAGATCAATTTAGCCACTAGGCTGTTTGGTTTGGGATTGAGGAGGCAGAGTTGGGCGTACAGCAGTGGCAAGTTTATTATAGTTTATACACACACAACAGTTAACAGAAGGATAAATGCGATAAGCAAATAATACAGTATTAAAGAGCTAATAGTAAGTAATAACAACAGCTAAATAAATCAATCTGTCACAGGCCAGCTGGGCACTGCGAGGGTATCAGAAACTGGCTGATTAAAACAACAAATAGACAGACATGAGCTGGCAACATATCGATAGTCCCTCAATGCCAGGTGCGCGCCAGGTGATTCCAGTGAAGTCAGGCGTCCCCAATCGATGCTGTCAGAGGAATTACTGGGGAAAATTCCTTGATCAGGATCCGATCCTCTCTCACACTGGGAGTCCAGGGTCCAGGTGTGGAGCAGCAGTGACCATTCTGTTCCCTCCTTCCTGCTGCTCACCTGATGCATGCGCTTTTTACACCTGTCTTATGCTAATCTGTTGGCTTTAGAGCCATTCACAATCTTGTTCTATTGCTATTACCCTGTGGGATGAAAAGGTGTTAAAAATTATTATAAAATGTTACTACGCAGACTTGGGTTTATCCAACAAGCAAATTAGAATGCAGCATCTTCAGGTCTGAAGTTAACATTGCTCCACCTGAATCCAACCCCTTTAGATCCCGCTGACTATGCTTTTTTGAGATGTGCTTTCCTGGAATGTGCTGGGTAGGCCAGGCAGTTGAATCCAGTTTTTATGATTATCAAAGCTAAATTCTGAGCAAGAAAAAACTGTTAGGTCAGCTAATTTTACAACCATACCTTTGTTTTTGAGGCCTAGTCAGTTTTACAAACAGTTACAAGTTACATTTGCGGGTTACAAAAATACAAGCTTTATTAGACAAAAATTCCAAATGCCTCTAAGAAGCACATATTTATTGCTTGTTAATTTGTTCGGTTCTTGCCGTCACGGTGTACCACCACCATTTTCTGCACACTGACATACATTTTACCACTTATACAACTGCACATGGCACAGCACAGTGCACGTCAGCTCACACGTGGAGCAAACTCAATTAATTGCATCTGCTCTGAAGCAGTGCGGACAGGAAGGTACATGTATAAATGCCCTAAAACTGGCTGTAGTTTAAATTAACTAATCCTCATTGAGCAAGGATTAAAGTTAATGCAACTAGGGTAGTCCAAATTAGACAATTTAAATTGTATTAATTAACATCGATACATGGCATTGCTTTTAGGGAAAACAGTCCTCAGGAACTCAGATAAGCATTCCTTAGGAATGCAGATAAGCATGGCAAATATAAATACCCTCAAGGGAAACTCAGTTGGGTTTTTGCAACACAACAGAAACTATCAAGCACAAAGTAACACCTTTACAAAATCATATGTGCCAACCACACCATACCCGTGACTAAGTACCAGTATCTCGAATAAGCCTCCAGCCCTGTCCAAGCATACAGGTTACTGGTTTGTGAGGAAGAGGGAAAATCCCCTGATTATTTATTAACTCTTAATTCAAATTGAGATTTGATTAAACTGTACGATGCAAATCGGTAAACACGGCTTAGAAAATGGTGAGTCTATCTACAAACAGTCTAAAAGTATAAAGTAGAGCTGAAACAACCCAGTTGCCTAGTCATATGGCCATTACCTTAAGGCAGAGGCTACAAAGGACATGAGTAGTGTTTTTATCGCTCTATGCCAGTGGTGCTAAACCTACAGCTGTGGGCTACATCTAGCCCCCAAAGTGACTGCGTCTGGCCTGTGAGGCAAGAGATCAGCTGCAAGCAGCTCAGCTTGGCCTGTCATTTCTTGTCCTGCACTGTGCCATTTATCCCCTTTGCAGCTCTCTCTCTTCTCCCTCTGATGTTGGCAGCCGCCTCCTTCCTGCTTTTTCCACCCCACCTTGGCTCTACTGGAGGGACGTAGTGCCTGCAGCGTATCTGGGTGGCGAGCCCCTGGCCCACCACTCAGAAAGGTTGAGCTCTACGGCTGTAGGTATAAGAAGGCAATAAAAAAATCCAATTAATAGAAAGAGCACATTTGCTGGGCATTTAGGGAAAATATATTCACTTGGCTGTAGGACTCCAAGAATAAATAAATGAAGAAGAACCCACTTTGCGGTGTGGGGACAGAAAGCCAGTGGATAAGGAACATTGGTCTGAATAAAGAATATGAGAGACTTAAGTAGTGTAATTGAAGGGGGACCTGTCCTGAGGCACTATGGGTACCTATACGTGAGCAGCAAGGCTGCTCTGACATGCTGTAATTACAGCGCATCAGAGCAGACTCGATTAATTGAGGCTACTGGAGCGTGGTAAGGTAATTACCATGCTCCGGCAGACTCCAGCGTTTTGTGTATCAGTGTCCCCACACCTAAAAGAGGTGGGGGAGCACTAACTAAAGCTCGCTCAAGCTTTAAATAAAGCATCCTTTCACCAGTTTTAAACACAAGGATGCTGATACACAAGACGCTGCAGGCACTTTAAATTACAGTGGCTTTCAGAGCCTTTCTAATTAAAGTGTCCCCTCCCCATCCCCTCCACTCCTGGAGCATGCGTATAAATGCCCTTTGACAGCAAGCACAAAACAAGGGCATCCCAGGCACGCTCCAAAGAGGACATTGGCATAGTCCTCTCGCATCGGATTGGTCCAAACTGGACCGTAATGGGTTATGACACATATGCCAATGTGTTCTAGGGACCTTGTTGGGATGTACTTGTGCCCACCTTTTCTCAGAATCAAGAATGCCTATTGTCGTCATTTCCTCCCAAGTTTATGATCACCTTCACTGTGCAGCCAGTTCCTTATTATCTACCTCAGTAAGACATAAAATAGAGAATCCCATGCTCGTATTCTTAATTTATTTTAAAGAGAAGGTTCCCCTTGTAACACATTCTCTCCCCCTTTGCTATCTGCTTAGGGATGCATTCTTTAGTGGCTTAGTATGACGTGCTTCTGTGGCATAAACCAGGGCTCAGTGAAGTAAGTGGAAAGACTCCCTTTGATTTCAGTGGGCTCTGGATCAGACTCGATGAAGTGAGGTTATAATCTGAGTGAATCATGTCCATCTGGGAGTGAAAGTGCATTGAAACAAGTCAGGGCTATTAGCAGGGTTACACCCCCATTCAAGCTGGTAGAAGTAGATTCCATTATGTTTGATAGCATTTCTTTTATTGTTATGAAACCCACACAGGAAGCACATAAAAGAAATGCATGCAAATCTGCTTATTAAATAGATTAAACAGGCAGGTTATTAGCTCCCCAAATACAGTTTACTTTATCAGCGTGGCATCAAAGGCTGCCTGTGATGTTCTTAGGGTTTTACCATAGTTGTTTGAATATAGGCAAAGCAATAAAGATATCCCTGCTCTTCTGAAGAGATCGCTTGCTCAGATTAGCGTTCAGAAATCTCCAGTACACCAGTAAAAACCCACTCGAGGCAAGCAATAGCAGAAGAGCACAAGCAAGACGGCTATTAGTAAGGACAAACTTTATCAGCATTTTGCTGCAGGTGAAACAAGTGATGAGCAAGATGAAAGGATTCCAAATACTGCAAGCACTGGAAAGGGAAAATTTACCGAGTGATGAATGTCAGTCTAAGGATCAAAAGTTTATGCAGCTGGGAGATGAGAAGAACACAGCCTGCCCGTAAAGCACCATAAAAGCAATTAGAAAATGTCCAGCCTTGAGAAACATAAGTCATCTTTAAAGAGTGCCAAGAAACAATATGTAATGGATTTGCTTCTTTGCTCCTTCTGCACTGGGCTTCTTAACAGAATCAGAATGAGTTTTAGCTGTGCAACAATGGCAAAATTAATCCCTTCCAGAATTTGGACACAGGGCCTATGTACCACTTAAGTCTTAGTTTCCTCTTATCTGCAGAAGCATAAATCTTTATCTCTGTAAGGATTTTATGCTGCTGCCCATCACTATAGTATCTAAAATCATATCTGAGCCTGACTATGGGCCAGGAGCTGACCTAAATAACATTGTAATCTATTTTCCTTAGCAGGAACAGAAGGGCAAAGGGTTTTTTTGTTTGTCTCCTTAAACAAATACGTTAGTTATGATATATATCATACGCTTTTCTTTTCCGTGAGAGGAGAGCAGAAGAAAAAGACCTCATGGAATAACAGTCCATGGGATTCATTCCTTATTGATTCTAGAAAGTGAGCGAGTGTGTTCTTCAGTCACCTTTACTCAGGCAGTACTGAAGTATGTATGACATTTCAAGCACTTACTTAAGTCTTACTGAGAGCTCCCAGTGAATGAGGCCTGGGCTTAAGCATCTCTTTAGAATAGAAATAGTTGGCAACATTTTTAAGAGCACCTAATGTATGTAGCCTCCAAAGGGTTTAGGAACTTACGTGCCATTGCTTCCAGGTCAAGGTAAACAGCTAAAGACCCAGACATAATGATTTAGGAACTTGTTGAAAAGGGAGCTTAGATTCCCGGAGACATTTCAGATACATATATACTATAACCGAGCAGCAGTATGCCTCACCAGGGGCACACCTGGGTCCCCCCACCTTCCTGCTCCCTACTTCATGTGGCACTCACAAATCCATTCACCATAATGCATATTTCCAACGTGGGAGCAGAATTAGCTACAGAGAAATCCTGGTATCTCAAAAAACTTCAGCAGAAAAAAGTGAGGCAGTGCACGTGTCTGCAGCATGCGCTGCCAGAAATGGGAGCCTGGCCTGCCAGAGCCACACTCCAGCTGCCAGCCAGGCGCTGCACTGCCAGATCGCTGTCGCTGAAGCCCCGGAAGGCCCTCGGGACCCCAGGTAAGGCTGCTGGGCCCAGTCTAGGTGCTGGCCCCAGCCTCCCTTACCACACTTGGGGCAATTTGCTGCATGCCAAAGTGCATGTGCAGGGATGTGCCCAGGGACAACTAGCAGCGGCACAAATATGTGCCACTGCTAGTGATCCCCAGGGAAACATACGTTCCCTTCAGTTGAAGGTGCAATATATTCCCGCTCATGTGGACACAACCTTTGAGTCCAGCACACTTGAGAATAGCCACTGGGAACAACTCTGGAGCAGCCTCACAGGCCTGTTACCAGGTTTGGAGCTTGTGAAAATGAGCAGGCGGGCAGAATATGTTTGGGAGTGTCCCTACTGCGTAGATGTACTTTTAGATATCTTTGACAACTGTACCTGCTTTCCTGAATCAAAGTGCACTGTCATAAAAAGCCAGGAGGTGCAAGGACTAATAGACAGCACAGTTCCCCTGCCTCCTTTTAGCAACAATCTCTTGCCTCTCTTGTGTGTTGCTACTTCTCTGTCCAGAGGTGTGGGTGATATCCACTAATCTTGTGACAGCACCCAGAACAAAAAGTTAATGCTCAAGCCCACAATATTTATGATGCCAAACTATTTTTATTTCTTTTTGACAGCTCTGCAGCAGAATGTTTATATCCCATTCAGTCAAAGGCTCGCCGTGTTCAGTGACAGGACTGACGCCTGACAACAGGGTAGACAGGACATATTTCATCTGAGCATCAGAGTCAGAAGTACCAGGCCAGTTTTCCCTACACATTTATTTCTCAGCGGCTCTTTCATCATCAGGCATCTTGGTGAGCACAGGCAAAACCAATTCCCTTTATTCCAACAGTAGACAACATCTCTAATCGTGGTAATTAAACTGGTCTTCTCCTCTGATTCTTCCAGCTCATGGTAGTGGTTAAGATAATGCCTGCAATGGCACGTCTCACTGAAGCTGTACATATACTTGCTTCTTTTAGTGGCTGATCTTTTAGAAAAAAGAACAAAACTGTTCTGAGTCCAACAAACACATTTAGTTTTAAAAAGAATAATTTGATCATTTTTAACTTGAATTAAATTTTGGTCTCAAATTGTTTTGAAATAACAACATTTGGTATTTTAGTTAGGAAATGGAAAACTGTTTGTATTCTTTTCCAAATTTTCCCTCCCCCCCCCCCTTTTTTTGCCAAAGAACGTTTGCAGAAATAGATATGGGCTTTTTAATGCTCCCCTGCTCTACATGCGGCAGTTTGTTGAATCAGGGGTAGGCAATCCCTGGCATGGGTGCCAGAGTCTGGCATGCAAAGGCATTTTGCTTGGCACGCATGCCTCGGGGCACACAGCAGGAAAGTGCCCTGCCATGGCAAGGATTGGGCCACTTATGGCTCCCCCACTGTCTGCCCCGGCACACCAGCATCTTACAAGTCGAGGCTGTGGGTGCTTTTGGCACTCTGCCCAAAAACATTGCTGACCCCCGGTATAAACTATCCAAAGTCAGCATCCTGTAAGTTTATTCGTCATCATTATCAGCACTGTCATGTAGCGCTGTCCATAAGACCATAAGACATCCAAGCTCTTTTCAAAAATGACTGAAGGAAGATGAGCCACAGAGTTTATATGGTCTGCCAAAAGCAACACAGGTTGTCAGAGGAAGAATAAGGAAGAGAACCATGAATGCTTATTCCCAGTGCTGTTTGTCCTCCAGGTCCCCGTGACCTCTGTGTTTTGTAAATCACTGGGGAAACTTCCAGTGCTCTGCAATAAATAATAACTCTCTACATGTATAATTCCATAATTTGAGTGTGTTGAGTGGCGCGTGAAATTGTTGGAATACCAAATGGGCTTCTCACAGTGATAAAGGTGAATTGCTTGGTGGAAGAGGGAGAAGTGAAAGGTGCTGATCTGATATTTATATAGGGCAGCAGATATATAGTGTCCTCCTGACCTCAAGCTAAACTCAGAATCGAGGAGGTGAGCTTCGGTTCTTTTTAGGGAATGCAGTGACACAGAGCGCAGAGGGAAACCATCTTCCATTTCACAGTGCTGTGTCTTTTCCAGTCCAGGCAAACCTGACCTATTCCAAGACTGAAAATCATACTCCAGATTTTTAAAGGCATTGAGGTGCAGAAAGATGTAAATAGGCACAAAAAGGGTCAAGAACCAAGTACCTATTGATTTTAATGAGAATTGAGTCCTTTTAAAAATTCTACCCAGCCTCTATTTGCATGTCCAAGCAGTATTTTTAAAAAGATGACATGAACTGCCCAATTTAAAAGTGAACATGGTCACTGTAATGTGGACACTACATGAGTGGTTAAAAAAAACCCCAAAACAAACTAAATGGGTTTTTTTTGCCTTCCCTGGCCTTTGCTAGAGGGAATGAATGTCACAAACTAGTGATAAATCCTTGAAAGATATCATCTGACTTCCAACCCCATCCCAATACTCCTTCTGGTCATCAAGACAAAATTACTGATACTAATAGACAGGACTTTATTAAGTTGACAAAAGTGGTATAACTAGGAGTAATGGAATGAAATTGCCAGGGGGAAAGACAATATCATCTAGCTGTCAGTAAGTATTTCTTGACAACATATTAATAATGGTCTAGGAACCGATCCCTCAAATTGATGGCTACGTCATCCTCTGAGTCCCTTGAATCCGGACTGGATGAAGCATTGCATATAGCAGCTGAGCTGTTTATTTGCCCATTGGATTTTGGCACACAATTCCCAGGTGTTCAAATCCTCTAGGAAGCTTAAAGAATTTCAACAATTTTGTAGTTATAACCCTGCACTGGCAGAGTGAAGTTGATAGACTAAGTTTCATATAGGTGCCGGTTTCATCTCCCCAACTGAACAAGAAAGGGAGTTTCACAACTGGGCACCTAAGCCTATTTGAAGTCAGTGGAAATTAGGTACCTGACTGCCTCTGAATTGGCTTAAAGGGTTTTAGATTTAGAGGATACTCTTCTTTATCAGTGCGTGCTCTAGAAATAGGATTAGGAAAATATCCAGTCCAGCTCAGGAGGTTATAAGTATAAAGATCTATGAATGAATAAGAAAACACCTTAATCATAGAAACAAATCTCATCTCTTCACCTTTTCTCTCCAGTCCACACAAACTACATAATTCAGTGCCTACTGCCAGCGCTGATCCAGGGGTCTGGTTCCAGACTCTGCCTGAGCATTTGCTTGTCCTGGCTGCGGGGGGTAACCTGTGTTTTCTTGCTACTGAATTTTCCTGTTTGCTGATGTTGGTACAACCAGTAAAGTGCAGGCTGGTAGAGACTGAAGATTTTTGCTTTCTTTAAATTCCTTTCTGTCTGCTTGCTGTTGTCAGAGGCCGTAAGGCATCATCAAGCTGAATGTTGGAATATAGGAAACATTTGTAAGTACAGGAATTTGGTTTTTATTGGTGCTGTTGTTTGCTTTACCCTGGCCAGCTCCTGAGTTTTCTCTTTAATCTCTGTGTCCTTCAGCTTGATTTTTTTCCCCATAGTTTCTCTTTACTTGTGTAAAAAGCCTATTTAAAAACTTAAAGCATGTCACTTCATCTTCCACTTTCAATGCCCAAAGCACCATACATCAGTGCAACCTTCTGCACATCATTCCAGCCTTTGCTAGAAGAAATGAATGCCATCAACCTCTGCTAAATCCTTCAGAGCGTCTCTTCTCTGACTCCCCCTGCACATTCTGGTTGGCAAGACAAAAGATAATCGTGCTGTTGATGTGCAGCTTGCCATGGCATATATGTGGCATTAGTGAATGAGAGGTGAAGATGAAGAGTCCAGTATAAAACTAAGTAAAGGTGCTTAGTGAAAAGAAATGTAATTAATGTTAGAATTCAGATCATTGGCTTTTGAGTCCACTGATCTCCTGGACTGCAGTAAAATGCCATTGAAAGGAGGCTACTCAAATCATGAGCCATGACCTAGGACCCCTGGACCTAGCAAGTATTTTGAAGTCGCATTTGCGTGCTCCATCTGACAAATTGTAGTCCCCACTGACAACTTGTAGTCCCCCCTATACAATAGCCTGCTTATGTTTCCCTCTAACGCTGTCAAACACATCAGTGACTTTAATCACAAGTAAGAATGCCTGAAAAGAGCAGAAAATGGATGTGCAGAATCAGCTTTGGCTATGAATCTGCTCCTGTTCCCTTCACAATAAAAAGGTTAGATCTGAGGATGAAATGCCTTCCCAAGGGAAGCAGGGGAGGTTCTGTTCCTGGGGGTATTCACATTCATGGAAAAACATTAGAAACATTTTATATTGCAGTAATTCCCACGGGCCACAGCCCTGCTGTCCTGGGCACTGGGTAAATAGGGAGTGTTCAGTGTAAAGGAGGTTGAATGCACACTAAGGTGGATGAGACACAGGGGTGAGTGGAGAGAACAACCAGTACTGACTAACCGGTTGTATGTGCCTAGCTGACGACTTGGAGAAACTAATCATAATGTTAAAAATCATAATTATTTTCATGACTTTTTATGGCTGAAGAGAATATAGGAGCCTGCACATGGTAGCTACACGGATACGTAGTTGGTGTATATTGACACACTCTAAAATATGCAGTTACGTAGGCTCTGACTTTTATTTTTGCTCCGGGGGAGATGGAGTGGCTAAGATGCTGAGATGAGGACATGTGGAAGATTTTATGCATTTCAGGTAAAAACCCTCTTCCTGAGGGGGGTGAGGGCCCTCAGGCCCCCACATACTGAGCACCTGTGTGCAGTTAGTCATGTAGCCTACATTAGACCTGGGTAAAGGGGGTTAAGAGAAAGTTACAATATGATGGGGAGAAGGGGATAAAAAGACCCTGCACATGTTAACTGCATCGGTACAGAGTTGTAAGGTAAGAAGAAGTTCTCAGACAACGGTGTTAGCATGCAGTGTATATACCTAGCCAGTCCCTCGCTCTAGAGAAGGAGCTGTTAGCAGCAGGTGAAGCAGCTAGATGGCATAATGGATCTCTCCACCCTTATATTATTCTGTATGACCAGAATTCGGTTGAGAAGATGCTAGGTTTCAGCGACTACAATGTTGCTGCTGTTACTTTCAATAGGGGTTGTTCCTCTTAAGTAAGTATTTTTGGTTGCACGTCTCCTGTGCATGTTGCTAATGTAGGTGGGAATTCCCAGGGAAATGCTTTTTAAGGTACAAAATTCATAGAAATCGGGCAGTCCACTTCTTTCTGCAATAGGAAATCGGCCCCTTTCAAGTGCTTTCTTACATGGATGAGTCTGAATGTGCTAGTACTATACTTCTCAGTACAGCAGGACTTTTATTTGAATACCATGATAACTATTATACAATAAATCCATAAGTAATTATCAATGCTCCATTACACCTTGTCACAGGGTATTGCTGGCAACTGTCCCTGGATTCTGTCAATGGCTGGGTCCACAATCCTCCATCCCCTCTTGCTTGCCTGCTACACCTGGATGTTGAATAAGTTGGGGAAACCCCAAACCCATTTGTCACCATCTCATCTTAATCCACATCACAGTTGCTAGCTGGGTCCAGACCCTTTCCAGGGGTCTCTGCCCTGCTACATACAAGGCTCTTTCCTGGCCAGGCCACCAGGCCTTCTTGTGACCCTCCTGGGTCTAGAACCTTTGATTTTGCTGGTAATGTCCCAGGTTTTGAAACCAGTGCTCCTACCACACCGTAGCCCAAGTACAGACAAAGGCTTTTGTGTCAGTCCCTGCTATGTGGCCTCCACATCGTTCATTATAGGCACACCCAGAGCACCAGTTGTTAACAATGCAGATATCTTTCTTTGGACTGTCCTGCCCACTAAACAAAGGAAGTCCCCAAACATAAACTTTGCCCCACCAGGCCCCCCAAAATGAGAAAGCTCACGCCGCTCACTGCTGCAGCGATCCCTTTGGCTTTGACGTCACTCCTTGTGTGTCCAAGAGTCTGGCCAGCCAGTTTCCAAGGTGGCTTCTCTCTCCCTTTACGTGCCAACCTTGCAGGCTCCCCTGCCAAGCCTCTTTTTCCATGTTGGCAGCCAGGCATCTGTTTTATGCCCCTGCCCCTCCCCTCTTTCTGACCAACCCCTTCCGTTCAGTCCTGCCCAGGCGATCCTCCATAACAACATGCAACTCTCAGAAGGGGCAGACCCACAGCTGTGGGCTACCCCATGTCCATCCCATGTCCTCCCCCCAGGAACAAGAGTGTAACCTCCCAGGGATGTAATCCCCTGTTACACGCCTGGCTTCAAAAGATAAGGCCTTATCAGATATTCTAGGACAGTTACATACTGCCAGTAAAAATCAGGTCTAACATCCCATCTCATTTTTATGGAAGTCTAATTATTATTTTGATTTATTATTGCTTGGTATTTGCAATTTCTCACCTAAATGTGCCACATCCATGTAAATCAGTAGGTGCCTAGACTTTATGCATGCCGAAAAGCTAAGTGTTGCAGTGTAATTTCCAGGAAAAGAATGATATTAATAATGATATTAATAAAGGCACTTATTGATACACAGAATGTAATGACAAAAGGGCCAGATTCTGTTATGCTAGTGTAAGCAGGAGAAACTTCACAGCTGCTGCTGATATATAGCATTTCATTTAGGAATAGAGGCCCCCAGTTGAGATTGGGACTCTTTACAGGCACATCGTAAGAAACTGTTTTAATATTACGCTGAAATGAGCAGGTGTAAGAAAGTCATGTTATTCCCATTTCAGAGATGGAAAACTGAGGCCCAAAGGGCTCGATCCACAAAGCAGAGTAACTTTTAGGTGCTTTGCTACCTGGTGGAATTCACAACATCCAGTTAGGCTCTGGGTTCCCTATATAATATATGGCCAGTCACTGTATTTACTATCTGTCCAACTGCAAAGTTACATTTTTCTAAAGGGATTCTTATATTCCTGCAGGTCTGTACCTTTTAAACTAAAACACAGCTAGACACCAGGGTACTAATGTCCACCATTTTGACTGAGATTCACCTGGACATGGTGAAGCACAGGAAGGGGTTACCCAGAGAGGTGGTGGAATCTCCATCCTTGGAGGTTTTTAAGGCCTGGTTCAACAAAGCCTTGGCTGGAATGACCTACTTGGGGATGGTCCCACTTGGAGCAGGGGTTGGATTAGATGACCTCCTGAGGTCCCTACCAATCCCAATTTGCTATAAGTTTATGATTCTAAGTAATCTTAAATCAATTTACAGGGGTATAGATTGTAGCCGTTTTGTTCTAAGGACATAGACAGACAAGGATCTTTGGATACAAAAAACCTCAATTTTTGTGTTAGATCAACTCATTTTATTAGACCAACTTAAATCATTTTGGGATTCAGTAGCAGGGCACTTGAAAGACTAAGGCACCTGACCAGCACATTTTTGTAGGTTCACCTGAGAGAGCCTATTTGGACAATTCATGTCTCGATGCTCCAGCCAACACTTTCCACAGTCTCAGCGATTCCTTTGTCCTTCAGCCTGTCAGTAGACTAAAGTAGACTAAAGATGCTCATAAGATTGATTTCACTCCAGCAAACATCACTGTGTGTCTCATGGCAGTCTTCATGCTTGGCATCTCTAAGGTGTCACAGACTGTAATTTTGAACTGACTAATTAGGGGAGGCAGTTATTATATATCTACATAAGAGTTCTCATGAAAGAATATATTAGGCTAACTTATTGGCAATTTTTTTTCTCTAAATTATCCGTTATTTATTGCAGTGTGTGAATAAGTACTTCAAGCACTTCCTTGCCCTTTAGTTAAAAAGGGATCGTGCTGTGTATCTGATGGATTATCTTTATTTTCATATATATATTTATAGAGTGGGGAGAGAGAGAGAGAATTGACTTGTTTGAGGGAAATACTCATTACCTCGTATTTCGCTTTCAACTAGAAGAAGGGAATATTTTAAGAGTTGCATAATACAATTAGCAAGGGCAATATACTTGACAGTCCTGCTGAATAAGTAAAATGTAGCAACAAAGGAGCTACTAAATACTGCTGTCAACAGTGCCCAATAAGAAACCGGACATCACTCAGGGCAGTGGCTCAGCTCCACTTTTAGTGAGAGTGGCCTGGAAACAATACAAAGAATGAGGTACCCGGTTTAGCTAGGAGCAAATATATGTGCCCCGATGTGAGAGTTGATGCCGAGTTTTCCTGCAGTGAAATCGTCATCTCACACTAGGATCAAGTGTTCTCGTAGAGCTCTTCTGCCATGACTTTGATGGAAAAGGAGGATAAAAGATAGAAATGATCATAGGAGATAAAATGGCTGTTATTGACTCAAGCACTGGCTCCTCCTTGCAGGGGTCTACCATCCCCAAACCCTGCCCTATCCACACTAGGTGTTCGACACTTGCGATTATCAGTCTTCATCTCCAGGAGGTCTGGCTCCTTGGTTGTCTGGTCCCAGTTCGACAGGCCTTCTCCTCACCCTGGCCACTTGCCCCGTTCTTCTCTGCACAGGTCCCAACCTGGCCACTCCCTCATTCAAATCCCACCCTAGACTCTCAGGGCTGGGTCCCGAGACTCCTTCCTGATTTACATAATGCCTTTGTCAGACCCTGACTCCATGCGGCACCCAATGACTAGGGACATGACGATCCAATTGGTCATGGATCCTGTTACTCCTTAGCCAGAGCAAGCACGGAGCAAACACCAGCACACATTGCTTGCAACAGCTTTATTCAGAATGGAGACAGCTTTGGACAAGGGTCCCAAAAAAAGCAACAAACCGGGGACCTGCATTGAACATTAGTTCTTTTCACATTTTATACACCTTGGTTCACACATATTAACATTTACTCCATCCATGTCCCTCCTTTGGTTCCACCCATTTCTCCTCCCACCTCAAGCTCCACCTCTGTTTACTGTTTGCTTCCTTAGCATGGTATTGCCTATGCATTTCATTCATTTACATGCCTCTCTGCTAAGAGCGCGTGCGGAAGACTCTGACCTCTGCTTCTTTCAGTCACTTGCAGTTTCTCGCTGGGTCTTTCTGGTTTTCTTGCTGACTTCAGCCCCATCTCCAAGGCTGTACTTCTGCTTTATCTCCTGATGATAGCTAGTGGGCTGCATCTTATTTTACCCAACACATTATTCATTTTGCACCCTATCTTTTGTTAAGAATCTGCTTACTTAAGTGTTAGCAGAGTTAGTTGCTGTTAATATATCATCCAGCCTTGTGACTAGCGGCTTTTGTTGAGGTTACTTTTAATATATTGTCCAGCCTTGTGACCAGCAGCTTTTGCTGAGACACAGGAAAAAGACTTCATTCAGCTGCACACCTTGTACTCCCCAAAATTCATATCGTTACTCTAACACCCCAAATCCATATCATTACCCTAACAGCCTTCTTCACTTTTCTTCTCTTCTAGATTTCCGGAGTGGTTCACCACACCCTCCGGGATCAGACTCACCAACTGGGATGTCATCACCATAGATTCATAGATTGTTAGGGGCTGGAAGGGACCTCTCAAGATTGTCAGGTCCAGCCCTCCTGCACTAGGAGGTTATTTGCCCCCAGATGGAGCACTTTACATTTCTCAGTGTTGAACCTCATCTGTTTCCTATTCACCCACCTCTCCAGCTTGTCCAGGTCTGCCTGCATCTGCAGTCTATCTGCAGACGTGACCATCCTCCCCCATAACTTAGTGTCATTTGCGGACTTGGCCAGTGAGCTCTTCACCCCCACAGTCAAATCATTGATAAAAGTATTGAAAAGCACTGTGCACCCATCTGGCTTTGAACACCTGCTCACGTGGTGCTTTAGTCTGTGCTGTAAAGGGTGTGCATTCGATAGCTGCATGAAACCCCTGTCTCAGGGACCACCCCCAAACTTGCCTGCCATGACTTTAAATGTTATGCCAGTGGAGCGGGTAGCCTCTGGAGAGTCCTCAGGAGTGATCACGTTGCAAGCCGGATGTTTATGGAGCTCAACCTCCCCTACACCCCAACCATATGCCAGGGTTGGGACTCCAGGTCTTAAGGCAGCCGTTCCTCCAGCATGGGTGTCCCTAAGTTTCATCACCTCTTTGAGGCCCTAGGCTTTTGTCCGTTCACTTCCCATGAATGGGATGGTGAATTAACTTAGCCCCTGTGTCCAGAGTCCCCTGCTACTGACAGGATCTGCTCCTGAGGCCTGTTCAAGTGCCCTTGCACCAATAAATGGAAAAGAAAAAAGGAAACCCCCCCCCCCCCCGCAAA
>JAGPOW010000261.1:250836373-250847223 GCA_030014935.1 Caiman crocodilus | reverse complement strand
CCCGCAAATCCAGGGTTGTATGGGCCAATCCCGTCAGCTTTCCTGCCTGCACCCGGCAAGGTTCTCCCCAACATCGTTCCCTCGATGTCTCCCTTCCTTTTTCATCCCCAGCCCATCTCCATGGCCCAATACCTGGGAGTGACCAGGCAGGTGAGCCTCTATATCCCCAGAGTCAGTTGCAGCCTCTTTCCCCGAGTCTTCATCCTTGTCTCTGGAGACTGGAGCCTCCTATGCCATGCTCCCTCAGCAGTGTTTGGAGTTCATCACCCTGAGCACTCCCCACTGTCTGGGGTTTGACTGGTGCAAGGAGCCCCTGCAGGCTTTGATGCCGCTCCCTGCCCAGGTTGCCTTTGATCACACCGGCGCAGCCCACTACCGGCATGAGGAGCCTCCACCACCTCTAATTCCTCCTGCCTCTTCACTGGTGCTTGCCTTTATTCCCTCCAGCTGGTGATTCCTTCTGACATCACCCACCAGCCTTAATTGAATAAAGACATGACTTGTGAACTATGCAGGCTCTCTCCTCCACTCCTCTGGCATTGTCTCCCCTGCAGGTAAGTAACCATTTTTTTTTTTGTATTCGTCCTTGCCATGTCCCAAGGGTGTAATTCCCAGGTCATTTTTCTTGTTGTTCCCAGGACACACTGGACCAAGTACAGACCCCTGAGGGACACCACTGACTACCTCTCACCAGGACAACACAGATCTGTTTATGAGAACTCCCTGGGTCCTACCTCACAGCCAGTTTCCTACTTATTGAACTGTTGAGCAGTTAAGCCCACAGTTTTCCAATTTTCCCATGAGAAGATCATGGGTTTCTAGATTAAAGGCCTTTTGGGAAGTCTAGGTATATAATGTTGACCTCCTCTCCCATGTCCAGGTGGGAGAGATACCTGGTTGTAGAAGGAGATGAGATTGGTAAGACAGGACCTGCCCACGATAAAGCCATGCTGGCTGTCATTCAGAATCCTACCCTCAATGAGTGAGTTGCATGTAGATTTCTTGATGAGTTTTTGTAGGATTTTCCCTGGGATAGAAGTTAGACTGATTAGCTGGTTGGTCACCTCGTCTCCTGCCCTTTGCAGGTGAGTGGGCTGCTGGGGCTCTTCCTTGAATCCCAGGGTTGATCCCCCTCTGCTGGCGACTCTCTGCCTTCTCCCCATCTCTTCCTCAGGTTTCTTTCTTCAGGATCGACACCGACTGCCTTGTCGGTGTCCCTTTAATTCCCCACATTGATCAACTGGCTTCATCGTGGCACTTCGCAATTGGCTGCTTTTCCTGCCCCTCCAGCTGATATTGTTAATTGCTGCTAGCATGGCCTTTCTCCCGTTTGAGTTTGCCACACTTCCCTTCCCTGTCTGGAACCTGCCCTGTAAATTTCTCTTCATTTCTTTACCTTTTGTGTTCTTGTGGCAGGGCATGTTAGCTGCCCTGTCACACCCAACCTGCACAGGGATTTATGCCATTGAATGCTGCAATCTTGGCATACTTCCCAGTTTTTGAGGCAGGCATCCAGTGGTGTCATGACTTGGGGTTTAGGGTGATGAAGAACAGGTTCCTCAAAAGTCCAGGTGCTGAGCAGGGAAGCAGCTGAGCTAGCCAAGAGGAAATGCAGAATAGGAGGGCATATTGTTAACCCTGCCCCTCTCCATGACTCAGAGACTTCATTCGGAGGTGCAGGGAACTACCTCCCTCCACTTAGCCCTGATACCTCTCCTGGAGTTATCTACCCAAGTCCTTTTCAAAATCAGAACTTTCCTTCAAATGGCAAGCAAAGGAGATGGCTCTGCTACCTCCTTTTCATCTAGTAACTCTCATTAGAGTGCACAGGCAGGATATAGGAGACCTGACCATAATTTCCTCCTATGTCTAAGGGAATTGGAACCTGCATCTCCTACATCCCAGTAGTGTATATGGGTGTGTATGTGCGAGTGGATGGAGTGTTCTTGTCAGGAGCCATAATAGGCCACTCTGGCCAAACTAATTAGTCAGCTGGACTGCATCAGGCTGGCTATGGCCTCCCGAGTGGTGGAGAGGGTCAGCAGGGTTTCTGCTTAAGCCTGGCTGGGGCAAAAGACTGCATCAACAGACTAGCTTCAGGGTGCCAGCTGTGTTACTCCAAGGCAGTCTGCTTCTGACCCGTTTGTCCCCTGACTATGTGACTCTAGTGCTAAAACTCAGCCCTGATCATTAGGTCGGACTGCCTGAATCCTGGTGTGTGGACAGTTCCTAATCCATACTGTTGAAGCTGTTCTACTTCACATGATATAATTATTTATTTAATCGGGACAGAGTGAGAGACAGGCAGACAGCGTGCAAGGGCAGAACTGTGGAGTGAGGGGCCAGGTACCAGTCTGTTTACCTTGAGCAAGTGGCTATCTCAAAATGAGCCATGGACAATAACATATGTAATTTATGCCAATCGAGTTTTACCCCTGGTCCTTTCAGAGGCAGTTCTACATTGAACTGGGCAAAGTTTCCCCAAAGTGGAGGTTTACATTGTCTGTCTTTTCCTTTGTTTACACTCCTTTGACGCATCCCATCCATGTTTTACATTGAGTTCTAGAAGTGGGATTGTTTGACACCAGATGTGCATTCATCGCAGTGGTGTAACTAGGGTGGGGCCACTGGGGTAGCCGGGGCCAGGGGTACCGAGTTGTGAGGCTAGGAGCTGGGGACAGAAAAAGTAGCTGCTGCTACCACTTCACAATCACCCCTGTGCGTGGTAGCTACCTCAGGCACCTGGGCACGTTGTTTTGTCTCTAACTCAGTGGGGCACTTATTCATATAGCCTCCATACATGAGATGACTGAAGCTTTCTTCTAGATGTAATAAGCAACAAAGTAAAACAAGTGTTCATCAATCCTACCAGATCTTAGGATATTGGGAAGGGTTATGAAGACTCAGACTATTTAGGAGTTTGTTGCCAGTAACCAGGACATCATCTTTGAAGTGGAAGTAAATGGGCACTCAGCTTCAGGTACCTGCGTAATGTACTCTGGGCAGTGACTTCTGCTCTGGATGTGCAGTCACTGCGGCTTAAGATGAAACTTGCCAAGAGAATGTGGCTGTCAATTAGTTATGGCCTCCAGAAGGTGATTATCTGTTAATTGTGTTCCCGCAGGAGTGCTGCTGGGGCAGGTTTTCCATTATCCAATTTGGTGAGGTCCACCCTGATTCAACATGATTCCGAAGTTTAATATAGTTTGTCTTATTTGTTTTTAGGTAGCAGCACCCACAGATCAATACATATTGAGTTAGCCAACCGCAGTGCGATAGTTAATTTTTGCATGCTGGTATTTTGTGTGCTGTGTGCACCGACTGTGTGTCATTGCTGGCTTCCCATACTGAATCTCAGAAGAGCTGGCACTAATGACCACTTTGAATAAATGACCGCTAATGACCAGCATCATTAGCAAATTAAATAACCTCTCTTTGTTTTAATTTAGGATTCACTCCAAATTAACCAAGCCTTTCATACCTAATGATAGCCTCTTCAGATACATTTGTGGACCTAAATTTTCAAAGTGTCTGGTTTTACTGGCTGGGTTAAATTTTACGTAGGCAAATTCAAACCCATTGGGAATAAGAAAGCAACCAGCTGACATATACCATCACTTGCTTATGTGAGATTTTCTATAGAAACTTCTATATAGTAACATCAGCCTTGGATCCAGTGAAATCACAGAAATCACAATAAAAAAATACCATTTTCCTAAACCCTTGGGGCTATCAATACTGGATGTGTCTGGACAGAGAAAGTCCACCTGCCATTTGGGACTCAGTCCCAGGGCCAGGGAGTCCTGTTTCATTATCCAAGGCCCTGTTGCAAGGCACTTAATAATAGTAACATGGAGCAGTACTTGGAGTCCAAGCTTTGTCTTGTAAAAAAGGAAACTATTTCCCAAAGGCTTATCCAAGTAATGTTTTGCCTCCTACTGAGGAGGCAAGGGGAGATGAAGTAGTAAACAACCCCAAATTTAGCAGACTAAAACATTTAAAACAACTAATAAAGGTTCAACAACTCATCTGATGTATGAGGAACTGGCAGCACTACCTGTAACTAATTATAGTTGACACTTCCTATTTGAAAGACTTTGCTTCCTATTGCTGGCCAAACTTTTTCCATTTGGGCTTCAATTTTCCATGGCAAGTTTCTTCCCTGAGAGGCATTTATTTTGCAAAGTCCTAGTTAAATTGGTTCAGCCGTTTCAGAGAACAAGATTAAGGAAAGGTCTGAGGCAACCTTTACTTAGGCATTCCCTAACTCTTGACTGCTTGATTTTGCAGCCTTAAGGTTCTTTTAACATTGGCTTTTTGTGTGACAATTTATAACCAGTCTGAGGAGACATACCAAGAGCAAAGCTGGCTCCCATGTTTATGAGTCAACATTTTTGGAAGCAGCCATTTCATTTTTTTTGCCTCACTTCTCAGATATAAATCCAGATGCTGTGGAGGGCATGAGCCTTGGGTGACATGATTTTTTTTCCAGAATAATCTGCAAGAAAAATGATACTTTTGTAATGGGATCAAAGCAAAGCCGTTGCTGAACTCTTCCCCATGCGTGGGGAAGAGCAGAAATTTGCAGCCGATCTTTTTTTAATGTATTCCCATAAGAATGAGCTCTATCTTTCTCCACAATTAAGGTATGGATATACAAAAAATTTCCCATGGGGTAAGAGTAGGTGGGGATTTACTGTAGATCAGCTGTGGTGCAATAACTGTCCATGTGCATGCTCTTACCCTGTAATGAGTGGAAGCTAAACCATGCAGCTTAGCCCTCCTCGAAGGAAGGGTGAGTTACCACAGTTAAGACTATGTTCATGGGTAGTTACCACAGCATCAGACATACTGCAAAGCCTCACCTACTTTTTCCCCACCGGAAATTGGTCATATGTCCATAGCTTTGGTGCACTACTTACTGGACTGACTACCTCTGTCACTTGTGCAGGAGTGCTCCAGGGATGTTCTGGCCCTCCTTATTGTCAAACTCATAGAAGAAGTGGAAGTGAAAAAATCAGCTGTGTTGTATGTAAAATTGGGAGAAGCAAGGTTTGAAGACAGAACCTTAGCTGTCCTCACAAAGACTAGGTAGAGAAACCACCTAAGTGATGCTGCAGCAAATATCTTTGATAGGCAGTGTGGTCTCTGGGCTAGAGCATGGGACCGTATCAGATTCTAGTCTCAGCAGTAACAACCTCTGATGCTGACCAGTAGGCCTGAGCAAAGCAGCTTGTATTCGCTTTAGATTCGGTCAGTTCAGGGGACTGTGCTTCGATTCGGTGATTCGAATCACTGTCCCAATTCGATTCGGCTAAATGAGGAGGCCTGGGGGAGCAGGCAGGGTTGGGGGCCTCATGACAGAGCTCTCCCTGCAGTGGGGGCAGCGGGAATCACCCCCCACACCCACTAAGCAACACCTGGTGACCACTGGGACTTTTTTTAAAGTACCAAGCTGGGGTGGGCAAGGCAGCCATGGGGGTGCTTGGGAGAATGGGGGGAGTCAGGGGCTTGGCAGGGGTCCCCCATGGTCCCCTCCCAGCCCCACCTCCCCCACCCCTAGTACTTACCAGCTGCTATCCAGATGCAGCTCCCTACTGCAGCTACAAGGGACTGACCAAATCATCAAAGCTCTCCGAATCTTTTCCGAAGTTTCGGAGAGCTTTGAATTGATTCGGACCTTTAAATTGGTCCTCCGATTTGATTCAGATTCAGAGATATGGCTGAATCTCCAAATCGAATCACCACTAAAGCTTCGCACAGCCTTACTGACCATGTGCAAATATCTTAATTATTGTCTATCTTATATGATGAATGGGTCTATGGATTCGTATCCCATTATCTGAGTTAGCTATTTTGACTTCTTTGGGCACTTACAGACATGCTCTGGGAGGTGGGAGTGCTTCAATTAGTGCAGCTCTGATAGTCATGCTAATTAAAAGTGCTTGGAAGGGTCATGTGTGTCAGCATCCCCGTGCTGAAAAATAGTGGTGGGCGCTTTGAACGAAAGCCTGTTGAATGAGGATTAGTTTAAAGGTCCTCACTGCCATTTTTCAGAGCAGGGACACTGATACACATGATGCTGGAGTGCAGTAATTACCACACTCCAGAAGACTTGATTAACTGAGTCACAGCGCATTGGAGCAGCCCCCTGCATGTGTAGAGGAGCCCTACGTTCCTCTTGGTTTGCTGCATGTTTGCTTGTCTCTCCCAGCACTGCACCCCTCCCTTTCTCCCTCTATCACTTTCTCCCTCTTCTCCTCTCCCTTGGCTTTTGTATTCTGATTTCTCTCTCCTTTTTAGGACCTGCAGAAAGGGGAGTATTTCACAGCTTGTGAACTTCAGCTCATGAACATTTGTGATATATATAAAAGTTGTGATACTTATTAGCCTGTAAAGTACAAATCTACCTGCTTTCATCGTATTATCATTAGAGAGGGTGCTGTGAGGACTGCTTGGAATATGCCAAGATCGGTATTTACACTCTGTTCCCTTACATATTCCCTTTGTACTACATGATGTAGATAATTTTAAACAGACCTTTTTAAACACGTTTTTACTGTTGTCTCCTTCTTTGCCTAGTATCTCACTTATTCCCTAGGTATTTAAATGCGGCAGTTAAACTAGGTTGCCATAGATGAGCAAACTCAAAGGTATATTGTAGCAGATACGTGCCTTTTTGTAGAAACAATCAGAATTTTGTACCTAAACCTCCAAGCTTTAATGACAAGATTGTAAAATTGATGCCTTGATTTTTTTTTCCCCTGGTAGATGGGTCATTCGTACTGCTCTCTTTCTTAAAAAAACAGACAAAACACCCCATCCGTCTTCTCTGATTTTGGAAACAGAGTTGTGTTCTTTGGTTCAAAATAGCAAGGACCACTGGTTTACATTTTATCACAATCTTGTTGAATGGCATCCATCCCAAAATAGAGCCTTCTCTCTACCGGTCTGGTTTTATTACCTGCTCCTCTCTAATCTCGTTTACTGTCCTGAGTAACTGATTTCATTTATGCTACTGATGTCATTTACACTGCTGAGACCCGAAAGCAATTTCACTGGAGAACAAATGGGTTGACACCAGTGTGAGATAAGAATCTCATAGCATTGCCATTGTGTTGTGTCCTGGAAATCCTCCCTGGATCTCCTGTTATCCTGAAGAATCCCCATGTTTCTACTTCTCCCCTTCCAGTCTGTAGCAAGAATTAACAGACTTCATCGGCCATCAGGATCATTTTAAGGGATTGTATGTCCCATGCCTGCCTATCAGATGGTTCTATTATACCATTTGCTTTATTATGGAGTTACTATATTTAATTCTGCCAATAAGCTTTCCACTAGGTTATTTTTTTAAAAGATTGTGCAGTGCTTCTTCTCCACCCTTCTTTACTTCGTTTTTTTATTCTCTCCTTAATTATTCCATATACTGGGGTTTTTGCTTTATATTTTTTCTCCCTCTTCCTCTGTTGTCCCTCTGACTTAGTGGCTGATCCAAAGCCTAGTAAAGTGAATGGAAGTATTTCTACTGATTTCAGTAGATTTTGGATCTGGCTCTTATATTCCTATTGGGTGCAATGCTTCCGTATTTCCTCTTTTTGTTCCATTCCCGCTTTCTTTTCTGCATGGTTTTCTAATTCAGGAGTGAACTAACTGCACTTCCATTCGTGAGGAGCCACATGGCATGTCAGAACCTCATGCAGAGACAGCTCCACTGCATGAATTGGACCACCTGCAGAATTTGATTCCTGGAGCTCGTACACTAAAAACATGACCCTTTACTGCTGGATCTAGGAGAATAATTTTAGTGCCTGGCAGCTGTTGAGGAGGAGGAGTGAGGAGAGAAGAAGCTTTCTGCCACTATGAATTTTAGAAGCAAAGCAAGAGCGTCGGAAGGTATCACGCAGCACTGATGATCATTATCGGTGTCAATGGCAGAGAGAATCTTTTCCCAATTGATCTCTCTTTCCCCTCCGCATCCCACCCCCCACCTTGTAAACATACACAACACACGCATGATTTCACAAATTAAAACTCACATCCAAGAGCACGCATGCACTTCTCCACATATCCCTTCAAACATGGAGCCCTTAGTATATTGCCATTTCTTCCCAGCAACCATATAAGGCCCAACCCTGCAAAATTCTGGGCGAACATAAGTGGATTCTAACACCAGCTGTAACCAGAGTTTCTGTTGCTTTCAGCGTGGACAAGTTGGAGATTTTATAAGAAACCACTGACTCACAACTCAAGAACTGTGCCCCTGGCATTTTCTAAACTCAACCAGCTTCCTCTGGATAAAACAAGGAGTCACTAAGTTGTTTCTGAAACCACGCTTTCCCACTTAAAGGGGTGGGTCCCATAATTGTCTTTGTTCATAGAAAGCAACTGAAGTGGAAGAAAAACTATCATTAAAGAATCCTCCTGGAGGTCTTCCTAGGAAAGCCTCAGGACTGAGCAGGGGGGGAATGCTGTCTCCATCAGCTACGCTTAACTGTCCAGAGAATTAAGCTTGTCATAGGAATGATAACAAATGCATTTTCTGTCAGGGGGAAGTTTGCTGGCTGCTCTAGAGCCAGCAGTTGAATATTATGCTACCTTGAGATTACCCAGCCTTTCCTTCAGCTGCTCATGCAATCAACACTCACAGAAGTTTGTTGCAAAACCTGTTTTTCCCCAGGAAGGTGGCTGTTAGTGATTCCCCACCTGCCCTGGCATCTGGGGACTCCCTGCAATGGCACCACACAGTTCAAGGTCTTCTACTATCAGAAGCAGCATGGTCCAGTGCTTAGAGCATTCATTGCTCAGGAAACGTGAGTGCTACTCCAGGCTATGTCACTGACCTGTTGCATGATGTGTAAAGCAAATCCTTTCATCCTTCTGTTCCCTTCCCATCCTCTGTTTTGTCTGCCTGGCAAAGGATAGATAGTACACCCTATGTTATGTATATATATGGTGCCTAACAGAATGGCTCCCTTCTTTTATTATGCTTTTATCCTGCAGTAGCATCTAGGAGCTCCAGTCCTGAACAATGACCTCCTTATGCTATGGGTTTTACAAATATGTAACAAAGATAGTCTCTGCTCTGAACACCTTACAGTGATTGCTGTATTAGCTAGTGTAATACAAGCAGCAATCATAACATAAGCTTAGAGTGGGGTGGGCACATTATTTGGGCTGGAGGGACACTTAGGAAGTTTTGGAAAGCTGTAATGGGCAGCCACCACACTTCCCCAGCCCTGGAAGTCAGTACAGGTACATCATTATTCAGTCTGGAGTCAGGTTCTTCCACTCTTCATCACAATTTGTTTTCACATTGACAGACAATCCCACTGGAGGGTGTGAGATCCAAGTAAGATTTGGCCTGAGGTGGCAGGACCAGCTTTATGTGCCACAGCCTGGGCCAAGTGCAGCTGAGGGACCCGCTGTGGGCTGGACAAAATCTCCTGGTGAGCTGGATCTAGCCTGCAGGCTGTATTTTGCCCACCCTTGGCATAGAGACGTTTAATGGGATGGTTATTAATGCCTCTTCAATAGGGAGTGCAAGATCATGCATGCAGCCTTGTTCCTGTCACCCTGGCCATCATCCTCATCCCCTCCCCAGGAATCATGGTCTGTCCCTTTTTAGGGTCTGATCTAGACCCACTGATAGCAGGGGAGTTGTCCCGGGAAGCATGCTGGAGGGCGATACTTCCCCAGCTTCTAACCAATGCATAACAGAGTAAACTTACTCCATAGGAAATGGTGGAAATACAACCAGCTCTCCCAAGTTGACTGCCCTACCCGATGCCATTACAGCACCTGGCCCCTGGGTGGCAAGACAGCCAGGCTGCATTGAGCAAAGGGTGGCACTGGGGTGAACAGACTACTGGTTCACTGATCTTGCTTACACTGGCACATTGTTACTCCTCACTTTTTGGAGGATAACTTTGCCTTGGAGTGGAATGACTTAACGCTGACATAAGGCTGTACAGTGTGTGTCATTTCGGCTTTCATTGCGGAGTAGTCAGTTTACCCTGAAGGAACTGTGTCATGTACCTGCAGCCAGGGTCAGAGGACTGGGGACGGCATGTGCCACCTCATGCAACCTGGGTTTAGTTTTAATTGCGTGACTATGTCTTAATGCCTTTCTGAATGGGATGCTTCACTTGGTCACTTCAGTAAGAAAAATCCTGCCAGATTTTTGGCCACACTCTCACGAGACGTCAGAGTCTATAACCTTATTTATATCCCACACCCTTCAGCGGCTCCGTTTGTCAAGGTGAGAACTAATCGTGCTGGAGAGTAGAAGTACCTGCCTCCTGACTGAACAGTGAGGTACCTGTAAGCAAGACAATAGGAAGATCCAGCCATTGACAGTGGGAATTGTGCGCTGCTCAGAGGAAAGAGTGGAGCAGGTCCTCCATACACTGCCTACTTTCCTGGATGAGCAACCTCACTGCGGTACAGGTTTCCCTCGCCAGCTGCTGGGGTTAGGTTCCTGAAAGTTTCTGTGGTTGGCAAAACCATGGTTGGCAAGGCAAAAGGCTTATGGGGAAAATGGCAGGTTGCAGGCTGATATGCAGCCGTGGAAAACTCTGATTACTCCAAACTGCGGACCATGGTAGCCAAAATGGTATATAGGGTATTAAGCATGGATACTCAAAACCGTGGTTGGTGAGGGAAACCGGTATCCTCCTTCAGCAGGCACAGAATACACTCTCCCCTGCATCACCCCTCCTCCTGGACTCACTATATGGAGAATGAACCTGCCTTCACCCCACAATTGTCCCGTCCCCATGAGGTCCCCAATTTGCCCCGCAAGGGCATGAGGAGGAATGGGTCTATTCTCTCCCCTGGCCTGTCCCTCATCT
>JAGPOW010000261.1:250813094-250834175 GCA_030014935.1 Caiman crocodilus | reverse complement strand
CCCTCGCCATTCGCGGGGATACCTTCTTGTATCCCCTGCAAATGGTGAAATCTGAGAATAAGGCACCGCATTCGTGAACGCGGTACCCCCGGCACCTGGGGGGGGCACAGCGGTGGCAGCGGGAGTCCGGCGGCAGCAAGCACGGCGCTCCCAAGGATCCCCATTAAGTGTTTAAAGTGTATTAAAAATGTGGGTCGAGCATTCACAAATATTTGAAACCACGGATGCTGAACCCGCAGATAACGAGGGTTTCCTGTACATATAATTATATAATAACTTAAATCAGGATCTCTGTCGCTGGGAAGCCATAGAGAGGCCATGACTCCTGTGAAAATCCTAGTGCCGTTTCATAAAGGTCTCTAGAGGCAGCTTCTATTTTGTTTCCAAGAGCAGCCCTCAAGAGAGAGGGAAGAAAGAAAACCTGCACGTTCTCACGGAGACCTTAGGTTGTTCCTTTCTTAATTTGTTTGTCTCCTAAAGCAGAGCCGGGGCCATCCTACCTGAAAGTCTGGGGTTGATTTTTTTGCATGTGAAAAACCATGAAATCTCTTTTCCATTGTGGTGGAGCAGGAGAAAAATGGCAGCTGTCATGGAAAGAGACAAAAGGATTCTGCTCTTGGCCGGGGAAAAGAACAGGTAGCATTACAAGACTTTGAAAATTCAAGCTCTGTGCGTGTACGTGTATGTGCGCGCTGCGTAATACGGACATGTAGCAAAAGTTCATATTCTGTAAGTTAGTCAGCATTTCAAAATGAATCACTGTAGATTTTACTTTAATGTTTCATCAGATGACTGTAACCTTGAGAGTCAAATACTTGACAGGTACACATAATTACCTTACTACACAGATAATGTTCGGGTTTGCTAAATGGGATCTCGGCAACCATGCCTAAGCAAATGGATGCGCCGCTGTCATTATGTCTAGTTTTAGACTTTCTCAAAACCTAACTGTTAAAGTGACTTGGCTAAACAATAAGTTGTCACTCTGTAATGTAAAAAACCACTCAGTACCTCAGTTTCACGGATCAGCATTTGTAATTCTTAGTTAAATCAGGAAGCATGGAATAGTTTTGTGGGCAGAAGTAAATAGGGCCTAAAAGAAAGGACAGCTGTTGTGGTGGAAGAAAATTAAGATATACCTTTTTTGGTATAACCTGTGCTGCACTTTTCTGATGAGAACTATCTGAATTTTGCCAGGAAAGTCAGAAATTAAATGCTGAATGTCGCCAGCAGCAAACACTATTAATCACCAATGCTGCGGGTTCCTGATCAAAACATGATGACTAACTTATTCCCAGTAGATTGATTTACGAGCACAGCCATTGGTTTTTAATATGCATTTTGATTTCCCTCCCCACCCCCACTTTAGATGAAAGAGACCTATGCTGTGAATATTATTGGTGCAAAAAAACAGGTTTTATTCACATTGACTCATACAATTGTGGAGTTTGGAGAGGGAAATGACTTATTAGATCATAGAGGCCATCCTTTGGCTATTACAGGACTGTCATCTAGAATATATACTGTTCTTTATCTAGGCCAGTCCAGTGTAATTTGGCTGATGTACCCTAAAACAATGCTCCTGCAGAACAATTCCACAGCCTCAGTGTTCTTATATCAACCTGAGAAATAGGGGGAAAATCTTCTAAACTCTGTTTTAAATTTCTGATTATACCCCTCCTACCACCATAGTTCATAGGCAGAGCATGTACTTTCCAAATTCTTTTTTGGGTGGTGCAGTCGGGTAACTGCTGCAATTCTGCCTTGCATACACTGAACCATTACATCTCTAAGGACTCCGTGGTGCCAGACAGTCATTTTCCTCTCATAGGCTGTTGGGTGAGAGGTTTACACTGGATGCTCTCTCTCCTGGAAACTTTGCTTTTGTTACTTGTTTTCTTTCCTTAATCAAAAATGTTTTCTTTGAAAGCCCATTTGCTGTGTAGATCTGGTGTCCCTCACCCCCAATTCCTCGTATACACCTTTGTCATCTTTTGGCCACGTATTTAGGTCTCTGGACTCTTTTCCTGTCATTCATTTTCTTGTAATTCAGCTATAGTCATGTCAGTGACTCCTTTCTGCAGTCCTTCAATCTGTAACTTGATGCAGTCCCACAGAGAGGAACTATTGTGTCGTTGGTCCAAAGGCGCATTTGTTTGCATGCACAACCTCAAGTTGCAGCATATTTTTGTACAGTTCTGAATAAAAACATGGGGTTGCCTGAAATTAGTTTCTCAAGTCAGGGCAAGCAGGAAAGGATGTAAGTCAGCACATAAATTGCTTCTAAATGTCTCATATTAGATAAGTGGCTTGGAGACTTCTTTGGTGTTTTTAATCAAAACTGAAATTTTGACCCTGGCTTGGAAATAACTTTAGATTCTTGTAAAGCCAGATAAGCAATTTAGTTACCATCTGGTATCTGACCCTCACAAAAGTGTTTTATTTCTCATTGGAAAAGACTGTGCCACAAAAAACAGCAGAACTACTTGCTTAGGTCAGCATCATCCTTACTATTGTATATTTTCTCGTTTCCCTAGATACTTCAGTTTGTCTAAGACAGCAAAACTCCTAAGAAAGGTGCTGACTGTCCCTCTTCCCTTTATAAGGAGAAGGGTCAGATGAATTTGCAAAACTGTTCACCTGGCTCAGTTCCTCATTCTCCAGGCTGAGGGAGCTCAGGCATATTATGGAACTACTATGGCTGTGTTCATGGTCTGGTGGAGAGGAGACGGCCAATTCATAATACAGCATCAGGTTTACAGCAGAAGAGGCCACTTGTTCAAAATTCCAGCTAATAGATAAAACGTTGCCATCCCAAATGGTAAGGGTGGGAGAGGATGTGGCATGGGGCACCAGCCATGAACAATCGGTGTCTCCAAATGCATCAGTGCAGAACAGGGCTGAAGACAGCAAAAGATGGAGAATCCAGTTGGAGTAGGCAAAGACAGGGAGAATCCAGGGTGATGTGACCTGGGAAACGGTGGCTAGTCCAGTAACACAACCACAGGCAGAGCGTATCTTGCAGTTGATAATCATATTCAGCTTTTTACTGATCCACTGCCTAGTTTTATGTAGCCTTCGACATATATATTTGTCCCACCCCACAATACTCATCTGCATGTCCTGGGAAACTACCCTTGAGTATTCTTAATGATTCACTGCAATATTTCTCAGCATTTCGCTTGTAGCCACTTCTGTAGTTTGCTTGAGGGACTTGGTGAAAAACTTCAACCGCTGGCACCTAAGCCTATTGTGAAGCACTTGATTAGTTGTCCTGAGTTTCATGCTATAAGTACCAGCAGCTCCCACTGACGTGAGTGGCAGCCACTGGAGTTTAAGGTCTCAGAAACTGAGTACTTTATTTAGGGGCCTAAGTTTACATACTAAAATTTGAAAATTTTGCCTATTCATCCCTCCCTTTATCCCTCTCCCCCCACTTCTACCCACATACCATTTCTCTGAATACTAGGGAGAGGTAGTTAGCCATGTTTAGTCTGAAGTCAGGCAGAAGGGAGGGAAAGGTGGCACCTTGAAGCTTAGCTAGTTCGGAGAGACATGAACTTTGAGAAATCTAAAGCTAACTATGACAACTAATTCATTCTTCCAAAACTGGAAGACAGGCCTTACAGCATACCATGAGGGACAGCAGGTACACGATGCCAGGTCTCTACATTGCAATTGCTGTTAAAGCACACTGCTGTTGGCATTTTCATCTCAGAAGCTAAAAAAGGCCTTTCTGCTTCTGCTGGATGTGAGAAAGCTTCCCTATGTGAATGGGGAGTCTTTCAGCGAGCCATGATGTGGCTCTCAGCCTCCTCCTAATCTAGGAGTGGGCGGTTATTTCAGCTAGAAGGCCACTTACTGAGTTCTAGCAAGCTGTTCAGGGCTGCATGGGTAGCTCTGCCCCACCCCCTAGTTACCATCCTGTGACTGGACATCCCACCCCCTAGCCCCTGATCTTTGCCACCAGAAGTCCCTCCCCTTCTCCTGAAAGTACTCCTTTCAGCAAGGGGTTTTGCCATCTCGGAACAGAAAAATACAAATTATGTTCTAAAAAGTGAACACCTAGAACATTCATTAATTGATTTCAAAAACTTTTTTTGTCCTGTTTACATGTGTTTGTGTACTGCACATAGAGGTGATTCATAGATGCTAGGGTCAGAAGACTCAACATATTGAGTCTGACTGTGTGCACACAGTGTGTAATTCCCAGATAACTTGATATCTAATGTCTTAACCATATAAAAGTCTTACACTTGAATATAGTGGGGCAGTGGCGGCATGGGGGTGGGTATATCTTTGTGGGGGGCTGTGGGTATGTGGGGTGTGGGGAAGGGTGTGGGTGTGTCTGTGGGGGGTGAAGGGGCATATGGGTGTGTGTGCAGATATGTGGGATATGGATGGGTATGGGGTTTGTGGGGGGTATGTGTGGGGGAGGGTGGTGAGGTGTGTGAGGGGTGTGGGCATGGGGGGGTCTGTGTGCATGGCAGTCTGAGGGGGCATGTGGGTGCATGTGTATGGTGGGGTGTGCATGTGGGATGCACCCTATGAACACATACACTCTGCCCTTCTCTTCCCTACACTCTCTCTCTCTCTGTCCCTCTCTACACACACACGATCACACACACAGACACACATAACCTGGTGCAGCTCCATGCTTCTGCAGTCTGGCGATACACCCAGGAGCCACAAGGTGCTGGAGCAGTGTAGGGACAGGAAAGCAGAGAAATGGCTGGTGGTGGGGCAGGTCTGGGCTGCTCAGTCCTGCTGGCTCCCCATGGGTCCTACTGCCCTGTGATCTTTGACAGGCAGCCAGGAGCAAATAAATATTAATTTATTAAATTTTTTAGGGGCCCCATGGGCTGAATAGAATTGTCTGGTTTGCTGCATCCGCCTCACGGGCCATATTTTGCCCTCCTCATCCTAATCTCTGCTGCAAAGGAGTTTTGGTGCCTGGGATTTCACAAATGAACATATTCTGCTTATGCCTCCCAAGGGTCTTGCTCTAGGGCATGGGTGGGCAAAATGCGGCCCGGGGGCCAGATGCAGGCCATTCTATCTGGCCCATGGGGCCACCCCAAAATTAAGAAAATTAATATTTATTTGCCCTTGGCTGCCTGTCATGCAGCCCTCAATGGCTTGCCAAACCTCAGTAAGTGGCCCTCCACCTGAAATAATTGCCTGCCCCTGCTCTAGGGGCTGTCAGTCAGCATTCAGACTGACTTTAGCTCCTGTAATGGTGTGCAGATGGCTTGGGCCTGTCCCAGTGAAGTTACAGTCAGACTGCAATGAATGTTGCACCAGTGGGAAGCATTTTGTTGGCCAGAAGTGAAGTGGTACACAGGTGGAGTTGAAGGGAAACCCTTTGTATTAAGCATTATATTGCAATAAGGGATATTTTAGTTTGTATGTTAGGAACAGCATTCTAACTCTGAGGATAGGTAAGCACTGAAACAGATTTCCTAGGGGATCCCCATTACTGTACATTTTTAAATGTAAATGCATGCTTGTCTGGAATGATTTGGCAGTGATGATGCAGCCCTGAGCAGTGGTTGGACTAGATGACTCCTTGACTGCCAGCCTTATTTTCCTATGATTCTGTAGCTAATAGCTAGTGTTATATGCTGAAGCTAGAGAGATGTGTGTACAAACCTCATGGGTCTATTTTATGCTTAAAAATCTCCTGGCACCCCGCCAGGTTAGTTATTTCCCCAAATCTGATAATGTTTTTCCAGTTTCACTCACCATATTGCAAGGATCATCCAAAATATTTGCTTTCTCCAGTCCCTGTAAACTTTGGATGTCAGCACCTGGAAAGCAAACTAAGACTGTTTTCCACATGACCTTTCCTGTCTGTCCTGGGCAGGATGCTTTTGTAGGCACCATGACTAGAATTTCATCAAAGGGGAAAGAAACAAGCTTCCTGAGGCAGTCCACCCCATCCCATGGCATCTCCAAGAGAAGAGTGAGTACTGTAGACCTCCAGAGAGAAAGATGGCCTTTCAGAAAAGGAAAGAGACTGCTTCTGCCCATCCCTAGGATGAGGGACAGACATTACACATAAACTGGTTTAAGTGATCAGAAACTGATTTAAACATGTAACGGGACAGATGTTCAGTGTACATAAACTGGTTTGACAATGACTGAAACTGGTCTGAGATACCCCTGGTTGAATGTAGTATCAGACTTAACTGATCTGAGTCAAACTGGCTTATGCAATGTTTGTCCAAGACCCCTTGCTGGTTTAAGTTAAACCACAGTTCCCCAACATCCTGGCATGCTCTACAAGCTGGGCAAGGCTCTCTGCTCTACAGAAGGGCTGGCCACTCCCCTCTATTCCCTGGCTGGACCTTCGGCAGAGACTGCAGGTGTCTGCCTGGCTTGCTAGTCCCTGCTGTGGGAGAGTGGATGAAGGGAGACTGGACAGACTTAGAGCTCCTTGGAGCTAATCAACAGGTAGTTGGTGATCTCCCTCCTTCCTTGGAACAAGTTGCTTAAGAAGAGTTTGAACTAATGAGCAATCCATTTGTTTTAGCGATGGAGTGATAAATGCTGTGTGAACCCCTACTGACTCCCTCACTAACCAGTGAGGTGGGGAACCCCTCCCTAATCAGAGCCTCCTGCTAGGGCCTGGCCACCTCCTCACTGAGCTCAGCATTATGGAAAGGAAGGGAGGGCTGCTCTAGTGCCCCCAGCTTCTAGCCTGAGCCACTATAGGCATGTGCCTGCATTTTTTCAGTCCAGAGGGCATATCTTTGCAGTTACATACTGACTTAGCCTAGGCAGGTTAGACTAACTTGCAAAAATTGAATCAATTCAGGCTCAGGCTTTTTGAATGTCTGTCCCTAGGAGTTTTGTATCCAGTTTTAAATACCCAAAGCAATCTGAATTCTACCACATTCCTTAGGCTAGCCCATAACAGTCCTCATTATTGAGAAGCTCTTCCTGGTATTTGGGTTTCTTCCTTCTTTTGTTGACGTTTGTTCCATTACATTATACCCACTTCCTACTAGGCAACAGAGCATTTGGCCACACCTCTTCAGAGCACAGATCTGAATTCTAGTGCTATATGAGATGCTTAGATATTTGTGGTTCAGGAGAGTAGCCTGCAAAATGTTCAAAGCTGTGGGCCTGACTGTTCTCAGGAGCAGGAACAGAAACAGAAGAGAGGACAAATGGGGAGTCATTAAAAAAAAGATTGAAAATACCAATTCACTGCTTTTGTGTTATAGTTATGGGGTTACTTTTTTGGAATGATGTTTGACAGAAGAAATGGAAAGGTTTGCTCACAAGCAGAGGGAGGGCTTTCTTTTTTTCTGAAAAACTAGGCTCTATTGAATCTCTTTCTTTTTTATAACCTTTGCTTAACAAAAGGATTATGAAATGCACGGTGAGAGAGAGTGAGAAGAAAGGATACAGGCAGAAATAGGACCAGTCTAATCTAAGTTGTTGCTTCTATTAATCATTTGAAATGAAAAGCTGTCAAATTGCTCCCTCTCAGCTTTGGGTCATAAAGACTCTTGCTTAGAAATTAAGGTGCTGAATGTAAATCTTTTCAGTAATTTTTTATAGACTTTTGAGGTCTGTAGCTCCTTCTTCACTTGGTTTGCATCTGATTCCATTGCTTTCAGTAAGATGAAACTGGTTCTCAGTATCTGGAAGAATTGATATTCAATTCAATTAGCTAAATTCTATGCTAGACATAATTGCACAATTCCCTTGCAATAAGTAGAAACTGTAGGAGAAAATAAGATTAAACTTTTAAGTACATTCAGTATTAATGAGACCCCAGGGCACTCAGGGTGAGGACAGACATAACACTTGGACTAGTTTGAAGGCCACAGGTGTCCCAAGGACTCCAGTGTCAGCTAATGAAAGGAAGCTGACCAGTAGGGGTGTGTGAAATGGGCCATATTTGATTCAGATTCGGATTCAGCCCAAATCAGGATCAATGATTCGATTCATTGATTTGGATCACTGTCCCTGATTTGATTCAATCAAATCTGAGTCTGAAGATTTGATGCTGATTCAGAGAATCAGCAATTCAGACATAGACAAAGCTTTAAATGTTTTTTCTACATACCTCAAGGTACCAGCGTGGCTTGTGAATGCTGTGATGCTGGGGCCCATGGAGCATCCCACAGGACTAGGAGGTGGCCCTCCACGTGCTTGGCAGCAAACCCTGAAATGGACCAGAAGTGCTTTACTCTATATGCCCCAGCATCCATAGATTTCATAGACATTAGGGGTTGGAAGGGACCTCATGACATCATCGGGTCCAGCCCCCCTGCCCTAGGCAAAAAGTCAGCAAGTGACCCCAGCAAGAAAAAAGCGTGACTCCAATCCAGAGCCTTCAAATCCCTTCACCCTCTAGAAGTCCAATGCACTATCCATTGTGCCACAGAGCCACCTACTAGGTAGATCCACCTGCTACCTATAGGTATGTAGAAAAAACATCTAAAGCTGTGTCTATGTCTGAATCTCTGGATCTCTCTGAATCGATTTGGAGGGTTCTGATTCAATTCAGAGAGATTAAAGGGTCCTCTGATTCAATTCAGATTCGGTGGCTCGGCCACTGAATTGGGCCAAATCTCTGCTGAATCGAATTGGGGACCGAAGCTTCATGCAGCCCTACTGATCAGATCCTTAAAATCAGGCAGACACAAGCACAGTCCACACAGCTCCACTCCTATCACTTGGACAACTCTTCCATTTCCAAATCAGCTCGGGATGCACCAAATCATGGTCCATTTTCTGGAATCAAAATAAACTTTGTGACTTGGGGGGGAAAATGCTTTTTAAAAATAGCTCTAATGGCTCTAGACACCTAGCTCCAGGGAACCCAAAAGCAAGGATCTAACCCCCTTTCCCAACTACCCCCCCTTGCTCACCAGGCACTCCAGTCAGGGTACCATCACACAGATTTCAGTAATATGCAGGAGTGGATTTTTATTGAACTCAGTGTTAGCAAGGATGGGGAACAGAAAATTGCATTTGAGCTGTGCATTCATTGCCACCCCTCTGCTGGAAGTCTTTTAGCACGGCAGTGCCTAAAATGTGAGGGTTCTGCTTAAAGCTCTTAACATTATACATGAGGACAGCTCTGACCTAGGACAGTTGTGATCTGGTTTCCAGTCAGTGACATTCTTGGAATGGTTCAACTGTTATGTCACCCTCACTCTTCAGGACATTCTGTAAGAGTTTAGCTTCACAAGTCCAATTAATGCAAGGGAAGAACCATGGTTTCTATTCACCCAGGAAACTACAGGCCCCAGGGAACGTCTTTGAGAAAATTATCTAGGAGCACATCTGCAAGGGACCAGCAGTGGGGATCATGCTTAGGGGCAACCAACATGGGTTCATTTGATGCAGGTTCTGTCAGACCAACCTGGTGGCCTTCTAAAACCACGTCACAAAATCCTTGGATGTAAGTGCTGTGGTGGACATAGTCTTTCTGGACTTTAGGAAGGCCTTTGACACTGTCTCTCACCCCATCCTCATTAAAAAATTAGGCAACTGTGGTGTCGAAACCTACACAGGCAGATGGGTCACAAATTGGCTGGAGGGTTGCACCCAGAGAATGGTGGTGGATAGATCTTTTTCAATCTGGAAGGATGTGGGCAGTAGGGTCTCCCAGGGCTTGGTCTTCAGGTCCACACTGTTCAACATCTTCATCAGTGACTTGGACGAGGGGCTGAAAAGCACCTTGTTCAGATTCATGGATGATGCCAAGATGTGGAGAGAAATGGGCATGCTGGAGTGGAGGGACAGACTGCAACTAGATCTAGACAGGTTACAGGGGTGGGCAGATGAGAATAGGATGAGCTTCAATACTGACAAGTGCAAGGTATTGCACCTAGGGAGGAAGAAGCAGCATCATACCTACAGGCTAGGGAACTCCCTTCTCATCAGCACAGAGGCAGAAAAGGATCTTGGAGTCACTATTGAGTCCAAAATGAGCATGGGCTGCCAATGTGGGGATGCGGTCAGGAAGACAAGTACCTTGTCACGCATCCACAGATGCTTCACGATCAGGTCCTTGGAGGTGACCCTCCCCCTCTATGCGACACTGGTCAGGCCACAATTGGAGTACTGTGTCCAGTTCTGGGTGCTGCACTTCATCGAGAGGGTCCAGAGGAGGGCCACTCACACGATCAGGGGGCAGCAAGGCAGGCCCTACGAGCGGAGGGTATGGGACCTGAACCTGTTCAGCCTCCACAAAAGAAGGCTGAGAGGGGATCTGGTGGCCGTCTACAAACTGGTCAAGGAGGACCAACAGGCCATGGGAAAGTCCCTGTTCCCCCGAGCACTACTGGAAGTAAGGCGGAATAATGGCCATAAGTTGACTGAGAGTAGATTCAGGCTAGCTATCAGGAGATGCTACTTCATAGTCAAGGATCTGGATCTAGGAGCTAGGATCTGGAACCAACTTCCAAGGGAGGTGGTGATTGCTCCTACCCTAGGGGTCTTCAAAATGAGGGTAGATAATCACCTAGCCAGGATCGTTTGACCCCAGTACTCTTACCTGCCCATGGCAGGGGGTTGGACTTGATGATCTGTGCAAGTCCCTTCCGACTCTACCAACTATGAAACTTTGAAATTTTGGACTCAAATTTTGTGTAGATGGTTGACTCTTTTGCTATGATATCAGGTAGTATCGTTAGGGAATTCTCATTCTCTGTCTGGAATATTTCAGTACTGTGTACCACACGTTCTGCTTAAAAATGTGGTTTCAGAAGTAGCCAATAGAGCCATGCCAATCTGTACTCATTGAAGATTTTGCCCAATTTTTCCATTTTTAATGGAAATTCTGGAATATGTCACCTATAAGCCAGAACTCTACCGTTCTAGGGGCTACAAACACAGGACACAAAGGTGGTCCTTTTTTTTCCCCCCAAGGCCTGATTCTTTCCTAGAAAATACCTTCTCCTGTCTGTATATACACATAAAGTCTAATCCTTGGGGACATTTTTCAATCACTAATGCACCTTGGATAGAAGTGTGAGCTGTAGTCCCTTTTGACCTTGAGGAGAACAAAATAACATTAAATTAAAAAAATTAGGACAACAGACAAAACTATTACAATATTACGTTATGGCAGGGATGGTGTGACCCTGCGTCTCCCAAAAATGTTGTAGTCATTTACCAGGCTTCTGCAAATAAGTATTCTGGTAAATAAGTCTGTAAGGGGACTTTTTATATTTGCCTCTGTAAACTCAAATGATCTCAAGTGAAGTACTGGGTTTAAAACTAAGTCTGTGCTTCCCCCTGTAAAGCATGAGCTGTGAGAGGGGAGGGGAGAGGGGGTGTCGTCAGTTGTTATCTTAAAAGTTGTGAATTGTTTTTAGGTTTTCTATTATTCCTGGCCTGAAGTTTCTTGGAGGGGAAATATTACACAGTTATTTCAGCAGCAGCCTGAAGTTCATTATGCCAACTTGTAAGGCACCTCCTTATGAGCGCCTTAATGTTGTTCCTTTTGAAGCACACTGGGCGCGTCTACACATTCATTAATGTGCCATAGTTACTGCACATTAAATTTTAGTACTTGGATAACCAAGTACTAAATCAATGCACGGTAACTTGCACTACTATGCAGTAGTGCCAGTGCATGGGTTTTAGTGACGCTTACTACGCAGTAGCTTAATATTACTGTGCCGTAGTGTGTTAGCTCGGTTTTTGCCCAGCACGCTACTGCGCAGTATCGTTAGGCTACGGAGTAGCTAGCATCTCGTGTAGATGTGTCCAATGGAAGCTAACACTAAGCATTCTGATTTGGATCTGAAGTGGAGTGTGTGTAGAAATACAGTATGACAGAGCTTGAGAAGTGCTTTTTCCAGCCCACTGTCTGTCCAGGAATAAAATTATAGGATTTACTCAAGAGCTAGTTTGTAAAATCTTGCAAGTGACAAAATCTAAAATTCAGTTGTACCCAGCCTGTGCTCTAGATCCCTCTCCCTTGTTAACCAGCTACCATGTTGTGCTAGCACTTTATAGTTCACATAGTTATCTAGTGGCTGAATAATATCCTAGAAATAATCAGTACTTTCTTACTCACTTCTTTTCACTGTTTTCACCTTAATCAGAGGAAGAGGCTTTATTTTGCTTGATGTCTTTCATGTACCATGCTTTTTAATGAAAGAAACATTATGTTCCACAGGACCCCTATGGTTGTAAATGTATGGTCACTGTAACACATCATCTATGTCGATGTAACTGTTAATAATTATAATTTAACTTTATGGCCTCCAGTTATGTTCTAATGACTTGCTATGAGGAACTGCATCATATACATGTAGATATCATACAGGAATAAGGTTCACTAGCATCTGAATACCCTGGACTTTTGACCATGTAGTGAGTCGATTACTATGCTTCGAGAAACTGGGATTTTTTGGGTAGGGAGGGGGTCTGCACTTGAGATGCGAGGTAATCAAGCAACCCATGTTCTGGTGGGAGAACTTTAAACACCTGAAGAGGCCTTTGAAGCCCAGTAGGCCCGTGTAACAGAGGATCATAAAAAGCTATAAAAAGACAAGCAGAACAAGAAGGCACGACAGGGCAGGAGGAGTGGAGTAATGGAGTGTCAGGAGCGCTGAGGGAGAGTTGTGTGCATTGGTTTGCCACTTTCTGCATGGATCTTTGCAGATGTTGAGCTTCCTCTGAGTGGAATGCATGTGTTTAGAAATCCCTTTCGTTTTGCGTGTTGTGTTGCTAGTTGCCACTGCCACACAGTCCCCAAAGAGGGAAGCAGTAACCAGAAGCTCAGCAGTTTCATGGAACCTTAAATATAGACAGTAGTTGCTATGGAAGATCAGGGGTGGTGGCATTGATTCAGGACCTAGGCAATTAGACCATGGGGTCCCTGCGGCTAACAGGGATGTTGCAGATAGGGTCTGCACCTGAAGTGTGTGCTCATGGGTAATGCCTAAATTTTGCTACGCCCAAGCAAGTCAAGGGTGCATGGATTCAAAGGTGTGAAGCCAGTGTGACTGCCTGGTGACTATCCAGCTTGAGATGGTCATCTAGTTTGCAACAACTGTGTTACATTAGGACTGCCCATGTCAATTTTAAAATGTAATTTTCCTTTTTAAGCTTGTATAATTGATTATAGAGTGCCCTGCCTGGCACGTTCACAAGCATGGGAATATATAAGCCCAGCTAACCAAATAAAGTACAAGCTCTTTTCAATAAGAGCAGCCATCCACATCCAGCTTGCCAGAGAAACAAAAAACCATTGTGTCCAGCAAGGCAGGAGATTAATCAAATAACCAAAACAAATGATGTAAAGGATAATGGTGCTGATTGCAGTACAGCTCTCACCTGCTGTCTCCTGCACGGACTCTGCACCGTTTCCTGTCATGGTCTGAAGGACTGATTGCCTTTCTTATTATCTGAAATAGTTAAGTGCCATAGTCACAATGAGAGTCATAGAGGAGCTGCAAAACTTCTGCCTGAATGCAGCATTCAACTTGAACCATCATCTCCTTGCTATGAAAGATGCACAGAATCACTCTCCCCATGTTATTACCCACCTTAAGCAGCACCTTGCATAAGCTCTTGACAAGCAGCATAAACTCTAGACTTGGCAGGACAGCAGTGAAGCTTCTGCATAGTAAGGCAGAAAAAGTTTCATCCTAGTACAGTAGTTTTTAAACTTTTTAAACTTGAGGACCTCTGAAAATGCCCGCTTTTAGTTTTGCAGGGGTTTGGACTAAGGACATAGGCAGAAAAGGTTCCCTGGGTGAATTTGATATCTTTTATTAGCCCAACCCAAATGGTTGGAGAATAGTTATTAAGCAAGCTTTCGGGTTCAAAAACCCTTCATGAAGCTTCCTTAGCCTGACGAAGGGTTTTTGAACCTGAAAGCTTGCTTAATAACTACTCTCCAACCATTTGGGTTGGTCTAATAAAAGATATCAAATTCACCCAAGGAACCTTGTCAGCTTTTAGTTTTCACTCTTTTTTGACTACAGGAAAAGAATAGAGCAATTCTTCTGTTGCAAAGAACTCAGACCTCAACAGGTCAGGATGTTTTTTAACACTAGGGATTCCTATTTGAAATCTCTGGGTTTATCTTGTGAATCATGTTTGTGCACATAACAGGGCTAATATTTCATGGCACACCATGGCACCCCAAGAGAGAGGATCTCAAGGCACCCCTGGGTGCCTCAGCACCCTAGCTGAGAATCACTGGTTAAGTAAAACAACATGGGGTAGCAGCCAAGCATTGTTCTTTATCTTCTGAACTCTTCAAGGTCTGATTTTGAACAGAAGTGATTGTCAAACAGCTCTGGAGTTCAGTGGCATTTATACATACATTTTTGTGCCTGGACGTGCTGGATCTTGCTAGGCCCAGTTAATCAACCCAATTAATCTGCTCTGCACACGAGCTGACATGCACGGTGCTGCATCATTTGCATGTGTATAAGTCACAAAATGCATGCCAGTGAGGTGAAAATGGTGGCAGTGTGCTTTTGAACTAAAACACCTTCTATGTGTTTTAGTTCAAAAGGGGACCGCCATCATTTTCTGTGCGCTGACACACATTTTGCCGCTTATAAAACTGCAAGCGACACGGCACCAAGCATTTTTCAAGATGCCCAGCATTGTGGTGCTTTCATATGTAGAAACGGCCGAGGAAACAAGGGGGTTAGATCTTGGAATTGCAATTTCTGTGCAATGAAAACAGCGGAAGCAATTGGGGCTACCTCAAATAAAGATGCACGGGTGGTCTTCGATGGACATATGCAGCCATACTTGGCACAATATAGGGATGATTAGCCCTAGTTATGGAGAAAGATCAGATGCCTAGTGCTAGTAGACTTACTCTTTTTTTTTCTTTTCCTCTGGAGGAAAGACCCAGTTATCTGGGGTAACAAGGCGTGTGGTCTCCTGTCTAGGAATCAGGGAAGGCGGGTTAATCACTACAAGCTAGAATGCAATGGCGTTGCCTTTAGCAGCTGTACATCTCAATATTTAACAAGTGCGAATTGCCTTTCTGTGCCTCAGCTTTTTAGGAGATTGAGTTATCAATGTGAAGCGGAAAGCTACAGCCATAATGGTCCTGTGCTCCATTCTGAAGCTGTTATGCCAGTGGATCCTTCAAAGAGGCAGTGAATGGATGAGTGGAGCGCTGCACAGGCCACTTACAAGTGAATATCATTCCCCATTAAGAATTCTTATGCTGACCTGTGTTCTGGATACCAACTAGCCCTAGATGAGCAGAGGAGTGCAAAAGTACTGAAGAAATGTTCTTTCAAAAGAGCATCAGTCCTCTTTTCTACACTGGGAGCCTGTTGCTAAGTAAAGGCACAAACTGAGCTCTGTGGCACCTTTTATAGATTTGAGAGGGAGACATTTCTCAGGTAGAATCTCTCTTGAATGTAGCCTAATGTGCCTGCAGGATGTGATGTTGTTAGAATTGCACATAGACTGCTGCCTTTGGGGAAATGTTGCTTCTTGAGAGCTGTTCCCTAATGTCGCACAACTTCCGGATCCTATGGAAGAGCTGTTTGTCTTTTCCTTTGGATCAAGCTACAGTCCCATGCCTGCGATCTCTAATGAACTACAGTGTCTCCAGCGGGGCTGTGGGACTTTGAGAAGTGGCTGATCAATTGAGACCGCATCAAAGGCTTAAGTAGTTTGCTCCTGTTACGTGTTGGAGCATTGCACCACAATGCATAAAATCCATCAGGATAGAGAGCTTGTGGGGCTGAATGGAAGGAGAAACTGGATTGGACTGAGCAGAGGAACTTCACTGAGCTATTCTGTGCAGCGTGTTAGTGTCTGCACAAAGCTATTTGTGCATCATTCATATGTGCTCAGCTTGGAACTGGGTTCACCTGGTTGCCCTCCTTTACACGTCATCCTCTTCTGAAATAATGTGTTAGCTGCTGAACTTCTGGTGGTTTATGTGAAATACCATAACATTGCACTATATCAGGAGTCTATATTATGTTTGCTAATGTAACCGTTCTATAAACAGTTTTGTGCATTAGGCAAAATTATGTCCGAGTGTGAATTCCATTCCATTTTCCCTTGGTTGCGAATTATGCTGAATTAAGGAGATGCAGACTAGATAAAAATTCTGTAGTGTTGTACAAGACTGGCTGGATCATCATGCTCATTGGGTATGTTTACACATGCATTAGATCCAGGAGCCATTTACTCAGGAGTAAACTACTCAGGAGTAAATGCTTCTGGGCAGGCATCTACACATGCAAAGAAGTGGGAGCAGATATGCAATTAATGACAGGAAACAGGTCCCACTTCCTGGGGCCCTGCAATGGGGCCCTGCTGTTACCAGGGGGAGCTTTAGGTACTAGCTCAGGGGCTGGTAAGGAGCACTGGGTCAGGAGACAGCCCGTTTCTTGGCCAGGGCTGGTACATTGCTCCCTGCCCCGGAGCAGGGATAATGTCCCCCTGTCCCAGCAGCAGGGAACTCTTGGCCCCAGCTCCCCGATTGGGGCAGGGGACTTGGAAAGAGCTGCAGGAGAGGGGCAGGTCCCAGCCCCCTCCCGCTTTGCCGGGGCAGCTAGTAGTGAACCCCCATATGGGCAGCAATCCTGGCAATTCTGGGTGGGGAATCCTAGAAATCCCTGCCCAGCTGGGGGCTCGCTACTAGCTGCCCCACTTTGAGTTTAGAGCCCTACACTTTAAAAAAGATGCCGACAGATGGGTAAGAGTCCAGCAGAGATTGCCAACAATGGCTTCTAAGGAAAGGCTAATGGAGCTAAGGTTATTTAGTCAGAAGAAGAAAATACTCACATGGGTTTGATAGCAGTCTACAAATGCCTGAAGACCAATTACAGAAAGAATGGAGACGGGCTTGTCTCTGTGGCTGTAGGGAACAGGACTAGGAGCAGTGACCTCAAGCTGCAGCAGTAGAAACAAGTTGGAGATTAGGAGGAACTTTCTGTCCATGCGGGTGCTCAAGCATTAGAATAGGATACCTAGGACAGTAGAATCACCATCTTTGGAAATTTTCAAGAGCAAGGTAGACAGTCACTTGGCAGAAATGGTTGAGCAGAGATGGATCTTGCCTTGAGTAGAGGTCTGGACTAAATAAGTTTGTCCCTTCCAGCCCTACTTTCCTATGATTCAATGTATGAACACCAATGGTGGTTAAAACTGGATTAAATGAATCCAGAAAGTTATTCATTTTCTATTCCAATATAGATTAGTTACGTATTTCTTTCTTACCAGCTAGAGACTTTATATGGCTGAGTTTGCTAAGGCAAAATTTGGTCAGTAAGTTCTGAGGCATTTCTTCCTGTTTAAGGCTTGGAAAAATGAACCTTCAAAATTAGAATTAAACACATACAACCAGTAGCATTAACTCTTATCCAAAATCCTGCTGCATACAAGGCCTCTTCTAGTGGGTGCTGGAGCCAGCGTTCCTTCTACGCTATATTGTATGTGTGGCCATGCAGGTGCATACCCACACAACTTAGAGGAAACGCTAGGTGGAGCACTTAGGGAAGGGTGCATCCTGTTACTGCATTGCATGTACCCTGATGATAAAAAATGGTTTTATTTAATGCTAAGTTTATCGGCAGCACAGCAAGCCTGGTATTCTGCCTATAATTGCAGGCTATTATACCTCTGACAGTGACTGCTTTGTCTGGGAGTGGAAGCAAGACCTCTCTTCTATCACTTACATGGGTAGATCCAGTGATGTGGAGAAGCTGTCAGGAAAACTCCTTGATGCCACTAAATGCAGCGTTAAAACAACAACCTCTAATTTCAAGCCTGACAGCCCTGTCGTGGTGTGTGCTGCCTTATTCTAGACTTCATTCTTGCCAAAGTGCTACTGTTTTCTGACTCCAGTAATGACTTGAGAGACGCAAGAGAGGTGTGAGGAGGAAGAGCAGTCATACAGCTCATTGGCTACAGCCTACTGGCTCCACCTCAATACCCACCCCCTGCTGAGTGCCCTCAACTCCTGTGGACTTCACAGGAGTCGGAGGCTCTCATTCCCAGCACTTTGTTGGAAGTGTCTCATCTTGCAGTTTTTGGGAGGAGAATTTCCTGTCAGCGATGAAATGTTACTTGGCTCTATGAATGCACCCATTACTAAAGCACCTCTCTGATAGATCTCTAGGTAACCTGCAGGGGGTGGAGGGTAGTGGCTGCAACAGTGAGCAAAATGATCATGTAACTTGCCGCATGTTTTATTATTTATGATGTACTAAGTGCTGGATAGAAACCTGGTGAGAGACAGACCCTGCCAATGACCTAAATAAAGAGCAAGAGAGGAAACAGGTGCAGTGACTTGGCAAAGCCAAGACTAGAATCCTATTGATCCTATGATAGCTAGAGAACTCTTGCTTATCAGGCTGATGAAGTCTGCTTCTTTGTAACGTTGTACTCCCATGTGTCAGGTATATCCATAGAATATCTCTTGTCTTGTCATAGAATCATAGAAAATTAGGGTTGGTAGGGGCCTCAGGAAGTTCTCTAGTCCAACCCCATGCTCAGAGTAGGATCATCCCCAACTAGTTCATCCCCGCCAAAGCTCTGTCTAGCCAGGTCTTAAAAACATCCAAGGATGGAGATTCCACAGCCTCTCTGGGGAACCTGTTTCAGTGGTTTACTACCCTCCTAGTGAGAGAGTTTTTCCTAATATCTAACTGTGCCAGAGCACTTTCAGTGCCTGCCACTTTAAGGGCTGAGAACAGGCAGCCAGCAGGTGCAGGCCAATCCTGATGAGGTGATCATTTTAGATCCAGGCTTCCAGGGCTGAGGCAGATGTTTGCTATAAGCAGCTGAAGGAATAACAACACCCGGCTGAGCTGCTGCTCATGGAACACCTTGGAGGTACGGGAGGAACTATGGGGTTGGCAGGAGATTCCTAGGGGCCCAGTGGGGTCCCAAGCCCCAAGGAAAAGGCAGTGGGCCTAGACAGAGCAAGGCCAAGACTAAAAAGGGGGCTTAAAGTTGTGGGCCTGAACAGGGGCTAGGAAAGCCTCTGATTAGAGCTGGCAGGGGTGAGGCCTAGGGCTCAGGTGAGCCCTTTTAAAGACGAGCTTCTCCGGTAACATCTTCAGAGCTCTAAGCAATCCCAATGGGAGACAGCTGTATGTTGGGGCCCAGAAGGGTCCCCAGTTCTCCATGGAAGGCAGAAGCTGCTAGGTTAACTCTTTGATCCCTTGACTGGTCAATGTAGGGGTCCAGGACTGAAAGGTCAAAGTGCAGTTGAGCCCACCATGAAGGGCAGGCCAGGTCTGTGAAGAGCCATATGGCACCCTGACTGGCCTGGAGGTGAGGTCAGAGCCTCCAACAGGCTGAAGGTCCTCTTGAGGGGGAGGACATCGCAGCCAAAAGAGGGTAGGTTTTAGTCAGCATGCATGCTGCTATGAAGGTGGTACCCATCAGAAGGAGGCTGCAATAGAGGGCCCAGCAGGGTGAGCCATCCAGGAACAACACATACCCCAGTAGGGGCAAGACCAGGGCAGGTAGGTCTGCTTGGTCCTGGGTAAGACTGAAAACTGCACCCTGTTGGGGAAGGGTAGTCTAGTAGAGCTCTCCATGGTGGGATAGTGCCCTAGAAATGCCAGGCCAGTTACCTCCCTGGTGAAAGGTGGGTAGGGGCACCTGATAATCCCAGCACCTGTCATCAGCTGAGTCATTAAGATAAGAGGGTAGTGGGGCCAGGCATGTCTATGAAGAGGCAAGGGGTGCAAAACCCCAGTGGCCCCAGTGGGAGCTGTAGTATTGTTGACCCCAGGAAGAGGTCAGTTAGGCCCAGGTAAATCCTTTGACACCTGAGGCCGCAAGTGGGCCCGAGGTCAAGTGACGCAGCTCAGTGGGAGTCCTGGGTGGAGAGTAATTGGCTCTAATGAGGGAATGAGAGTGATAAGCTACCTAGAGAAAGGCTTGGGTCAGGGCTCCACCCAGGGTGAGGTGAATTGGCTGCTCACCATTCAGATGAAGGTCATGAGAGGGCCCACGAGGCTGTGCCAAAGAGTGCGAGTAGGCAAGCCTGAGGGCCTATGAAGTCATTCAGGGGACCAGGGCAGGTTGGATGTGACTCAGCGAGGGGCAGCAAGTAAGAGGTCCAGTAAGAGTAGGAGGGTGCAAGGGGCTCAGTGAGAGCAGGTGGGGTGAATGAGGCCTGATGGGGCAGAAAGAAAGTCCAAATGCATGAGGTCTAGAAGGGGCTCGAGTTTAGCCTCGCCACACTCTGTAACAAAGAGCAAATCAAGGATGCCATCTGTGAGGCATGGGACACAGTAAGGGAAGTTCGGAGTTGTGTGTAATGCCCATGTCATCTGAGCACAAAAATGGGCAGGCTCCCGCTTATTGTAACACCATTCTACATTACAGCAAAAGCGTGGTAGGCATACTGCCCTGGACAGGGACGCAGACCAGTACTGTGACCAGGCCCAGGGAGTTGCCCCCTGTCACACTAACCTAAACTTCCCTTGCTGCAACGTGAGACCATTGTTCCCCGTTCTGTCATCTGCCACCACTGAGAACAGTCCAGCTCCATCCTCTTTTGAACCCCCCTACAGGTAGTTAAAGGCTGCTATTGAATCCCCTCTCAGTCTTCTCTTCTCCAGACTACATAAACCCAGATCCTCAGCTTCTCCTCAATAATCAAGGGCCCAAGCCCCCTAACAATTTTTGTCCAATTTGTCCACGTCCTTTCTGGAGTGACAGGGCCCCAAACTGGACACAGTGCTCCAGATATGGTCTCACTAGTGCGGAATAGAGAGGAAGAATCACTTCCTTCAATCTGCTGTCAATGATTCTACTAATGCAGCCCGGTATGTCATTAGCCTTCTTCATAGCCATCTTGATACAGAAAATGAGGTTGATATCATATACTTGGACTTCAGAAATGCCTTTGACCTGATCTCTCATGATGGTCTCATGATAACATCTTCATCGCTGACTTGGACGAGGGGGTGGAAAGTGAGCTGTCCAAGTTTGCTGACGACACCAAACTGTGGGCTGAGGTGGGGACACCAGAGGAGAGAGAGAGGCTGCAGCGGGATCTGGGCCGGCTGCAGGAGTGGGCGGACAGAAACAGGATGGGATTTAACGTGGACAAGTGCAGGGTGATGCATCTGGGGA
>JAGPOW010000261.1:250801088-250812994 GCA_030014935.1 Caiman crocodilus | reverse complement strand
CCCTTCTGACCCTAGTTACTATGAAACTATGAAACTATAAAATTAAGTGTCTCCTGCACACTCGGAGGTGAACCAGAAGTGAACTGAAAGTATTTCTGGGCCTGCCACTGAGTGCTTCCAGTCCACTTCCAGGTCCTCCACCAAGCATGTGGGAGACCCCTCTGCATCCCCCTGGCTTGGTGATCAGCTACGGGCAAACCCCAGGTGCTCCCCCAGACCCAGGAAGCACTAGTGACTGAGCAAGAAGTGGGGTCCCCTGTGCACTCCATGGCGGACCCAGAAGTGGACCAGAAATACTTCTGGTCCACTTCTGGGTTTGCCACTGAGTGCGCGGGGGGTGCCTCATGCTCCCATGAGACGCTCCATCTGCACTATCTCATTCTTCACGAGCAGTACCTGATACCTCAAGGTACATAGAAAAATCATATAAAGCTGTGTCTATGGCCGAATTGTCGAATCTCTGAATTGATTCAGAGGCTTCTGATTCAATTTGGAGATATTAAAGGGTCTCCTGATTCAATTCAGATTCGGAGATTTGGCTGCCATGTCAGGCAGAATCTCCTCTGAATCGAATCAGTGACTGAAGCTTCATACGGCCCTACTATTCACCAAGGTCCCCTGGGGGAGGTCAAGAAATAATGGGCATAAGCTAATTGAAGATTGCTTCAGGCTAGACATAAGGAAAAACTTCTTTACAAGCCTTTGAAGGTTTGGAACAGGCTCCCACAGAAGTGGTAGTTCTCGCTGTAGCCTGGCAATCTTCAAAAAACGTCCTGATGCCCATCTTGCTGAGATCATTTGATCCCAGTAGTCTTTCCTGCCCATGTACAGGGGGCTCAATGATCTGTAAGGTCTCTTCCAGCACCTAACCACTATGAAACTATAACAAGGACACTCTGCTGGCTCATATTCATCTTATTGTCCGCTGTAACCCCCAGGTCCTTTTCTGCAGAGCTGTTGCTTATGCTTGTCCATAAACCTTTATTAAAATTTTGGTCACATCTCTGGGAGCTAAATCATGTCCCTTGCAATGGACCACTAGCAATGTCACAATACAAGTAATTCTCATAATCATTAAAAATGATGTGTTCCAGTAGTACAGGGAAGAAAGTTTGCTGTTGTCATTTCTGATTTTTCTGCAAATTTCTGTACAGATTTATTCAGAAAGCCAGTTGTTACCATAGCGCCCCTCTTTTCTGCTGATATTTCTTGAGAAGACACTGGATCTCCATAAGTGGCTTCTTTTATTACGAGCATTGTTTTGCCCATCTGCTTTTCTTGTTTTCCGGAATTACATTTTCTGCCTATGATTTCCCCTCTTGAGCTTAGCACAAAGCCGGTTGTTCTTGCCTATAATTTTTGCTTTTTTTCCTTTAACACCAGCTCCAACTTTGCTCTTATTTGTATGAGTCAGTTGTATTTGTATTTCCTGCAGAACACTCTTCCCTCCTCTGCAATTTGTAGTTTACAGTATTCAGTGAGGGTTTCTTCCTTCCCTTTTTTTGAGGAAAAAGTCAGCTATGTGCTATCATCCGTGCAGTCTGATCTATTCTAGATTCTGCTGTTCTTTTTTCCCCCTGTTCTCAGTACCTTATTACCTAAGGGTTGCCTTTCTTCTTTGTATAACACATTCTTTGCCTGCGACTTTTTTCATTGTTTTCTTCCTTTGTCGTTTAATATTGTGAGGTGTTTCTCTGAATTTCTATCTTTTCAGTAGCATATTTTTCACTTGTCTGTATATTTGTTTCCCCACCCGCCCCCAAACAATCTTTGTGTTTTTGTGTCTTTTTGTTAATATAACTCATGGCACATACTCCTTTCTGAAGTTGTTTATTCCCTTTGGCTTCACATCTAGGTTGCTTGCTCTGTTGTTGTGACAGTTCTCAAGGCAGATTCTTGTGATGATGAATTCACTGCAGTATACCCTCCCCGCTGCCAGAGACTTGAGGGCTGCCCAAAGTCAGTGGGAGATGTGCCAGTGCTATTCAAAGCAATGGGAGCAGGAGCAGGCTCTTTGTGGGTGATGACAGAAGTGGCATTTGTCATGCAATTGGCCCCTTGAAAGTGCTCTGCTCCCATACCCCGATAGAAGTGCACAGCTGCAGAGTGTTTTAAAAGTGTGTAATCACGCAATAAATTAACTCATTACATGAGGGTTCAGATGAAGGTGCTCTGAAGTGGAGCACCTTCATTAACTTCTGTCTGTCCCTGCTCCTCCCCAACTCAGGCTGGGCAAACCCCAACCCACAGCTCCCTCTACCTCCCATCCTGCAGGCAGCTAGAGCTGGGGGCTAGGGAGAGAAACAGGCCACTCCTCCCGGATCAGCTCCAAAGTGGAGCTCAATCTCCACCCCCTGCCCCCGCCAACCCAACAGTGAATGTCTGTTGGGTTGGGGGAGTTGCTGGAACTCATGGCGCTTTCTGCAAAGCATTATGAGTTACAGCATTGTGGTTAGAAGCATTATGAGTTAGTTATGCACATCTGTTAATGCCCTGTGTTTTGCCACTTCACTTCATTCAAACTTGCTGTTATCAGATGCTTACTGGTAGCCAAACAAAGTCTTTTGCTGACTCAATAAGCAAAGCCCAAGTGTAAAAGGACTCACTTTGCTTTCATGCAGTGTAGTAAAAAGAGAGCAGAATTGCTACTATCCTGATGAAGTCAATGATATTACACTGATCTTAACCAGCTGGCCTAGGAGGTGAAATTCTCACACACCCCCCCCCTCTGGCTTTAGGGCAGGGGTGCTCAACCATGTCATCCGGCCTGCTGGACTCCCTCTCCACAGGTCTGAACATTTGGCAGTGGGGGAGTAGTGGCAGCTGGGGCAGAAATCATCCATGCTTCTGATATATCACAGTTAGCAGCTCCCACCATAACTTCCATTCCATCTTTCTGTGCTTTCAGCCCCCAGACCTAAGCACTGACTTAGTTACAATTTAGAAGTGAGTGGGACTCAGGTTGAAACAATAGCATCTCCATATTCCAAATCTATGTGGTTGACCATGGAAAACTGTGAGTGCTACGCTTGGCAGAACAGATGTGACAACTCCATGTTTCACTATTTATATTCTTTTTCATGTGGACAGGACCTCTAGTGGGGCATCTAATCTAACTGTCTCATTGCTTGCATTTAGTTTGGCTAATTCCTAAATAAGCAAATAAAATTTATAAACTCTGACTGTCCCTGAGCCATCATAGCAACTTGAATATTTCCTCTGGTTTGACGTGTGTTGCTCACTTAAAGTTGGAGCAAATCCATTTCAGAAATGTTGCATCCGAATGCAGAATGTTGGCACTTTAAAGCAATACATATCTATGAAGACACGTATTAATGTTGGGGTAACTGATCTTCACACCTGTATAAACAAGAAGCAAACTCATAGCAATCCCCTACCTCAGGGTAATTTAATCCAGTCTGATGTAGAATTGCCCTGAAAAAAGGAAGCGTAAAGCTATACAAGAATAGGTTACACTAGTATAGATTATCTCTGTCCGTGGTTTATCTTGGGGTAGCTGCTTGCTCAGTAGAGGCTACTACTGATACCCTTACCACATCATGGCAAGAGATAGTAATAAACTGTTTTTCTGTCTAGTCCAGATCCTAGGACTATGGAGTTCATACAGGCTGTCACAGGGGTGGTGTGGGGTACTCATGAAGGCAGTTGTGCTACCAGTGTGAATGTGTACTGCTTCCCTCCCCTGGGTGCCTCTCCAGCCTGCCCCATGCTGCCATAACAGATTTGCTTTATGCAAGGGTTTTTTGCAACACAACCCTTGGTTAAAGAGAGACCCAAGTGTATCATACCTGGAAAAGGTTCAACCGGCTATAAAGTCAACCGGCTTGAAAATCTGGACTGCTCCAGGCAAGTGGCTGGGAGCTTGCAGCTGCTGCAGTCTCCCAGCCATTGTGATCTCCAAGCCACGGGGTGCTCCACACACCCCTGTGGCTGCAGAGGAGTGGCTGAACGGGACCCAGTGGCCCTCCCTTCCACTGCCACCCGTGTAGCAGTATCTCACAGCTGCGAGGGCTGAGAGTCCTGCAGCTGACGGGGCTCTCAGTCTCAGCTGTGCCCCTTGTAAAGCCATGACCCAGTATCCCTGCACCCAAGGGGGCTCTTGGTTCTAGCTGCATGTGTCATGCATCCAGGACTGAGAAACCCATCAGGCTTGGGACTCTCAGTCCTAGCTGTGCGTGTTCCCTGTGGTTGAAAGCCCCATCGGCAAAGGGGCTCGGCTCCCAGTCATGGGTGCCTGCTTCTTGCCGATGCAGGGGCAGCCCCCTACATTGGAAATAAAGTACGACTGGATCTAATGCATGATCCCACAGTCATGCCTCCTGCCACGCACGTGTGGCATAGTAGGAGGTGCAATTGAGTGGCTCACGCATTAGATCGAATCGTGCCTAAACCTGCACGTGTAGAGGGGTCCTACATGACTATATATATCTCAGAGGGATGGAAAACAAAATGGCTGTGAACACGTGCTGATATTTTTATAATAAATAAAAACAAATTATATCAGTGTATTGTGCCAATGTAAATACATCATGGTTCCAGGTCCTACGTTTAGCTGTTGGTTCTGTTTGTACAGCACCTTGCACAGTGAGGTCCTGGTCCGCACCTAGGACTCCCAGGCACTGTCACAATACAAATAATTAGCAGTAATCTTCCCAGAGGGAGGCCTGATTCTGGCATCATTATTCACGCTGAGAAGCAGCCTGCTGTTAGAATCAGTGGGCCTACTCATGGACCGATACGCTGCCCAGCAGGAAAAGGGCAAGCAGAATTAAACAAAGGCTCTTTCCCAGATGAGAATACATGACTGAGATGAGCAACAATCACAATCACGTTTGGTCTGGATAGCTGCTGTTTACTGATCACAGACTGTAAGCCCACACGTAGCCTGACACGAGACAGTGAACTGCAAGCCAAAGGAGGAAAGCTTTGCAACAGGGAAGGCTTTGCCCTTTCTCCTGCTGAGAGCAGTGTGTGATGTGAATTAGAGAGTGTGGCTCTTCCTAAGGTAAGTGAAATGGGTTTTTTGATAGTAAAGCTGCTGATAAATGAGGGCATTTGAAGCCAGGAGCTTCATTTATGCTCCCATTAAAACTTTCAAATGACCTAGTGACTCCTGAATTACTGTTACAATGCAACAAAATTTATATTTGGTCTTTGGGTGGGGGGGAGGGGGGGATTTGTTTCATTTCAGCCGGTAAAAGCTCATCAACCTATAAAACACTTCTACACCTATAGTATCTGTAATAATGGCATATTATCTTTTAATCTCTCTGCTCAGGAAACTGTTCAGGAAGTGTTGTCAGACAGAAAAACCAAGGCATGTCCTGTAATGAAAGCGTGGGTGTGAGGGGCACAGCAGGTGCTCACTGCATCATTAAATAACAGTAACATGTTTTGATTCGGGACTGTAAAGAAGCTGGGTCACATCCTTGTGCGCATCCATGTAGTTCTTAGAGTGGGCTGATCAAATGCCAGTTCTTGTCATCTATGAATATATTCATCTATTTGCAGCCTTGCCCTTAATATCTAGGTGTGGGTGAACTCAGCAGCTACTCAGCGGACTGGGTGAGCACTGCTCTGGGGTGATACACCCCTCTCTTCACTCTAGGTAGAAGCACTGTGCGACAGAAGATGCTTTACCCACCTCTAGCACTTCTAACGTTACCTGCAGTACAAACAAGCCCTGTAAAACTATGGATTCTCATGCCTGACCTTTATGTGCTCATCAGAGATCTGCTGAATAACATAATTGGTTCATTATTATTCTTTTAAAAGAGATGGGTGATATCATAGCCAACTTGCTGTCCAGCTCCATTCCTCCCATGGGTCATGCTGTTTAGTTTAGGTTGCTTGCAACATTTCCCAGCCCCCACCCCTGTTATGTGACCAGCTAACAATGAGCTTGATTTGGTTCTGAGATGAGGTGTGTTTGAATTACTAATAACCTCGAATTAGTAATATTGCTGTGAGGGTGGAGGGCAGGCAGTGCTTTACAGGATCATGTCTGCAAACTGACAGAATAATTCAGCAGGGAAAACAGTCCCAGCTGGGGCAGTCTTTCCTCCAGTATGAATGTTGTTACCAAAAGAAAGTAAGGTAAGTTTAACATGGGCAGGGAAGAGAATTGGGAAGGCTCAACGGCTTCGGGTTCAACTTAGCCTTTGCTGCTACCCAGAGCCAAGCACCCTGCCTTTGTCCCGCAAAGACATGAGCTGGGTATTGATATTTGTATTATCTTTCGATAATGCTCAAGTGCTCACGTAGGAACGTGCCTGATGGGTGTTGAAGATAGCACGTGTCTCCACATGCATTTGTGCACGCAGAGCAAATTGTGCTCCTCCAACTACAGCATGGTCCAAATGGACAGCAGGCCAGCGTGCATGGTGGCCAGTAAGACAGTACAGAGTGCGATTTTTTTCCCTGTTAAACAGAAGTACAGTACTGAGTGCTGCTCCTTTTGCTAACGGTGCCACCTGGAGCTCTCCACCGTACAAATCAGCTAAAGAGGCAGGTCCCAATTCTGGCGTTACCTGCCCTACTTTTCCACATAGTCATTCTGTCAGTTTTGGTGGTGGCATCCCTCTTGATTCATACAAGCAGGAAGTAAGAATCGGACCCAAAACATGAAGTGTCCAAAGCAGCTTTCCCATCACGTCTGGGCATCTCCATAGTCCAATTATGGACATTCTCTGTTAATCAAAGAAGATAGACTGTGTCTTTAATGATCTAACTCTGCACAGTCGAGATAGCAAATACTTTTAATTGCCATCCCTCCCACTTCAACTGTTTCTCTAGATGCTTCTCAGGAGCGGTGACAACTTAGAGTCAGAAGACTGATTGTCTCTGCATTATCTAGGCAGCTGGCATGCTGGAGTCGCTGCTTATTATACCTACAACTGTGTCATGGGTGCCTCGTGCCTGTGTTGCAGTGTCCCCTTGTCTCTCACAGTAAGATCTCAGGTGAGCCTTTGCGCTATGTGTTTATACATCATCTAGTGCACCAGGGTCCTGGTTCCTCACCATGGCTTCTAGGTACTATCTACACACAATGAATAATAAGCAATAACAAACCAAATATAAGCACCATTGGCTTGCTTAAGAATAGAGACGAGGAAAACAGCACTGCCATTTGTATGGTGATGAAGGAATCCCAGCCCTGTGAGCCAAGAATCACATACGAGTCTTTTTTGCCACCATCACTTTATATTATGCAGGCTGAACCTTATATACCCATTCGAATGGAAACGGACATTGTTTTAAACCACTGTTACTTAGTATTACACAATTATTGTGAGACCCTAATAACAAGTGCACTCAGCCTCAGAAATCTTTATCTCATGGACTCGTCGCTTAGCTAAAGATTTTGCCAAGCATTTTTTCAGCAAGGGATTGCTCTGGTGACATACATAACGCTTGAACAATCCCTATCTAAAAGATACATGGTTAAGACACCATTTTACTTCCAGTGGCATTGGTGGACCAGTGATAGATTGTCCATGCAATGCATGAGCAAAACGAGGTAGATTAAACCTCAGGGAGCAGATGAATGATAATTTAGTCTGTTTACCAGCGGCAATATATTATCAGCAATTTTTGATAAATTCATTTTACTCACATCTGCTTTTCCATAAGAATGAAGATATTTGGCTTGCTTGAAATTTCACGGTCTGAAGGAGGCTATAATGCTAATCATGCCAATAATGTATGAATATAAATAGTCTACACTACCAGAGCTGTAGAAAAATATGATCTGAAAAATGGAAACTGGGAGGGAAAAGGAGAAAGGAGACTTTCTAAATGGAAAGATGGTGTATTCTTAAGTTTTAAGCTAATACCTTCTCTTCTTTTCTAGTGCTGGCTGTGATTGGGCTTTTCTGTCTCCATCAGTGTCCACCTGAATAAAATGGAAACAACATGTGCATGTTCCCCTTTAAAATGTCATATGCGTGAGTCATGTCATGTAAAAGTCTCCTTCAGAAAGTTATAAGAGTTTAGAGACCAGCTTCATTATGGTCAGGACATCTTCCCACAGCTGTTAAAAAGACCATATGATCTGAACTTTGTAGTCTCGTCTCTGCACTCCCCAGAAACTATACAGTCTAGAGTGTGCAGCTGGTATGACTCCATGTGCTGGGGCTCTGCAGAATTGTGCCACCATAGGATAAGCTTGAGGACTGCAAGGGCTGCTTCATGTTCATGACCAATGTGAACTCTGCTCGCTGTAGAGATAATGCAGTTTGTTCCCTCTGGTGCATTTGTGCTGTGCTATGAGATAAGGTAGATGGAAAGGAAGGGACGTGGCCCTTTCCCGGTTCGTCCTGGTATATCTGTTCTCTGAAGGGGTCATGGGCTCCAGTCTCTATGTAAAAGGATTGCCATTGTTCTTTGGCCTTATGCGAGGTACCCTGGGAGACCCAAGCACCTCCCTGTCCTGTGGCAGTACATGCTGAGGCTCCCAGTGTTCTGCGGAGGGAGGAGGATGCTCTCCAGTGGCTTGTGCAAGACCACGATGAACTCTGTGCACGACCACGATGAACTCTGTGCACGACCACGATGAACTCTGTGCACCACCACTTCTGCTTGCAACCTCAGCAATCTCATTCATGAAGCTCTGTGATTATAACAAGATGGGTTTTTTGTTCAGCCGTTTCAAGCAAGCCAATTTCCACTTGGGAGCCTGGAGCTGACCAAGACTGTCATTAAGAACCAGATCCTATTCCACCTGTTAGATGTACCTGTGGGTTTGGATTTCTGAAAGTGAATTTATCTCACCCTGCTGAAGTCCCTAAAATAATACAAATTCAAAAGGTGTAAGAAAGTCACACAAATAATATAATACCGAGGAGCCATGTTGCCAATATTTGTTAAAACAGAGGTACACGTGATATACAAAGAACGAGCCATTCTTAAGGCAAAGATGATGACACGTTACTGAGGTAGATGGATTACGCCTTTTCAGGAACTCAAGCCAAGGGAAGGGGAGCACAGTAAGACCCCTAAATCCACATAATAAATTAAATCAGATCCGGCCCTAAGTTTGTCAGAACGTCTCATCGTGGTGGGGGCTTATAATAATGTTCTCGTCCAGCCAGGTTGTGTAAGCTTCCTGTATCTTCTGTATTGGCTGAAGGAGAGAGTGTGCAAGTGATTAAAAAGATAACTTCATTCACAAACTTGCTTTGTAGGTGCTCATATTTAGCATGGGAGTGAGTTGTGTGTGCTATATGCGCCTCTGTTTTCATTAATATTGGCAACATGGCTCCTTGTTGTTACATGGTTTGTGTGACTTTCTCCTCCACCTGCTCTATGTCCTACTTGTGATAGTCTCTATTCTCCTGGAGAACTGTGAAACTATGAAACATGCACCGCAGTGGTCCAAGAATCAGGGATGTTCGTTTAGCCAGTGGAAGGCCAGTTGTGCTCGAGGAAGGGCAAAAGTAATGTCCTTGAATCCTCCATACAAATAATTTAGATTCAATCTGTTTACAGGGGTTGGATAGTAGTACATTATTCAGATCCCATTAGACTGTAACACCAAGGGTGAGATGGTATTTAGATAGGTCCTGGAAACGGAAATCTCCATTTTCTTTTCTTAATGCAGTTAACCCAACACATTTTACTTACCATATATGGAGCACTGTCTCTAAAATTAAAAAAAGAAGGTATTTAAATTTTAAAGGAGTTAATCTTTAAAGGCATTTTTAACTACTTTTTTCTGCTAGCCTCAACTTCTTTTAATGTGTCTGGTAATGCTACTGTAAAAATGTGGATAAACTAAAATAGAGCTGTATCATGATTTACATATTGCAATATTACAATAAAGTATGATATGTTCCCCTGTTTACTAGACGGAAAAAAAGTTGCGCTCCCAAATTTACTTTACAAGGCAGGAGTCGACGTGTTCCTTGGTGATGCACTGTGAGCGGTACTATTTTCTAGGCAGAGAAGAAAAGTCAAGACTTGAAAACTTTGGCTCAATATGATGATAGCAACCGGGCTTTTCCTGAAATAGGGCATCACCACAGGCTGCATTGGGCGTCTAAATGGATGCCAAGCTCTTCTGGATGCGTCTTATTCCAGCTCCAGATCCATGCTTGCAATACGTGGGTGGTGCTAGACGGAGCTATAAGCACACAAGTATCTCTGTGGTGATACGTCTGTGCCCATTTTAAAGTATTAAAAATGAAGTAGTTGTAAAAATTCATAAACAAATTTAGAAAATATCCAAATCTGTGTTGACTGATAGGAATTGGAGACTAACTTGACCTTCTAGAAATAGCTGCTTATGGAAATTGATTAACTGTAGCCTTCTCTACTACAGATCTCTGCCAGCAGCTCCCCTTGGCTCTACTCAATTCCTGGTACAGCAAGTAACTCGATTACAATTTTACATCCACATATGATCCTTACATCTATTAAATTAGAACTTCACTGTTTCTCCACAATTTCTCCTGTCAAAACAAGGCTATTGTGCACTAAACTTGAAATCTTTGACTTAAAATCAGTCTTGCTATGGTAGCCAGACTCACTTCAAAATCAGTGGGTCAGCCAACAACCAGCATATTAATTCTCTTAAAAGAATATTTAATCTTGCTGTATTATGTTGCCCAAATGCGAATGAGAAATGAGCTGCATGGTTCAGTCACCACTTATAAAAAGGTGAAAATAATCAGTCAAAATCATGGATTGCAAGTGAAATGGCTTGAACAAAAGTTATTTAGCTAGAGTAGAAGCCAAACACTGAGAAGACGGAGTCATTTGCTCTATATAATATTTTTTCTTGGCTGTCAGTCTCTTTAGATCAACCCTTTGGTTTATTCTTTTAATCTCTACCTCCTGTCTATTCTTTTTTCCTGGAACAGACATTCCCTCTCAGGAGTGCCATGTCTTTCATCAACTCTCTTCCAAAAGCATGCTGTTCAAGTGTGCTGATGACACTAAGATGTAGGGCAAGGTGGACACACTTGAAGGGAGAGAGAGGCTGCAAATAGATTTAGACAGACTACAGAAGTGGGAGACGAGAATAGGATGGGGTTCAACGTTAGACAAATGCAGCACCTTGGGAGAAGGAATCCACAGCACACATACAGGCTGGGGAGTTCCCCTCTTGAAAGCACAGAGGCAGAAAGGGATCTTGGAGTTATTATTGACTCCAAGATGAACATGAGCTGCCAATGCCAGACCGCAGCCAGAAAGGCCAGCCATATCTTGTCATGCATCCAAAGTGCATCTCAAGCCGGTCCAGAGAGGTGATCCTCCCTGTCTATGTGACTTTGGTCAGGCCACAGTTGGAGTACAGTTCTTGGCACCGCACTTCAAAGAGGATGTGGCCAGCCTGGAGAGGGTTCAGAGGAGGCCACCCGCTTGGTGAGAGGGCAGCAGGACAGGCCCTGTGAGGAGAGACTGAGGGACCTGAACCTGTTCAGCCTCAGCAAGAGGAGGCTGAGGGGCGACCTGGTGCCTGCCTAAGGACTCAAAAGGGGAGATCAACAGCAAATTGGTAAATGCCTTTTCTCCCCAGCACCACCTGGGGTGATGAGGAACAATGGTCATACGCTGATGGAGAATAGGTTCAGGTTAGAGATCAGAAGGCAATATTTTACAGTTAGGGTGGCCAAAATCTGAAACCAACTTCCCAGGGAAGTGGTCCTCGCCCCTACCTTGGGCAAATTCAAGAGGAGGTTGGGCGATCACCTGTCTGGGGTCTTGTGAGCCCAGCATTCGTTCCTGCCTGCGGCAGGGGCTCAGGCTAGATGATCTGTTCAGGTCCCTCCTGACCCTAGCTACTGTGAAACTATGAAAAGCCAGCTTCCTCAAACCCATCCTACGCTCTACCAGAGTAACTAGAAATAAGTTAGTTATCATATTGCTTCAAAAAAAAAAAA
>JAGPOW010000261.1:250785784-250800988 GCA_030014935.1 Caiman crocodilus | reverse complement strand
AAAAAAAAAAAACAGTTTGAAAATCCAAAACTAGATCATATTAAGACTTCTTTGTGTTTGTACAGCACTTACCTCAAAGGGGTTACAGTCCATGCCTGGGATTTACAGGACCTTCCACAACAAACATTATCTCTGCACTGCCAGATCAGATACTTGGAGCAATGGAAATCAAACTGAATCAAGGTGTCCCGTTTCTGGCAGCCAGTATATAAAATCTGGTGCAAAATGCTTTTAAGAATGAAACCATCTTACCCACGAGGACTAGGATGTGTCTGATTTGCTAGCTGAAGATTTGTTTCATCTTGAAGGATGCGTTCAGTGACAATAATGTGTAGTAGTTGCAATATAGCATTTTCCTTTCAATTTCATAGGATTAAATATGACTAAATATCGGTAAAGGGGAGTCATCCGGGACCTACAGTGAGGGTTCACTTTGACGCTTTGACTGTTGGTGGGGGTGGGGGGGTCTGCAAAAAAAAATGGGCTGCCCATCACAATGCCCCAGCAAAATTGGAGACCCTCCCAGATTATGATTTTCAAATCTTACAGGAAGCTCTCATCTCTTATGGGGGGCTGAGCTCCCCACCACAAGCTCCCCTGTAATTCAGACCCTGACCACAGCACCTGGAAGGACACTCCAGAACAGAGTGATGGCAGCAGTAACTCCGTAAGTATATTGGGAACGAGTTTTTAAATATAGAGTACAAAACAGTAGGTTTATGATAGCTGAAAGTCCTTTGTATGGCTTTAGACATACATAAAGTCATGGATGGAAATGCTAAAATGTGCCTAGGAATTTTGACGCCCTCATCGTTTGAGTAGTCAACTTGAGATGTCTTAAAAGGACATGAATTTCAGAGCTGCAGTTTTTGAATTTCAGGACAGTTTAAAGTGGCTGAAATTAAACATTCAAAATCACTAGTTTGTTTTAAAATCTTGCAGAAAAAGGGTGCTTATACATGTGATGATGTTGTTTTCCAAAGAAGACATGGTAGATAGCTCTTACTGAAAGTCAAAAGGAATTGGTCAACCATCTCCCTTTGTGCCTGTGAAAAATATGCCTTCATGTCAAAAAATGATATAGTGTAAAAGGTAAATTGGTGCCCAGTGGCAGGCATATGCTTTGACAATGATCCTCCATTTCATCCCTTACATTGCCTGACTACAGATAAGTAGATGTGTCAACGGGGGGAATAAAGCAGAGTCCATTCAATAGAGACAAAAATGAATCTCATTAGAATAAACATAATTCCTCATCCATGAAGGGCGATTAAACTTATTTTACTAGTAACAAAGTGAGTCTAATAAAGTTATGGGGGTTTTAAAACTCGTAAAAGCAATTTCTATATTCCCCCTTCACGGGTGAGCTCTCAGAAGTCATGCGTCTGCAAGCTTATTACCAGACACCATTCAAAGACTGGCAGGACCATTAAAGTGCTCCATCAAGTTTACTCTCTTCTCTTTTCATGTTTCTCCTCATCAGTTCACAAGCACATTTCCTTTACATTTAAAGAAGACAAATAATGTATTCAGGAGCTCATGTTATTAATAGTCGTAGTATTCCAGCTCTATAAATGCCACGGTATTTGGCAGATCAGCTGCAGATTTTTTCCCTGTCGGTTAATGAAAACTATATAGATGAAAATATTACCTTGATTGCATGCTTCTGGTAGCAGAGACTGTTTTGTTCTGTGTTTTTATTGCCTCTAGCATGCTGGTGGCCAACCTGTGGCACATGTACCAAAACTGGCATAGAGAGCCGGTATGTTTACTATATGAGCCCTGGGCACAGAGTTTAAAGGGGACACTGGCAACGGGAGTCAAAGTGGCACTTAGAGAGAGGGTGGGGATCAGGGTGGCAATTTGTAATATGTCAGTGGCAACAGGATGACTGATTATTATAGGGCACTATCTCCCACTTTGCACTTAAATTGTGGCACACTTGCCAAAAGGGTTGGCCACCACTGCTCTAGCACAATAAGGTCTTGACTCCTGCCTGCAGCTGGTTGTACACTATGAATAATTGGCATTTTGTTTCACCTTGTGGCCAGCTGCATCAGCAATTCTTATGCAACACCTAACATAATAGCATGTGGTAACTGTGTGTGTAAAGGACTTTCTAACGGTGACTCGTATTGTCACTGGTTGGAATTTGAAAAAAGATGTTAAGCAAAATAAAGTAAGGGGAAGGCATACAGCTGCAGTGCTCGAGGCCACATCCCATTTCTCCTATAACCGCATGGTTCAGCTGGATGATGGGTGTCAGAGACTGAAATATGAGAAAAGCAGGAGACTGCGAGGAGGAGAATGGCCAGAATTGTTCAAAGGGGTCACTGTGTGCACAAGTGCATGCAAGCGCACAAGACTGTTGAGAGATCAGTTCCTATTCAAGCATCTCGGCCCTTCGGAAGTCATTGGCTTCTCTGCTTTGCTTGAAGCGCTGAATCTCTCAGTGTTATTCATCAAACCAGTATGGTGGGTGGGAGAGGCACCCTTTGTTAGAAAGCAACCTTTATAATCTTCTCAAAGATCCTGCCAACCTGGAAGCATTTACTTTAAATGCAATTTAGTGAAAGGAAAATTAAGCTCCTGCAGAGGCGTTGGTTCAATTGCGTAGAGGTTTTGCTGGGGGATGATTTTGCATCATTAACTTTCTTCTCTTGGATACTTTAATCAATACTCCCTAGACCTCACAGCCCCACATGCAAGCGCACACATACAAATGTTTTTGAGAGGCCTTTTTCTTTTGAGTGCTTAGATTTAACATCAAGGAGCAGTGTAATTACCAGGATAGTTGTATCATATGCTTCTAATTTTGCTGTATGTGCCAGAGACCATTTCATATACTTGGTAATCCTACACTGTGAACAACCTCTGAGGCAATAAAAATAAAGACTTTTCAGAGTCAGTATGTTTTACAAGCTTAGCTTTGCCACAAGGATAACATACTGTGCATGATACCTCCCCTTGCCCTGACTAGTGTCCACAGCTATCTCCAGCATCAATGTATGTGAATGGGGCTCAGTGCCTGAAATTTGGCCCCATGTAACATCAGCTCCAAAACTGTGCCTTGAGTAATCTCATGGTTTATGCACACTCACAACCAGAATGCTACAGAGGGCTTTAGTGGAACAAACATCTTACAAAATAAATAAATACATTTATTTTTGGTCTACAAAGGTTATGCATTTACTTAGTGGCCCTTCAAACACAAATTCAATAAACTCTCAGTATTCGGTGTGGAGTCCAGGTATAATATAGTTACTTCATGAACACCATTTTATAGCTTTCTAATATAACAAATCTCCAGTGTGAAATACTATTAATGATCAGCATAAAATACCGATCACTTTGGTGCAGTCGTAAATCAAAATTTACTTTTTACCTGAGCTGCACTGAGGATATGATTAACTTTTATAAAATGGGAAGGACTGGGGGAAGCATCTGATTGGTCAGTATTAGCTCCGAGCCCTGTGTGTAATTTTTTATGACTAAACAGGTCAAAATTCATTAGACATATACCCCTCCCTCGTATCAAGTTGCTCATTTAAAAAGTAGAGGGGAAAAAAATACCGGTAAAAAATCTTTAACTTTATTCCCTGTTTTATTTGCTTTCAGTGTGCTATAAATGCACTTCGCATTGTAGGTCTGGTTTCTGCTTGATGCTTCAGCATCCTTATAGGCCACGTCTGTTCTAGCCACAAGTTAGCTTGCACGTGGTTAGACAAACTCTTTGAAGCCATCACAGCTAGGGGGGACATATCGACGTGCCCACAAGAAACAGTGATCTGTATTAAGAGCATGCTGTCATTCAGTCCCAGGCTCCAAAGACTTTGAACTTCTTAGAAACACAGTTCATTTTTTTTCAGCATGGAAAATGATGCACTGGTGTTACGGTATCAGAAGCAACTGAACATGGATTGATGACAAGACTAGAAGGCAGGTCTCCTAGGGCACTTTTACATGTGCTACAGCTGCGGGGGGAGTGGCACTTTAATTAGATCGGATCCAAGAGCCACTGGCACTGTAATTAAAGTGCCACCGCATCTCATGTATCAGTGTCTCCGTTTGACGAGCTTTAGTTCAAGTGCCCCCACTGCCCTTTTTAAGTGTGGGGACTCTTGATACTTGAGACGTGGGAGGCTGCTGAAGCGTGGACTGGATTAATCGTGTCTGCTCTGACACACTCGCATTCCAGCACATTGGAGCAGCCTCCACGCTTGTGTATAGGCACCCCAGTTTTTACTCTTGACTGCTGATTATGCCTGATGTTGTGGTGTGAGGCAAGGCATGTAGACCTGTACCTTTGGATCCTGTTGTCTAAACTTAATGGGCCAGGCTAAAATGATTGCATGATCACCTTAGGTAGAGGTGCTAACACTTGTTTCAGGGGTACAGTTGTAGCTATATGGGTCTACAGGCAAAAGGAATTGGAACCCATGGCAGAGGTGATCTCTCTTATTAGACCAACAAGATCTTTGCAAAAAAAATCTTTATTTGCAAGCTTCCCAGCACACTCAGCCTTCCTGAGGCATAGGAGAATGCCAAGATTGTAAGTTGTGGAAATGAAAATTCATATTTCATAGGAGAACTGAAGTTGTTGTAAGACCTATTTGGAATAATTTGTTTTGTGCAAATTAGGCTCAGATAAAAGTTAAGAGTCGTCTATTTACCTTGAAGCTGTCTGATGACAAGCAGGACGTTTAATTATGTTTCCTTTTGGTTGTGATGTTTCATATTTCACAGGAGGTTGGGTTGATGGGAGGCTCTCCTGGCCAAGGAATTTCTCTTGTGTTCAGACAGCTCAGTGCTCTGTGACCATACAAATTTGAAACAAAAGCCTAATTTGCACAAAATGAACTTTTCCAACCAGGAGATCTTCCAACACCTTCATCTCTGCTGTGAAATATGAATTTAATTTCCACCTAGGAGAAATGTTACAGTCTTTGCATTCTCCTTTGCCTGAAGAAGTGTAAGTGAGCCCAAAAGCTTGCAAATAAAGATTTTTTTTTTAAATATCTAGTTGGTTTAATAAAAGAGATCACCTCTGCCACGAGTTCTGACATTTTTTTTCAGGGACTTCAGCAGGGTCACATTTTGGTAACTTTATCCACTTTAGGCAGCTTGTGGCATTTAGTTAATGCAAGTTAAATCCAGTACCTTTGGGTGCCTGTATACGAGCCAAAGGCAACTTGCAGCTCCACAGCCCCCCCTGCCCAGGGCCGCAGCCCCCCCGACCCAAGGTCCCAGGTACCCTGGAGGGCCCCAAACCCTCTGCACAGGGTCACAGCTCCCCCCTGGAGGTTGACAGCCCCTATTCCCCACAAGGCCCCCCTGCCCCGGGTCCCAGCTTCACCCTGGAGGGCCACAGACCACCCACCCAGGGCCCATAACTGACCTTGCACAGCAACAGTGGGGAGATCATGCGCCAAGCCCAGCCGGGTTCTGCCAGCCCTGGGACTGCTCCTGCCATCCAGCCGGCCTGGTCTCATGGTGGCAGGATCCAGCACGGTACATGGGGGTCATGTGCCAGGCCCAGCCAGGTCCTGCCACCCTTGGGGTTGCTCTGCTGCCCAGCCCAGCCTGGCAGCATGAGCAGTCCCAGGGCCAGAAAGGCCTGGCTAGGTTCTGCGCAGTCCCCACACACCGGGTTGGGTCCTGCCACTGTAGGAATGGCCCGGCTGGGCAGCAGAGTGGCCCCAAGGATATCAGGACCGTGCTGGGCCCGGCATGCAGTCCCCGCATGCTGTGCTAGGTCTTGCTGCCATGGGCCTGGCATAGCCAGGCAGCAAAGGGGCCCAGGACCCACCTGGGCCTGACATGCAGTCCCCACATGCCGTGCCGGGTCCTTTCACCATGGTCCCAGCCCAGCTGAACGGCAGATGGGCCCCAGGGCTGGACGTGCACTGCGTCCCGCCTCTGCTCCACTGTGCCTGTGGGGCCAGGACCTAGCCCAGCCCTGTGTAGCTCTCTAGTCCGGCTTTGCACTAGAGCGGGTCACATGGCTCCGGGAGGCACAGTTCCTGTGCATGCCTCCCAAAGCCGTGTGACACCCTGGGTGGGGGAGCTGGGGCCCTGGTCAGGGGGCTGTGGTCCTCCAAGTTGCCTGATATGTTGGGAAGGGGGGCTGGGGCCCTCCAAGGGGGAGCTGGGACCCCGGGCAGGGGGTCTAGGGCCCTCCAGGGTGGAGCTGGGAGCCTGGTTGGGGGTGGCCTGTTGGGGATAGGGGCACGGGGGGGGGCATTCTATGTGCTGTGTGGAGGACCTGCACCCTGTGGGGAACAGGGGATCCAACCCTGCTGAGCAGCGCCCCCACTAGGTCCCCCACACCCACAGTCCCCCCAGCAATTGCCCCACACCTACTCACAGACCAACCCACATCCCTCCACACAAACCCACACACCCACCTGCCTTCCCTCAAACCCCTTGCCACCCCCTTCCTTCAAACACCTCATCCCCACATCACACACCCATCATGTGTGAAGAAAATCAAAAGCACACATCAGCACATATAGATATTTGGAATTTATTTTTTCATGATGATAGAGACACTGGTAGGCTCCCAAATTGCTTTAACATTGTAAATATACCAATAAAGCATTACCCAACTCATCGCTCTCTCTCTCTCTCTCTCTCTCTCTGCAGCAGCCCAGCTGACACAAGGGGTAGTGTCTCCAGGTACCAATTGGCTGAGCCCCAGAAGCTCCTGAGAGCAAGTAGCCCTGAGCTACTTGCCAGGGCAGCTTTTTGTATAGATGGGGCCAGGACAGGGCAGGTTTTTATACTACTGGGGACAGCACAGGTGCTGGCTCGGGCTCTAGCTCCCCCTGGCTGCAGATCCGGGAGGAGCCAGGCAGGATTATTTTGCCTCAAGTGGCACAATTTGCTCCACAACAAAGTGCATGTCCGAGCACGTGCACGGAGGCAAAAGCCCTAGCTCAAATTTGCACTGCTTCTATTTGAGCTGCTGCAAGCACACATGCTTGCATGTGTTGAAGCACTCCAAAATGGCAATGGGGACAGCTTGCAGAATGAGCTTTAGGTCAAGTGCCCCTGCTGGCATTTTGAAGTGTGGGGACACTGATACACAAGATGCTGAGGCACTTTAATTAGAGTGGCTCTCAGAGCGGCTCTAATTAAAGTGCTGCCACTCCCAGCCCCCAAAGCATGTGTAAAAGTGTCCTCCACTGTGAGATACTAGGAAAATGCATGTTAACCTACCTTAATGTACATTAAGTAAAATGAATGCTTTTTAAGTGATGCTTAATGTGCATTAGACTATTTTAATCTACATTAAGTAAAAAGCATGTTTTTATGTGACATTTTAATGTGCATTAAAATAAGTTAATGCACATTAAAGCACATGTAGACATGCCCAGTTCAGTGGAAGAGGATTTGGCCCAAGGCACATAAGTGACCTGAATGTCGCTATAGATTGAACAACCCATGTTTAGCATTACAGTCCCCACTATTATGATATTTGGTGTAAACTGAGGTGCTTATGGCTTCCTATGGGACTAGGTGGCAGCTGAGTGAAGCTTCAAAGATCTTGGCAGTGTCTAAATGTTGGATTCAAGCATTTAGGTTACTTGTGGAAATATTGTCACACACCCACTGTGGGTGCTGTCTGAAGTGAATCTGTATATTTGCTGTTAAGCCTTTTTGTGTCCATTCTTCATTTGAGCAAGTAAGGCAATGCTGGAATCTGGCAGCTGATTTTTCTTTTGCCCATTGGGGAACCAACATACTAATTTTTGGCACATGGAAGCATCCAGCAAACTTGATTGAAATAAATCCAATATAAAATTGAAGTGACAAGAACCCTGACTCAGCAGCAGCAGTCCCCTTAGGTATGCTAGAAGCTGATGATTGGTGGACTGGTCATTGACTCACTTGCTCAGTTGTCATTCACTCTAGTTTCCAAATGACAGCTGCAGCAGAAGCAATGCTGACAGAAGAGCAACATCAAGGACCCAATCAAGTGAGACCTCTTCCATCAGTGCCTAACAAAAGCTTGGCAAAGTTCAATCAACCACAATGCGAGAATGTTGGCAGGGCTTGAGGTGCCTTCAAGTCCACTGTCATCACCACCGACAAAAAGGTGCTTGGATTCTTTACCAGGAAACACCAGGACTGGTTTGATGAGCATGATCTGGAGATCCAAAAGTAGATAGACAAAAGCCTTTTGTGTTTGGCGGAACAACATCAACTCCAAGCAAAATAAATTGTATCTCCAACAATTCAAGGTAGAGGTCCAAAAGAGGACCCACAATATGAAGGCCAGATTGTGGGAAGGTAAAGGAGGTTCAATATCTTGCTGACATCCATAATATGCACTTTTTTTGTCAATGCCACCGAAGCCATCTTCAGTCTAGGACCAACCCGCTTGAGACCTAAGAATGGGGGAAACCTGATATAGGAAAGAGGAGTCATCAACGCCTGTTGGAAGGAGCATTTTGAAGACCTTCTCAATTGAGACTCTGTTGCTGACAAGAGTGCTCTCAACTCCAACCCACAAAACCCATTCAGAGATGATCTCAGAATCCCTCCAACCCTTGACGTGGTGAGGAAATCCATCAAGCAGATGAACAAAAACAAGGCATCTGGAGCTGATGGAATCCCTACCAAAATTTTCAAGCGGGGGGAGAGGAGCATACATCACAGCTCCATGTCCATGTCTTAAGGATTTTGAATGATAAGGAAATCCCAGATGATCTCAGGGATGCCATGATTGTGACAATCTTCAATACAGGAGACAGGTCCCACTGTGGAAATTACAGAGGGATCACCTTGCTGTCCACCACAGGAAAGATCACTGCAAGAGCCCTCCTAAACCATCTCCTTCCACTTGCTGAAGAGTTCCTCCCAGAATCTCAGTGTGGGTTTTGGGCATCAGGAAGCACAGCTGACATGATCTTTACAGCTTGCCAGCTGCAGTAAAAATGCCAGGAACAACATAAACCTCTCCACCTGGCCTTTTTTGACCCCACAAAAGCCTTTGACTCTGTCAACCGAGAAGCACTGGGGAGGATCCTGGTGAATCATGTGATCCTGGTGAAACATGGATGCCCACCAAAATTCATCACCATTCTTTACCTGCTCTGTGACAGTATGGGAGTGGTGGGTCTCAGTAACAGATCTATCTCTTTTCGATTAAGATGGGAACAAAGTAAGGCTGCATCATCAATCCAACACTCTTCTCAATATTGCCATGACGCTACGTCTGACCACCAACAAGCTTCCAGTCAGAGTGGAAGAAAGGTGGGAGCAGCAGAAACAGCGTGTCGTAAACTGAATCAAGAAGCCAGAGCCACCTATCCAGCATAGAAACGTGTTGGAGTTGCAGTAGAGTCTGTTGATCCTGGATCAGCCTCATTAAATGTCTTTGGACCCACAGATAAGACAATCAAGGAAGGAAGTCATACTCAACTGAAAAGGATTGTCGAAGAAAAAGAAGCTGTTTATAAACATTCGTGGGGTAAAGTGCTGGAAAGAGAAAACCCTAATGACTGTGTGATGGGTTCATGTTCCGGGGTGGCTGCACCAGGGAATTCCTGCCCTGGCTCTAACTCTAGGGGCCCTCACCTTCTTACTCACCCGCCATGCCTTTGATGTTGTTATTTTATTGGAAGGGAGACTGTGCTAAGGGTCCTAGAGCAAGCCTCAGTCATTTCCCATGTTGCGCCTTGGCTTTCTCAGCTTCCACCCTTTTTCTCTTGCTGGGCCCTCTAGCGCCAGTCCCTTGCACTGAACCAAGCTTTGCGGTTCCCAGCTTCTTGTCTTGCACCTCTCAGGTGCTAGGTCTTTCTAGGCTCTCTCTGTCTGAGTCCCTGGCCCCATCTCTGCCCTCAAGCCCAAGTCCTGGCCTTTTAATGCTCTGGGCCCATTGGCCCCCCAGTCTGTGCCTTGAGCCTGCCCCAGGCAGGGCTCAAGGCAATTGCATACTTCTTAGGTACTAATAGGATTGCTGCTTATAAACTCTATGAGATTGCCGCTCTGGGCATACGAAGACTGCCTTCCAGGTGTTATGGGATCACCCTTCTGGGCACTATGGGACCTCCACACCACCCCTCATAGTCTCACCAAGACCACCATGCTCACCATCTGCCTCCTAGCCACAGGCACCTCACAGCTGGGCTCTTCCCTCCTCAACCTCCAGGGTCAAAATGCTTGCCCTGGCCCTGGCTTATATCTCTTCCATGCCCTGCCTCTTTCTGGCCCGATGACTCCCCAGGTGCCCTCTAATTAGGCTCCTTATCTGGGCTCCATGGCAAACCAGTTGCACTCTGCCTTGCCTCTCCTGCAGGGTTCTCCCTGGACTCTTTCTGAACAACACTTAGACATTTATAAGGTTGTTAAAAATGTATGTACAGAGAGCCCAGAGACCTCTGTTACAAACTGCTACTTTAATGTACTTCATTCAAGAAAGCAGCACGAGGACCCAGGACCCATAACCCACACAGTCTTGCATTCTGTCGCCTACACAGGTTTCAAAGGGAAGTGCCTGTATTTGTTTATGGACCTTATTATGATAGTATTGTTGCGCCATATTGTTTTTTGGAAATGTTATCCTTACTTTACCAATGGAGAGTAAGAAAAACTTGCTACTCACTTTACATAGGCCCAAGTCCACAAAGGTGTTTAGGCACCCAACTCCCATAGAAATCAGTAGAAGCTAAGTACCTACATATTTTTGTGACACCACCGGCAAGTGACCTGCCCAAAATCACACTGGAAGTCTGTGGCAGGGCCATTTGATTATGGTCCGAACCACTGGGCCATGCTGCCTGTCTGGAGATAGCAGGTATATTTTTGACTACCAGTTAAGTGGCTGGTTTATGTATAAGAATTTATTTCAGTAAATTTTTTTAACGTTTCGTATAAATGCCTAATTGTCTGACAGTCCTGGTAAGCTTTTGTTGCCATGAGTTCCAGAAGCTAATGAATAACCTGACTGAGATTATACCAACAAACAAAATCCACTGCTTATATTTGAATCAGATACATATATTATCATGGAAACTGTTTTGCAGTTTAATTATTGCGATGGCTTCCTTTGCCCACACAAATTCAAAACTAAATAGATACATATTTTTACTTATCTCTTGTAAATAGATTCCTGAAATATGCCCATGTGGGAACAGCAGAATACAAAAAGTAATGAAAATAGTTGTTCATGTGGTTTTTTTTTTTCTCAAAGCAGTCAGGCATGATTAGTGGAGAAGTGGTATTAGAAGAAAAAAAATCCATATTAGATACAAAAGTGCGCTCTTTACTCAAAAGGAACCTAAAGAAATTTGCCTCAACCTCTACATTTATTGTTTGGAAGATTAGGCCAAAAATGGAAGTGATGTACAGTGCAAGTTATTAAACAGAGAGAAGTAATTTCTCTTGTCAGTGTTCAGTGGATTTCATTAATATCAATGGATTAAGAATTCTTTGCAATAGGTTTTTGCACCCGTCGTTTGGTTCATTCTTTCCCCAAGATTCGCTGCTTCCTGCCAACACAAGCAGTGATTTAACAGCAATATTAATAAAAGGGGGCAGAGCCCTAGTCACTCAGTCCTTTTGGCTTCTGTGTATTTGAACTCTTTAGGGGGTGGTTCGGTGGTGCGTTCCTTGTATAGCACCGAGCACATTAGCAGCGGCTTGAGAAGTCAGTAGTAGCCTCCTTTGGTAGATCAAAAATGCTTCTGTAATTTGGTTATGTCTTATTTGTTTGTTTTGTTAGAGGGGAAATGCCTTCTGTAGAGGTAAAGACAACACAAGCAGTAACACATAAGGGCCTGCCCCTATCTATAGTGTAGCTCCCATAAAGCATCCCTCCTCATTTGACCCAGGGGGGTGAGTTCAGGATGGGCAGACCCTGAAATTCTCTTGCCTGATTCATGCCCTGAATGTCACTTGACTACTCTGACAGCCATCTGTTCACAGGGCAGGCTGCCCATAAACAAGCTGGTCGTGCCCTTGCCCTTGGACGGATGGCTGCAGCTGGTGATGAGTTTAGAGAAGAACAGTCTGTGTCATAGTGTGAGATCTCTGGAAGAGTGTGTTTTCTCTGTGCCTTGTGCAAGAGAGTACATGAGAGATTCAGCTCATCCCTTCTGATAATCCCTCCCTCTGTTGCTCTAGGAGAAGCTCAGGAAATGAGTCTTGTTATTTAATCTGAGACCACTAAGATTATTCGCATCTTGACACTGATGGCCAGCTTCCCATTGTTTTTGAATCCAGCAACACTGCTTCCATAGGCCCCTGTAGGAACAAAACAGGGGTTATAGTGTCCAGGCATTAGGGTGGCGTAGTATCAAAAGCTGGTATTGCTTAGGAGCAAAGGATGCAAAGGAGTATGGTTTTTAAGGCCAATGCCACCATTCCTGAAGGCCATGGTACCCCAAGAACTTATAGGCTCATTACAGAACACAAATTGCATTTACCTAAAACTCTACCCCATGTTAGAAAGGAAATGGTAAAAATTGCACTGAAAGTGTTTTTCCAAAGGTATGCTTATCCATGAGACGATGCGGTACGTGAACAAGGATAGTGAGACCCAGTTGCTCATTTTTAAGCATGATTGGAACAGATAGAAATATTTGAATGGAGCAGCTATTCCCAGAGGACAGTAGGTAACAGGTCCAATCCAACACTATATTAATTAAGTTCAAGAGTCTTATAGCAGACAGTCAATTTGTCATGTACTTAACATTTAAAAACTAATTTCAGTGCAAGACTGTTCCTTAGGTAGCTCATTCCAAATGTGTATGACTTTTACTTCAGAGGCTGTTTATTACAATGATTTATATATATTTATCATCATGATTCTGGGTAACAATCGCCGAGCAAATCCCTTGATAAATTTGTACCTCTTCTGATCTTTATAAACTATTTCTGAACAGACAGTGATTTACTCATTATCATGGAATACTGAAGGAATGATTGTCGGTAGCTTGTTCAGATGTTTATTTTAATCATGGCAAGTCAGATATTCAAATGAGATCAGCCTTGGCCTAATTCTGCTCCCGCTGACATCAGTGGCAGGTTTCCCCTCAGCTTCTGTGGGTTATGGCAGTATGCAGGACTGAACCGGAGGCCTCCAGAGCCCAAAGCCGGAGTCTTTCTGCAAGGCTCCTGTAACACACTACATCTGCCCTGTTGACCCGGCAGTGTGGATGGCACATAGCACAGCCTGACTGGTGAGTTGCATCCCCACAAAGCATTTTGATATCTTTAGGAGGAATTTTTCAAAAGCGGAAGGGTTTTTGAGTGGAGGCAAGTCATGTGGCTTGTTGCTGTTTCCTGATTGGATAGACATACCTCTCAGTCAAGATTTCCAGTATGAGCATATAATAAATTATACAAATGAGAATTTGATTCCAGTTACTGAGCTCTGCTGCTCACTCAAATGTGCAGTATTTGAACAGCCATATCCGGCAGTTCACTGAGTTACTAAGCTATTTGGGGGTGAGGGATGCAGTGGCAGAACAGGTAATGTCTCTGGGCTGGTACTAAAGGTGACCCCTGGTTGACCTAGCTGTAAACAGTACCTGTTCATTTAGACTCAGGAGTCAAATGGAGCCAGAAATAATATTGGTCAGATTGCTGCCTTGTGTACCACTGGCTTCAGCAGCTGGCTGACTGGGCCACTAGGCTCAGATGGACCTTCCTTCCCAGAGGGTGATGTTTCCATCACAAGTCCAAGCAGTTGGAGCATAAGGGCACATCCACACGTGCAAGCACATGCACTTGCAGCAGCTCAAATAGAAGCGGTGCAAATTTGAGCTGGAGGGTTTTGCTTTAGCACATGTGCTTGGACATGCACTTTGGTGTGGAACAAATTGTGCCACTTGGGGCAAAATAACCCTACCTGGCTTCTCCCAGATCTGCAGCCAGAGGGAGCTAGAGCCTGGGGCCAGCACCTGTTCTGTCCTGCCCTGTCCTGGCTCCAGCAGTATAAAAAGCTGCCCTGGCAAGTAGCTCAGGGCTACTAGCTCTTAGGAGCATCTGGGGCCCAGCCAATTGGCATCTGGGGACACTACCCCTTGTGTCAGCTGGACTGCTGAAACAGCCCTGAGAGTTCCCTGCACGCTCTACCTACTGCAGGGGTCTGGCGGTGGGGGCTGCTGCCTGGCTGTGACCTGCTGCGCACCTGCTAGACTCGGATGGGGACTGCAGAGCCAGTAGAGGCATCTGCCCCTCTGGGCCAGCTGCCAGTGGACTGTAGTTGCAGGGTTGGCCTCTGTATGGCACTAGTGCCATGTGTGCCCCCTGCCCAGCCATCTGGGCAGCTGTAGCCCAGAACATGTTCTGGGTGTGGCGGCCTGCTTTGAATTGTCAAAGCATGTCCTCCTGGCCCCATTTGGCCAGGAGATCAGCCACAGCCAGCTGCACCCAAGGCGTCAGCTCTAAGCAGGCAGGGTCCTTCCACTGGCCTCCCTAGCAGGAATTCTGGTGTTCCCTATTGGAAAACTGAAAAATCCCTGATAAAAAAAAAATCCCAAAGTCACTCTGTAAAATACCCCCCAAATCTATGTTCCTCCACAAGTAAAGACCACTATGATGAGATTGAAAGCAGACAGAGACAGCGACCAGTTGGACAATGTTTTGTTGATATATCTACAGTGGTAAAGCAAGTCTCTTAGCATAATAATAAAGTGAACTCTAAATACATGTTTCCACATTTTGCTTCACTCCCACCAGGAGATGGCCCCCCACACAAGGGGTTTGCCCCCCCCAACAGGAGGTTCACCCCCCAAACAAGCGGTACAGCCCCCCAACAGGGGGGTTCAACCCCCAAACAAGAGGTACAGCCCCCAGCAGTGGGTTCAGCTCCAAACAAGGGGTTTGGCCCCCAAACAGGGGATTCAGCCTCAAACAAGGGGTTTGGCCCCTTAATGGAGGAGTTCAGCCACCACATAAGGGGTATACCCCCCAATGGGGGCCAAATGGCCCCCACAGAAACTACTGGCCCCCTGCAAGGTCCATATGCCCCCCAACTGCTGTCCCCTGGCCCCATCTCCCACCAGTTGCTGCAGCCCCCTCAATGGCTGCCCCACCCCCCACTCCCTCAGATCCCCCCAATGGCTTCCCCACCCATTCTCACCCCCCAGCTTTCACCCCCCAGGCTTCCTTGGCTATCCCCACAACCTCAGGCACCATCACAAAACCCAGAAGAAAGAACAGAAAAAAAGGGGGGAAACAAGCCCCTGC
>JAGPOW010000261.1:250767503-250778691 GCA_030014935.1 Caiman crocodilus | reverse complement strand
TTGGGGGTTGGAAACCTTGCAATCAGGCCAAGGGTATCCATATTCTGAGGGATTTCCCCCCCCCCCCTACCAAACTCTATAGGACAAATAAATATAGATGAACTTTTTTCCAAGATGCATAAACAAAGGCAGAAGAGCTAAGTCCCTGGAGAGGGTCATTTCCAGAACCATGGTGAGAACTCCCAAATTAGTAGGTCCCCAACTTCTGGCAATGTCACTAGAACCAATGATTCTCACAGGGTACTCTGGCTCCCTGCGGTGCCTTGAGATCTTTCCAAGGGTGTCACAGGGTGCCATGCAATGTTACCAGTGTTAGATGGGCAAACGTGATTCACAAGATAAACTCAGAGGCCGAATCTAGATGTGCAAGCATGTGCGGTTTATGATGCTCTTTGCAGCACCACAGACCTCATGCCTGGAACATTCAGACGTGCCCTGTGCTGCAGATTTGCAGTGCAGGGGCAAACTTTGTTACCAGGAAATCCCAGTAGCAAAAAACAAAACAAACAAACGACAAATCAGCACAGAAAAGACTGGCGTGGCAAAAGGAGTGTGCACCAGCAGACGCAGAGGCTTAGTCCTCTTGGGAGATACTTTGGCTGCTGACCAGAGCATCTCCACTCCTTAGTTGCCACTTGGCTACTCCAGCATGCTAGGCGGAGTAGAGAAAGGACAATGTCCCTGAAGCGAGCTATTTTGCCCCACACCAAAGTGCACATGCAGGGGTGTGCACTGCAGCAAAATGTAGTGGCACCAATTTGTGCCACTGCAAGCACACACCCCTGCAATTGTGGATGTACCCAGAGGTTTCAAATAGGAATCCATGGTGTTAAAAACATTTTGACCTGTCCTGGTCTTTCTGAGTTCTTTGCAACAGAAGAATTGGTCTATTATTTTTCTATAGTCAAACACTGAGTGAAAACTAAGAGCTGGCATTTTCCGAGAGGTGCCTTGAGTCTAAAAAGGTTGAGAGCCATTGTACTGGACAGTGTTTTTTATCTTTTTAGCCTCTTCATGCATACAAGTAAGTGACAGGCCTTAGTGAGCGGGCAGGAGAATTCCAGAATCCCCCTTTCTTCCAGAGAAGGAAGGAAGAAAAGGAGTTACAGGATGAAAACCTGTTCCCATAGAAATAAATGACATTGGCTTCAGTGGGGTGAGGATTTCATGTTTATGGTTGGGGGGGAAAATGAGTTGAGCCTGATAATTTGATACCAGAAGAGGCAGCAGGAACTGTATGGAGATTTCTGGATTCTTTCTGTTCTCACCTTGTTGCCTTCAGTTAGGCACAATTTTGTAGGGTTCATCTTTGGGATGGAAAATGGGTAGGTAATGAAATGTGCTTTGAAGAAGTTGTTGAGTTGAAGTGGCTTTAAGTATATACCTGAATGTTGGTGTTGAATTAGCCAAGTGATGGCCCTTTGAGAGAAGTGAATTGTGTCTGACCCATCTATTCTGCATGGGGTATTTTGCTGAAGTGTGTAAAGATTACTGGGTATGACAGTAAACTGACTGGAGGGGCTGGTGGCAACATGATGGAGCTACTTGTGGCAGGATATCTCCTATAAACCACCTCAAGGCTTCAACCTCCAGAGTAAGACAAGTATAAGGTACCTCAAAACCCTAGCCTTCACTATCTTGTGGGTAATCCTTGGGTGGAGAAAGGCTAAGGGACCCCGACACCCACTGAGGTGTTAGGCAGTCAGCAGCAGTTCTTATGTGTTGCTCTCTGGCAAAAACCGTTGAGGCACTTAATGTCTGGACTTGGTCTGGCCTTTGGATTCTCTCTTAATGGTATAAAGGAGGCTGGTAAGTCTTGAGCAGCTTCCACTCTTCTGTACTCTTGCTGAAGCATGTACATCAAAGGTCTTGGTGTGATGGTCATAGGACTCCATGCAAGCAGATTCACCAGGTGCCTGATGGACCATTTATGCATACACCATGACCCAGAGGATTGATGGTTGCTACTATTGCAGAATACCACTTGGTAGAACAACTTGCCTCGACTCCTCATGATCTTGTGGGAGCCAAAGAAGTTAGGGAGGTCAGTTCTTTACAAGAGTGCTAAGCACCCATCGATCTCAGCTGCTCTCTGCAGAGGCAGTCTGTATACTGAAGTGATCTGTGTGCCTTGTGTACACCTCTGAAAATCAGGCAGCTGCCTAAAAAGAAAGTTTGGAGCCCATAAATAGACTTCATCAAATAAAAGAGTAACAGGAACTGAGATATTTTTAGGTGTTCTTACAGAGGACGCAACCCAAGTCCTAGGTCCTGTACTTGTAAATACACCTTCCACTGGTATCAGCAGCCTCACAGTTCAATGTCACCTATTATCAGATGATCTAAAATACTCTCTAAGAGTCAATGAATTGAACTTTCGTAGTTCATCATGAAGAAACTGAGGCACAGAGCAATAGATATCATTTGTCAGGGTTATATAGAAAGTCTGGAGACAGTTCTGGGAATAAAAACTTGCTGTCAGACCACCTAGCTCTCAGTCCTGTGCTGTAACCACAAAGCTGCTCTTTCTGCCTTCCTGATAAAAATCAATGGGAGGTTGTAGCCCACAGGGATGTATTTTAGCCCCATTGTATGATAAATCACACTTCACTTTCCAGGGCTAAAGGGTAGAAAATTACTACCCCTGTTCCTATTCTTCTCAGAAATTTCCTTAGAGAGAAAATTGCTTCCTTTTGCTCTGAGTTGTTGGGTTTAAGGTCTGGGGAAAAAAGAGATCCATTTACATGGAAGTCAATTTCTTTTTTGTTTCTAGCCCCATCCATAATCTTCTCTGCTAATATGGTTGAAGCAAAGTTCACAAGTGATGTGCTGCTGGAGACGGGTTTATGATTATTTTCTTAGAATTACCTGTTTGTTTCTGAGCTAGGTTATTCCAGTTTAGGTAATGGATTTGGCAATCCCAGTAGTTTGTCAGAAATATAACATGCCATTGCAGTTGGAAAGACTGGCTCTTATAAATGCTTGACTCTTTGGAAATACAACTCTGTTTCCTATGTTCTGCTCTTCGCCCATTATGGGACCTCCTGGGAAGACAAGACTTACCTGTGAAAACCACACCGGAGAAATGCACCTTGTGGAATAGCCAGGCCCAGTCCCTAGGGAATAGATAAATGACTTGGGTTTCTTTAGGTTTCAGTAGTCTGACTGCGATCACAGGGTCCAAATGATTCTGATGCTCTCACTCCAGCACAGTGAAGGATCTTCCATATTTTTTCTTCCACAGGCAAGCTGGGGAACTAGAAACTCTGTCTCAAACTTCTTGCATAGCCTCGAAAAAGCCATGAAGCCCATCTGGACCTATAAATGAAGCACTAGGAGGTTAAATTCTTCAGTGTTGATTCCTGCAGATTAAGGGGCTACTCATAGCGAGCTGTGTGGCGGCAGTGACTGGGCAAAGATTGTGGTGATTTTTATCTTTGATATTTTCCAGCTTTACACTCTCCTGTTAAGTGCAAAGCATTTTACTACATCAGGATTTCAGAAATTAGCTTCTGTGAGTTTCCACTTTATAGAGTTGTAAATTGTAATGTTTTTCCAAGCTGTCAATTTCTGTTCTATTACTTCCACGTTCGGCTAGCCGGGGGACCAAGGAATCAATTCTCATCTTCGGAGACATCAAAGCAGGTAATACAATTGTTAGGGTTAGCTCTCTGTGTTCAAAAGGAACCTGGACAATTTTTGGCAACTGGTCTTCGAAGCAACAATCTCCACTTCTCCTCAAAATGCATTCCTTTACCCCACATCCATAGATCTTTGCAACCCCAGAGAATTGTGGGATACGCTTGATCACAGAACATTTTTCTGACCATATTGTCGTCTGTGAACAAGTAGTTGAGAGACACTTGCCATCTCATTTTTCATATTATAAACTTGTCAGTCAGATGTCTACACAGGTATCTTCCTTACTATTCTTCAGTATTTTAATGGCTTAATTGTTTAATATTTTAAGGGCTGTGTCTGTATCTAAGCCCAGCCCTGCCAGACTTCTGTGGATGAAATTTCCTTGATCTCTGTTTGAGTGCTGGGTGTTTAGAGAATCATAGAAAATTAGGGTTGGAAGGGATCTCAGGAGGTCATCTAGTCCAACCCCCTGCTCAAAGGAGGACCATCCTAGCCAAAGCTTTGTCCAGCCAGGTCTTGAAAAGCTCCGAGGACAGAGCTTCCACCACCTCTTTGGGGTACCTGTTTCAGTGTTTTACTACCATCCTAGTGAGACAATTCTTCCTAATATTTAATCTAAACTTCCCGTGCTGCAACTTGAGATGGTTGCGCCTTGTTCGATCATCTGTCACCACTGAGAGCAGTCCAGCTCTATCCCCTTTGGAACTTCCCTTGAGGTAGTTGAAGGCTGCTATTAAAGTCGTGTGCCCCAGCCCCATCACCATTTTTTATTGCCCTCCACTGGTGTCTCTCCATTTTGTTCATGCGCTTTCTGTAGTGGGTGCCCGAAACTGAACACAGCACTCCAGATGTGGCCTCACCAGTGCTGAATAGAGGGGAATAATCACTTGCCTTGCCTTGCTGGCAGCACTCCTACTAACACAGCCCAGTTTGCCATTCGTCTTCTTGGCAACAAGGGCACATGGCCGGTTTATTCAGCTTATTGTCCACTGTGACCCCCCCCAGGTCCTTTTCTGCAGAGCTGCTGCCCAGGCAGTCAGCCCCCAGCCTGTACCAGTGCATGGGATTGTTCTGTCCTAAGTGCAGGACTTTGCACTTGTCTTGGTTGAACTTTGCAGGATTGGGCCAAAATGAATCTCACAAGTTGTCTGAATCCTAGCCCTTCCCTCCAGCATATCTACTACTCTGCTCGCCTCGGTGTCATCTGCAGATTTTCTGAGGGTGCACTCTGTGCCATCTTCCAGGTGGTTGATGAAGACCTTGAACATAACCAGCCTCAGGACCAAGCCCTGGTTCACTCCACTTGACACCGATTACCAACTAAACATTGAGTCATTGATTACTACTCTCTGAGCCTGATGCTCCAGTCAGTTGTCTGTCCATCTTACAGTCCATTTATCCTGTCCATACTTCTTAGCTTGCCTGTGAGGATGTTGAGGGAGACTATATCAAAAGCCTTGCTAAAAACAAGGTATACCACATCCACAGGTCTCCCCACATCCATGGAATGGGAGATGGAGTCCTCTCCTTAGAACAAAGCATAGCAATAACTAAAAGGCAAAGAAATCCCCCTTTACTAGGTGGAAGACTACATGATTACAGAACCTGTATGGTTTCTCTGAACAAAGTGAACACTATTTGAAGCCAATTGAGGCTGATCACAGAGTTTGCCTTTCCAAGCTCAGTTCACAGAAATTGGTGAGGAAGTAGGGCAGAAGTGGGAGTTAGACACTGCTGTGGCCCAGTCAACAGGCTGAAGTATTTCCAGGGCCCCGGGTAGAGGATTCTTTCCCCAGCATTTCTCTCGGCCATTCCAAAAAACTACATCTTAAGCTTGAAATCACATGGGTGCGTATGTAATAAATGGATAGGTATAGCAGATATAATGTGTTCATTGTAAATAACTCATCTTCACAGATGCATACCCCTATGATTAAAAAACATAACTAAGGTAGCAAAGTGAAGCACTGAAAACAAAATATCATATTTAAGGATGTCTCAGCAAATCTGATCTCCAGATCTCGGGTCCAGCACCCAGAAAACAAGGAGCCTAGAAGTTCCATTTGCAAAAATCTGTTTTAAGTGATTTACCCAGCATCGGATACATGTTCTGGGGCAGAGCTCAGCTATGGGACCTACCTCCCAACTTCTGCAACAAATAGCGCAGGCTGTCTCCAGGCAATGGTGGTCTCTACCATACAATATCTGTTCACTCTTGGACCAGGTCCATCTTGCAGGGTAGGTAAGGCAGGGATCTTATAGAAAGAATAGTGTGTCATTGTGGAGTTACTGCACTGTGTTGCATGCGCAGCGGGGTCAGTTTAAGGTTTCTCAGGTATCCCACTGCAGCCAAATGGCTCATGGTTCCAGACCCAGACTTCCTGAACCCTAGTTTGCACCGTCTCACACTCCCAGTCCTAGTCTCCTTGCCAGCCAGTCCTAGTCGCTGTGCCCTCCCCTGATTCCCCTCTCCTCTGATCCCACTGGGCTTCTGTCTCAGCCTGCTCCTTTCTCCCCACTCTACTTGGCTCCTACCTTCTCTGGTTCAAACCAAATGGCTTTCTCCTGCATGCTAGTTAAGTCTTCTCTGAGAGTAGCAAAGAAACGGTGCCCCTGTCCTCATTCCCAAAGCCAGAACCATAACTAGGATTTTTGGTGCTAGGGGATTGAAGGAAGTGCTGCTGTGACCGTGTGGCCTCCTGCTGCCACAAAGCAACCTCCATGAACACAGCACAGGCAGGGGCAGCGATGCAGGTTCTCCAGGGCCTGTCATCTTGTCACCTCCTTTCCATCAGCAGCCAGGGCTGGCGCCCTGTTTTACCCAGACCGTTACCACGCGCTGGCACAGCGTACAGGAAAAGCGATTGTAAAGGAAGTCCAGCTTCACCTGCACATCCTCAGGTCTGAAGGCAGTGTACTTGATCACTCTGTGGAGATGATGGTAGTGCAGTCTGGCACAACATAGGCACTGAGAGCAAGCTTAGTGGGGATAGAGGTTTTGGAGGATATAGCTAGAAAATCTCCACCAAGCCAGATGACCTGGCTTTCTGGGTTGGATCTGTCCCATGGTGGCGGGGGAGGAGCGAGCACCCCTGTGGCATGCAGTCTAAAACTGGGTTTAAAATGGTCAGCATTGGGAAGCCTTAATAGGCAGCGCTATTAGAGGTTCTTACAGTGCAGGTGTTGGAAACAAATGTAAGGGAGGTCATTTTTCTACCGGGTGAGCAGTTAAAACAGACAAGGAATCCCACCCGCTTTGTACAGAATCACAAGCTAACTCTAAAGGCCGGACATGAACAAGGATATTGGGTCCAGATCCTGCAACCTCTTGCTCACATCAGTCATCTCACTGTACTGGAGGATCAGATTCATAAAAGAAAAGGGGATGGGGGTGATCAAAATAATAATCTCCTGACTTGGGTCAGACTGCACCCTTGATCTTTGCTGAGTCCAGTCACCTCCTCCAAGCCTGCATGAACTGTGTAGGGGTGCCTTTTGCAAGTGAAAATGGTAGGCATTTGTCTAAATCATAAATCAGATCTTAAAGGACAAGAAACATGTAAAATTGAGTCCATTTAGGAAAACCCATGTGATTTCATGAAAAGAAGGTTATGCTTCACTAGCTTGTTAAAATTTGTTCAGCTTTACTGTCAGTGTAAAGGCGGCTGTAATGAAACTGAAGACTACACAGTGCTGAGATATTCATAAAGCTTTTAACACAATTCCTCGGTTTCCAATTAAAATAACATCTAAGGGGCAGAGTCATGGAGCTGTGAGATATTGGTGCAGTGCTTAGAATTAGGCTAATGCTAAAACAGTAAGTGGTTTTTTTTTTCCTTTTAAGATTGTCAGAGAGATGCTGCAGAAACCAGCTGTGGGACACGAGCTTTGTTATTGTGTATATTAACAATGCGCATAATGACATTGGGATCGAGGTTTTCAGGTTTGTAAATTATGCTAAAGACCAACAAATGATAATGAGCTTTGAAATTGGGCTCTGAAGTAATATCAAATGGTGAATGTGATTAAATATGGATAAACAGAGAACAATCAGTCATGGAACAAAGAGCCAAAAGAGGAATTGCAAAAATGGAAATATATGACTACATATTGCTAGGAAAAAGAGATTTGGGAGTGCTTGCGAGAGGAGGAGAAAATGAAAACCAGGATGTCCTGAGCTCAGGATGAAGCCTCACTAAAGAAAGCCAACAGGACACTGGATTGTGTTGCCAGAGAAATATAATTATACACTAAATCAAAGGAGGCAGTAATACAGCCTTGCTATATATGGTGCTGGTTACAGGTCATCTAGAAAGGCTGTTGCTATACCTCTGAAAGAATATAATTCCTTTTAATGGGACCCAGTGTAGAACAAGCTGAATGTTTTACCTCTAAGAGACATGAGTTATGGAGCAGGGGAATGAAAATTGGCCTTATCCCTCACCGCCTGCAATAAGACTGCACAGCAACATAGATGTTAACTAACGGTCTCAAGCAAGATGGATAAAACTGCTCTAAACAAGCAAGCAAGCTCCCCCAGTATAAGTAGTAAGAGCCATGTTCAGTTCAGAAAGCTATTATGCAAAGGGGCCTCAGCATTGTTTGCAAAGGAGCGGTGCAACTCGGGCAAACAGGCAATTGCATGTTGAGGAGGTGACTCTTCCCTGAGAAAAGGCTGCCCTTTGTGGTCTTGTAAGTTTGTACTTCTGTGGTGCTGCAGTGTGCTAAGTGCTATACAGTCCATAGCAAGAGAGTCTTCCTTTCCCCAGAATTTTTTTTTTAATAAAACTATACCAGGATAGAAAGAGATGTAGAGGTCCATGGAGCTGAAATGACTTGTTCTGAGTCCAATGCAGGGCCTGGCAAAGACTACCAGTCTCCCAGGTCTTGGACCCATGAATCTGTCTGCGTGTGGTCCCACAGCCATAGGACCGCATCACCTCTCTCCAGTACGGTGTAACTACACAGGGATTCTGGATTATATCCCGTCTTTCCCACAGATTTTTCTGGGTGACTTTTGTCTGGTCACTTAACCTCTGTGCCTCAGTTTCCACACACAATGGTAGCAAGAACATTTCCCTGCATCGCTGCGGTACTGTCGAGCTGAGCTGTTTTGCAGACCTTCAGAGGAAAAGTGCTGTCTAAACAGAGATCTTATAGATCTCTCTTGTTTTTCCATGGGGCAGATGTGGATGGGTCTAGAGCACAGAGCAGAGATGGAGGATAGGGACTTAGAGGCAAAACAGCCTATAAACAGAGCGACGCTGCACGGTGCTGTGCCGCAAACTGTCTGTCTTGTTGACAGAACCTCCTCTTGCTTTATGTTCAGCTCAGACAATTCATTCGTTACCTTGTTCCTAAGAAAATTGTCTACTCTACCTTAAAAGGCTAATTGCCTTTTGGATTGTGCATATCATTAATATTGTATATCTTCATTTTCTAACCTAGATAGTAATTGAGTGTTCAGTCATTGTTACACTTGCCATTCTGCCAATATTTATTAAAATGAAGCAATTAGCTATTGTCTTAAATGGAGTTTAGAGGTAAGGCTCATTAGTTTTAGACTCATTACAATTAACTGGGATGATAAATGTAAAATTATTTTATTGCAGTTTTGTACAGAAAACTGATTATCTTATGTAAACGCGCATTTTGCATAATGTGCTTAAAATAACAGTTCTGCTGGGGCCATTTTCTAGCAAAATTTGGCATCTATAAAATGACCCCTATAAAAATGGTAAACCTCAGCTGCTCCTCACATGGGCTGCTCTTGGCATTTCAGCCTCTGTGCCCCAGGCTCACTATAAACCACCGTTCTTTGATGTGAACCGTCTTTGCTGCTTTTTAAAAGTATTTAGATCTTTCCATCCCAGAATCCATTTCATTCTCAACCTTCCCTCTTTTGCTTTTGAAGTTTATGATGCTTACGATGCCATAGTTCAAACTGGCCTGTGCAGTAGCACAGAGGGGCTATTATTCATCTACCCCCTTGGCAAATGTTCTTGGTGTTAGTATAAATGCTGTTCTGTCAGAGTGAGTTGTTTCAAAGGTGCAACATTCAGTGTGGAAGCCAGTGACTAGTCTGAATCCAGAGCCTTGCAAAGCATCATACCAAAGGGGTTTCAATGCAAATGGTTAGATGGAAATGAACGCTTTCTTGTGGACAGGAGGAAGCATCTGGTGTGCTTGCAGCCAAAATTTTCAAAATTGGCTGCCTCAAGTTGGGTGAGGGAAACTATATCCTGCTATCCATCTTGATTTTTGGAGGCAGAGTTCAGTGGGAGACCTGAATTAATGTCATTTTACAAAGACTCTCGTTCAACAACACTCTTAAATAGGGCTAGCTTTAAAGAGGTGACTTGTCTCTTTGAAGTCCAATGAGGCTTCTCATATGCAGTACTTAAAGCATAGGCCCCATAATGAAGTGCACTGCTGAACTGGGGCTTGAAGGATACAAGCTTAGGGCAGAGAGGAAGTGGAAAGAGAGTATGGAAACTTCTGGGTATGTTCTACTTCTACCCCACCATCGGCTTACTAGTATGGAGAAGATGGCTTCTTCAAAGTTGTCTGTCCTCTCACTGTGCTGATGAAAGCTTACAGGGTGTCTATAATAAGGAGGAAGTATTGTAACCATGATGGTCCAAGAACAAATGAGAGAAGAAAGGTTTTTTTGGTGATATCTTTTATTGGACCAAGCATGTAGTTGTGAGAAATGTTAGATAAGCTGGACCTGAAGAAAGGAACTTTGTGCCTGAACACGTATCTAATATATTTTCCAACCATAAGATTGACCCAATGAAATAGATCACCAAATAAAAAATCAAACTTTAAATCCCATGCCTTTCACTCGGAAGATCCCTGGCAGAAAGCTGAATTTCTGCCATGGCTGTGCCTGTCCGAGGTGCTGATCGCTCGCCACTAAAGTCAGGGAGAGGTTGCTATTGCCTTTCTGAGGACAGAATCAACCCCAGCACGGTGAAGTAAAACCCATTCAATTAGAAACCAAACTGGCTCATCATACAAATACTGCTGACAGGCAAGAACAGATTTTCTTCTTTCACAAATTGAGCAGCTGATGTCCAAACCTGAAACGAATGCGGTGTCTACCAAGAATATTCCCCACACTGTGCACGTACCACGTTCCAGAGATGAGATAATGTTAATGATGTTATGTAAAATTATGGGGAGAAGGAACCAGGTGAATAAAAATAGGTTTTGCTGTCATCCTTAGCCTTTGGTTAGACTCTTCTTGACGCAGAATAGTGTCATGGCAGAAATAAGCTTTCAGCTGCAAACGGGGGTGGGGGGAGGGGGAAATCGGGGTCTAGTTTTTAAGGGTGACCAAAACAAGTTTTTTGTAGTGAAAAAAAAAAAGCAAAAGATTTCATGCCCAGGCTGAACAAATGCTCTGTATGACTGAAACAAACATGTTTACTCCAGGTGTTTGGTGCAGAAATGTTTTTAATAAAAATACATTCCAAAATAAAATGCATTTTTACTCTCATCTCATTTAAAAATGGTTGATAAATATTTTGACTTTTTTTTT
>JAGPOW010000261.1:250724849-250750340 GCA_030014935.1 Caiman crocodilus | reverse complement strand
AACATACTCCTAGGATAGTCACATATTTGGCCAACACCAGAATGACCAATAACTCTGGGCTCTCTTTCCCCAGCTCTCAGGAGAGGGTTACATAAAAGCTGAATAGCCCAGAAATGCATGAAGATTAAAGCTGTGATAGGATCCCCGACATGGAACAATTTCACCCTGAGACTGGGTCAGGAATAAGTGAAACCAGTTCTGACACGTTCTCTAATCTCTTCCAAAATGCCCGGTGTTAAAGATAAATGCAGATATGTTGGGGCCAAACACCTTTAAGTTTGCTAGTGCTTTGCTCTGAATACACGTCCACCTCCTTCAGTGAGACCTCACTGTGGAGTACAGCTCTGTGCAAGTGTCATGTCTAACCCTTCAAAAATCATTCATGCTTTAAACAGCGTTTGCTTGAATCTTAAATATCAAGAATGGTATTATCTCTACTGGGAATCAAACCATTTCAGAAGAGATGAATAGCACCTCTGCCATTATGCACATTTTAAATTTGCTAGGATATAAAAAGGATATGGATGTAAGCTTCTTAAAGTGGTTATCCTTGCCATTGTTGCCTTTGGGTGATGGTAGGACAAATGCCACCCCTAGCATCAGGAGGAAAACTAGAGGAGTTATCATCCCAGTTCAGCAAGGTGCTTAAGTGTGCTTAGGTCCCATTTATGGCAAAGTCAAATATGTGCTTAAGTTCCTTTCTGAATTAAAAACTGTTATGCCTTTCAGTACTCCAAATTAGGTGGCATCTAGCCCTGTGTTCTTCAGGCTAAGACACTGTGTCCAAGAGGGACACTGACTGCCCATTCCTTAGAGCAGGTAGGTGGAGAGGGTAAATGAATGCATGGATGAAGCACAGGCACCAGTTCCCTGCCAGAGAGCCAGGCAAGCTTCCAGTTAAAGTCAGTAGCAAATTACAGTGCTCCTGGAGCAAGAGGAGGTCAGGAGAAAACTGTGGTGCTCTGAGCCACAGCTTTTTTCCTGTCCTAGTGCAACCCGGTCCTGTAATAGTTTCTTTCCTGTCCTGGCTGCCTCTTTCTGTGGCTGTCCTCCAGAGATGCAATTTAACCCAAAGTTTTCAAAGTTGCGATCCATAATTTTCCAAGTAGTTGGGATTATGGTTGTGTGTTAGGGTGGAAGTTGTGCAATAAATTAATAGAAACCTTCGCTTTATTACCTTTTCACCTTGCTTTGCCAGCGGACCACAGGTGCAAAGCTTTAATGCTAGGAGATGAAAATTCTCTAAACAAATAGCAGTTGAGTGTTCTCCATCTGATTATCTTTCTATTTTTTCCCCTGCTTAGTCTTGAGAGCGAAGTTCTGTCAACTCTCAGGTGCCAACAGAATGGGACAGAAATTGTCAAGGTACGTCTGCCTGCAATTTTCCTTGCATTGCTTGTTCTCTCCTGTCTCTGTGCCAACCAGTGGAAAACGCTTTCCCAATGCTCTTGTTTGTCACTGTCTCCTTTTCTTTCCCCCTCCTGGCAATGAATGGTTTTCTATGGGAGTTTGAGCGCCGCTCAGAATGCACCAGGTGCCGTGCACCTCTCAAAAGAGCAATTAACAAAATGTGCTATAAAAGGAGAAGGTAACAAATTAGGAGTGCTTCAATGAGCTTTGTTCATGCTGTGGAACATGTACTCTGCATTTGGCTGTTTCATGCATAAACCATCCCTCCTGCTCCTGTTTACTTTGTACAGAATCCAGATTTTGTCCATGGTACTTTGTGGCCCCAATGCACATTTCTGTGCTCTCTCTTTATTTCCCTTTTGTTTTAGAACATAAGAATTGCCATTTACTTGGTCAGACGATACGACCATCTTGCCCAGACTCCTGTGTCACACGGGGCAGAGTGGAGGGTGAGCAAGGTATGACGAGGGTTTTTTCCCCCATTCTGCTCACACTTGCAGCCTCCAGCACGTAAGATCTAGGAAGTTTTAGTTCAGTCTGGCCAAGCTGGAGTGCAAGCTCTAATGCTCCTACTCTGTGAAGGGTCCGATTTAGGGCATCCTGATTCTGCAACACATACACATGCAAAGGTTTTCTCGCATGAGCATCATTGACTTCACTGTAGTACTGGGGAATAATTCAGAGGAACTAGGCAGAGTAAGCAGTCATTAAGTCAGGGCAAAGGATTAGTTTCTTGTCTATATGTAACTTTTGATAAGTGAGATTTTTGTTTAAGGAAATTCCAGTAGTACTATTTCTGGGCCAAATCAGCTGAGTAGGGCAAAGTTACCAAGGAAATGCAATTCCTATGACCTGTATAATAAGGAGAATAAACCATGACATTAATAGACTCACACTCCATACAGAAGCAAGCAGTCAACCAATTTTGCTGTAATAAAATTTCTGGAATGGGTCTCTCTAAACACAAAAAAACTGGCTAATCTTGCCCCTATCACATATAAAAGCAGGCCATAAATCAGTTGCTTCATCATAAGAGTATCAAAACTGCATGGAAAAGCACATTCTAAAGCAGCTTCACCAAAATTGCATATAAATCCCATCATAGGAAACCTCAGTCAGCCAGCTCTAACTTCACAGGAAAATCAGACAACCAGTTGTATTCATAATTTTTGCATGTATAATGTTCCCCAAAAGAAAAGCGCTATTGTATTTATACTGGTCCCTTCAGTAATTGGTCCCCTATAAATAAATTTAGGAGGAAAAGATCATATTGGCATCAACTAAAACTTATGCCAGTTTATATTGCCTTGTATAATTTTTTTATGCAATTGAGAGATCATCCTTGCAGACTTTTTACATGAAAAAAAACTCACGCCGACTATCATGCAATGCATTTCAATGACAATGGCAAATTGTAAGACGTATACTTCATGATACAAGTATGACTTGCACTGTGACCATATTTGCAATCATGCAAATATCTAAATGGATGAGTTTCCCATAATACTTGAATTTAACTTGGGAGATTTCAAATGCAAGCTAAAACAACTAAAAAGTGGATGGTGTGTTTAATTCTACAGGGAGAAGCCAATTTGGGATGTGCTCTCAGATTACAAATCCTACTCCTTCATGATTGTCTAGTAAATGAACTGGTAGGTGTGGAGCTGAAGAAATGGCTACAGTTATTGCTTAGCACAAGTCTACCATTAGCGAGAGTGATTAGTGTGCTTACAATGGTTAGGTCTTGTTAACTGTTGTGACTATCATACTATACAGTGCTTGAGGGTTACTAAGACGGTCATAAATGTTGTATTTGAAATAGGGGGTGGAATTTTAACTAAAGGTTGTTACAGAATTAGTTTGATTTCAGCATTTGAAAATGTGCTGCTTCTAGTACAGCACTGATGTCAGCTAAGTAGCTGGCCAAATGATATCATCTGAGAAAGCAAATAATGCTGAAAATGAAGACATTGTCTGAAATCTGGAACCATATTCCTTGTTTTGGGAACACAGATATTTACTCAGTGTGAGCCTTTACTGCCCACACACGTAATATCGTCAACAGACTTCACTGGGAAATGTGTTTGAGTAAGGACTGTAAGTGAAAGAAAAGTTAATTGGATTTTGATTATATATAAGAAAAAAGGTAATGCATAAACCATCTACTGTAGGTCAGAGACTTTCCCCCTCCATTTTAAACTGGCAGAATAAGGGAATAGAAGAAAAGATATTTCAAGAGAAAACAGTAAGTTAAAAACATTTCTCAGGTTCAAAACGAGAAAGAGGAAGAGAAAGAGACACTTGGGAAGGCTTTGTTCAAGCCTCTCTAAGAAAGGTTCTTCAATATGAGTTTTCAGTGGGTGCATCTACACTTGCAATTAAGGCACACAAATAAAACCTGGAGCTTATTGCTCTAGAGTTTATTGCTCCCAGGTACCACTTCTTCACTTGCTCATGGGACTGCAGCACATTGAGCTGCTCCCCCTGGCTCAGTGTGCTGTGGAGGGGCTGGCTAGGGTGCAAGTGTGCTTCAGAGTGGAGCTAGCTGGCAGGCAGCCCACATACTGAAGCAGCCGCGTGCTCCAGTCAGGTGGGTTAGCATCTACACGTGTGCTACTATGGAGGAAAAATTTAGTTTACTCCAGCCTAATAGTGGAATATGTGTAGGTGTGCAATGAATACTGCAGAGCTAATTAGTCTGCTGCGCAGTAAGCATCTCATGTAGACATGCCCAGTTTCAACACAGGCTCCTGGCTACTCTGGGTGTCTCTCTCTTTTGCTTCCCCTCTAGAGTTTGAAAATCTGATTTTTCTCTGCACCAAAACAAAAACAGATTTTTACTCCTTGGCAGTTCTTTTGCAAAATATTCTTGTTATTAGCACTTTCAGGGTCCCAAAAATGGAAACCTAGAAAATTAGGTGCACAATGCATGCACGTTTTAAGCAATAGTCTTGTTGAAGCCAGAGGGTCGGGTCTCTTAGCATATCAGGTTAAGCATGTTTCTAATTTATCTTGCTGAACTAGGATGAATGATGCGTGACCCCAGAGGCTGGGGCGGGGCACAGCTACCGCCCACAGGCAATGGCAATGGAGGCATGATGGCGGTGAGCAGGGAGCTCCTGCAGGCAGACATGAGTGTCAGGGGGGTGGGGTTTGGCGAGCACTGACCAGTGGTTGGTGACCACCCACAGACACCACTAGCAGTGGCAGTGGTGGCCAGCAGCCAGTGGTGACCACCCACCGAGGCTACTGGGACGTGTGCCGTGGGGGGGGGGTGGTAACCGCAGCATCAGTGGCACTTCTGTCAGGAGGTGCACCGCCAATCTCAGGGGGTGAATGTGCACCCATGTGCACCCCCTACACATTGCCAATGTGAACTAGGACCTACCTATAGTATCTTCATTAGCAATATGCAATATCTGGTCATTGATGATACTTTAATAGTTACCACGGTCAATGGGAAGATTTTGCTTCATGCCATGAAGTTGTGAAGTAAGTGTTGTGTTTGTCTTGTTTATGGGTAAATAACAATTGAGTATTTCAACAACATAAATCAGCTTAATCTCTCCTCTCATCTCTGTATATAGCAGGGCCACAGCAGAGAATTAAAGCTGACAATCTCTTCAGCTGTCAACTCTTTTGGAGTGGTGGAGAGGTTTAGAAAGAACTCTGCATGTACTACATGGCTAAGCAATTCAGGGGACCTGTCACTGACTTTTTTAGTGATGGACTTGAGTGAAATCTCTCTCTAGATGGTAAAGAAGAAAGCTTGCTTTTTCTTTTTGTATGGGTGTAATCAGGATCATTACCCACTGGAATTGAGCTGTAAATCTAGTGTCAGCTTCAAGGTTAGTATCATCTAGAGCTGTTTCCTACCCAAGTTCACTCTGATGAAGTATTTTGACTTAGTGCTGTTGCTTCATACTGCTGAGCTATATCTGATTATATTTATTTGGTCTTGCGAGCTAAAACGTCAAGGGGAATTTACCATTTGGGCTACCCAAATGGAAGTTTCTTGGGGACCATCATGAAGCACTTGCACAGGACCAGACCAAGGAGCAAAACATAGAGTCTGGGGCCAAGGCACAGAGCTGCAGTGTGATTATACTGTGTGCCCCACAGTCAATGGGAGGGGGCGGGGATATTAATGCACCTTAGCTGCTCCTTGAAAACTGTCCCTCTTCCTGTAATTACACCAGAGTGAGTGAAGGCTAAACTTGGGCAAGTTTGCCCTGTATCATTTTGGGGTAAACTCCAGTAGTTATGCTCACACTGTCAAGTAATTTTGGGCATAGGAACAGCAACACAGAGCAGCTTAGGCAAAGTTACATCCCTTCATTCCTTGTTAATAAAGGGGACAGGATCTGTGAAACCATGCAAATTTGAAGAGTTTGGCACTTGCACACTGGAGGACCAAGGCTGGGCAGGGTGGCACCTTTATAGATTAATTCATTCAGAGAGGTGCGAGCCTTCATAGGCTGCAACCTACTTCATCAGATGCTATGCACGGGCTTCTAAGGAACAGGGATACTGGATAGAAACGAATAAGGCCATTTGACTACAAAGGAGAGGGAAAGGGAGAGGAAAGGAGGGGGCACCGCTGAGAAAAGCAAAGGTGAACTGAAGAAATCAAAGGGCATAAAGAAAGCGTTAACTCACTGAAGGACACGGGGGTTATAAAAGTAAGGTGAGGTAATGCCTCTCTGAACAAGTTTGTCTATAAGGTGCCACTCTGCCCTGCATTCTGCCTGCCTTCAGACCAACATGGCTAACTATAACTACCTCTGTCTGCAGGACCAAGGACAGCTTCTGAGCCTGCAGGCAATGGGGTGGGGACTTCAGCTGCTCCACTGTTACTATTTCATGCATCTGTTCCTATTGGATGGGAAGTTGCAGCTAAACCAGAGCAACTTAATATCATTTCATTCAGGGATAAGCTGCCCTGAGTTGCCTGTTGCTGTGTGGTAAGCCCAGGTCCATGGACGATTACTGCAGAGCATGTGAGGAACAAGATCAAAAGGACTAAAACAGAGAGAAGAGAAGGAGGAAGAATGCCTATTGGGAGCTTGAAGGATGTAGCTGCCTGGGCAGGGCAGGCTCCAGAACAAGAGAAATGTATTATTCACCAACATAACACTGCTTTAAATGCAGTTGAGGTAGGGAATCTCCCTCACGTCCCCCACCATTAATAGCAGGCACGTGACATGAGCAGTAGAAACTACCTCTGCGGAGTGACATGATTTATTATCCCCACTGTCAGCAGGGTTGCAACTCGAGCAAGTTTGGGAATCTCTACAACTGCTCCCTATCACAATGAAATACCTGCATCATTCATGCCTAGTCTACCTGGCTCCGCTGAACTCCCTGCCCCTTGGCTTCCCCTGTCCGCAGGTTCTCCGGGCTTCTGTAATCAGGGCTGGTGACCAACTTCTTCACTGAAAAGACTCTATTTGCCACCTGCGTGGCCTTTACAAAGTCTTCCTGCTACAGAGCCCAGTGTAACCAAGCACTTGCAGGAGACAGGAAAGGGTTTTAAGCCCATGGCTAAAGTTGCAAATGCATTTAAGTGCTTTGAGAAGGGGGCCTTTTGGAGAAAGGAGTCAGTTCGTTCATGTTCCATCATATACCTGAAAGGTAGTGATTCCACGAAGATCTCTCTCAAAGGAGTTGTAGAAGGGCCTGTAGCACTCTTGCTTTCAACAGCTGCATCTACTTTCTCATCACTTTTCTCTAAGTGACGATGTTGCTTTGTGACTCATAGTTTCCCTAGTCAGACACCAAAATGGCAAGGTAGAGAATTCCACCAAAGAGACAATATGAGCAGGATCTTGTTATGTATTATAATAAACACATTATGAGACCATGCTCCTGAGCGCAGGTTCTGAGTGGGAGTAATTACAGATACCACGTCACCCGGGTGGGATGGCATTCTGGGTCGTAGGGCTATGCATTTGGGGTCATCTCACAGTGCTGTACAAATGAATTAAGAGGAAGCTAATGAAGCATTTAACTAATGGAGTCCCAGGAGAGTCCAACTGGTGAAAGATCATTTCAGCCGCAGCACTATTAAGCAGGCTTCTAATATGCAGATACAGTTACGTATCTCTCATCTAGTTACTGTTGTTGTGCTGGACCATCCTGCAAGTCTTAACAAATTCCTCTTGGCAATGCCCTCAGACCAGGATGGATTAACTAGACACAAAGAGTCTGTGATAGTCAGGGAATGAACTTGGATCTCCTCTATCCCTGAGCAGTGCCTTCAGCACAGAGCCACCCTTTTTCTCCTGCTGATGGTAGGGAGCCATAAACTGAAGTTACTGAGTAGCCCAACCAGGAAAGGACTCATATTGGCCATATTTCTCCCTTCACTACAACTTTTGTCACCCCTTTCTTCCCCAAACTCATTTATATATTCATGTAAAACAGTGAAAATGATGTTTCGGGTCCTAATGACATCTAGAACCTGGTTTACTTCGAAGCCACATGCTAAACATTTCATTTGCCTTTTCTTGTCTTTATGCAGAGAAGTGATTAAGCCATTCAGAAATCCCAGTGGTAAGTTCCACTTACATCCTAAACTGAATGACTCTGCCCCAGATTTACTGTTGCACAGATTTTTTTTTCCAGATTTGAATAACTGTGTTGCCTCGCAATCCTCAGGATTGTGGGCAGAGGATCTTGAATTCTACTGAACTGTGGAAAAGGCTCGGAGTAAATTTCAGTAATTTTTTCTTATGTGATTAAAAGTCATAGTACCTCCCAAACAGGATTTCATCTCCTAGAACTAAAGTTTGCACCCAGACTCCTACAAACAGCATTTTAGCCAGGATACTTCCAGGCTATGTTTGAGTAAGGATTTTTTCCCCAATTAGATGTAGAGTCATACTTTCATAACCCCAGGCTTGACGTCTGTATCTTGTCCATCCCTCACCCCCTTGCACATGCAAAAGTTTGTATGCACATACCACCACCAGTGCATGGGCAAAGCAGGCTTTTCCCCATGTAACTATGGCTTTAGATGGTTTGTGCACCAAATGTCTGTAGCTGTGCTTGAAATATTAGGCCTCTCAAGGGCTATAAAATAAGATATATGAGCCCCAAGTTCTACTTAATGAAACTCTCATTGCAGTTTATTGTTAGCAAACTTGGACAAAAGGCAGAGTTCAGCAGTGGTTTTGCACTGTTGTTTTTTCATAATAAACGCACAAGGCCTTCCAGTGACTTCAATCAAGATGCTGCTTCTCTCTTCCTCTCAGGATTGTGCTTCTTAACATTCAGTCTTACCAAAAGTTATCATCTCAGGGGAAGTAGGCTGAAGGATGGGCAGAAAGTGTGTCTCATTTTCCCTTCATAAGCACAGTGCATGTTATATAACCCAAACTAATAAGCCTACATTTGGTTGCTGTAGGAACTGGATAATATTTTTTCCCAAGCTTGTTTACTGGCATGATAACTTATTTGGTAGTATCTTATAACAAGACTGATGCATCCATGCCTCCTTACTGGATAATGAGGTGCTGCAAACAACATTGCCTTAGTGTAATTAGGGATAAAACACAATGTATACCAACTGCTAACACATGGATTAAAGCGATATTTGCAATTTAGCATGCTTTTCTTCCTTTGTGAACCTTATTTCTTTTTTAGTAATAACCTGTAACGTACAATTATGATTTTCTTGCCTATAATAAGCATAAATGTCATCCAAATCAATCACAGCTGGACTGAAACACTAAGGACACGAGCACAAACAAGTGGCGATCTATGCTTTCATGATGAATCCAGGCTATGCGTATGCTTTTTATGAGTCGATACCTGAGAGTGCCTGGAAAGGTCACAAAGAGAGAATTAGGACTCAATATTTGTGTGAAATCAGGATCACCATCAATAAGGCACAGCATATGCTTTACGAGGCACCTGTTTTAGAGGACCGGGGCGGCAGATAGTTCAGGATGAAGGAGCAGGTTCTGGTGATGTTGGGTTACTGCTCTTTCCCTTTGTCTCTCTCATCTATCTGCCTCCACAGTGAGGTGAGTTATGCTCAAAAGAATTAGTGCCCTATTGTACATCACAACGCCCTGGGGGATAATTCAGTGTTTGAGCCCCCCAGGTTTTGATGCCAGTTTCACATTTCATCTTCAAGGTGTCTTTGAATCTCTTCTTTTGCCCACCTCTAGAGCAGTGATTATTGGTGAGTTGGGGGTATAGGATCTGTTTTTTGGGAGCCAGTTGTCAGGCATCCTTATGACAATTCCTGTCCAACAGAGCTGGTGACCTATAAGCCTGGCTTCAATGCTGGTGGTGTTTGCTGGAGCCAAAATGCTGTCGTTTGTTCTTCTGGCCTTCCAACTGGCATGGAGGAACTTTTAAAGGAAATTATCAGTAGTAATGTCCCAAAGCTGGCAGGTGTTTCTGGTATGTTGTCCAAATTTTACACTCCTACAACAGGATAGGAATGACAACAGCCTAGCAGAAAAGAAGGATTATGACATTATCCTGATATCATAGTTATCAATGACACAATTTTGGAGACATTCAAAAGCAACATTGGCAGATTTTATCCAGGGTTGAATATCATCATCAATATTTACCTTTTTTTGGAAAAGTGGCTACCCAGGGTAGAGAAAGGCTCGCTGTTCTTCAGGGATTTCCCCCTAGTCATATGTGGACAAGCAGCTGGTTGGTTTGGGGGAGGTTGGTAAAGTATCTTGGTTTTTGTGAAGTTGACAGTGAGTCCAGGCATTTCATATGCTTCACAGAAGCAGCTAGAGTGACCTGCAGCTCTTCATTTGAGTGGGCACACACAATGCAATCATCAGTGCATTGAAGATCAGTAACGGAGGTGTTGCTTTTCTTGGATTTGGAATGTAGCTAGTTGATGTTAAAGAGATTCCCATCTATATAATACTGGATACTGACTCCTGTCATGCCATGGGCAGCCAGGGCCAGGGGTCACTCAGGGTCAGGAAAAGCCAGGAAGTCAGAAGCCGGGAGGAGATGTGTCTGGGGAACCATGTCAGAGAGCAAGAAAGCATGAAGTCAGGAGACTAGCTGAGTCAGGAATCCAGGAAGTCAGGCCAGATCCAGGGCAGGTATCCAGAGCATCAGGCAGTGTGAGGTCAGGAGGCAAGCTGGGTCAGGTGTCCAGAGAACCCATCAGTCAGCAGCAGCACAAGCCAAGGATGCAGCAGCCTAGGTACAAGGTTGCACCTTGTTGCCAGAATACTTTCCCTTCCAGGTCAGGGGTTTATATAGGAAAGGGTAAGAGGCCAGCTGACGATGGCAGGGAGTGGGTGTGTGCCTAGGCCCAGATGGGAGGGTTCTGGCCACCTATGCCCACCCCATTGTTCCACGAGGGAGGTGGCACATGGCAGGTGGTGGAAGTCTGTCAGCAATGAAACGTGAAATAGCTATGATATAGGTGGAAAAGAGTGTTGAGGTAATTGCACATCTTTGCTTGACACCGGTCACTGATAGGGAAAGGGTCCCTGTCTGAGCTAGTGCAAATAATAGTTACTGTCATATCCTGGTGAAGAAATCTAAGCATTGTCACAAATTTGGCAGACATCCAACTCTCATGAGGATTTCCATAGGACCTATGTGCAGATTGAGGCAAAGGTCTTAGCCAGGTCAATGAAGGCCATGTAAAGATCTCAGTATTGCTCATGGCACTTCCCCTGCAGCTGTCTAGCAACAAGGATCATATCTATTGTACCGCTGAGTGGTCTGAAACCGTGTTGGGATGCGGGTAGAACCTCATCAGCGAGGAAGGTGAGTCTAGTGCGGAGAATGCAGGTGAGGATCTTCCCAGCTCTGGACAGGCGTGCAGGAGTGCATTATAACTTCTGAAATTCATTCTCTCTCTTCTCGAATATGGTCTCAGTTCTGGTCACGGGGAATCTGTTCGTGTTTCCATAATACATCATCATTTTCATAATAATTTATAGCGGGTAAGAGAGCATTTTTGTTCACCTTGCTTATAAATTTAAAGCCCACGTGCTTTGTTGCTGTTCATCTGCTTAATGGCTTTTCAAGGCTTCTGGATAAATGGATGGATTCGCTTGGTAGTCTGTAGTGGGGTGTTGCGGAGTGGTTTTGATGGTAATATCTTCCACGTTAGAATCATGGTTCGGAAGCTCTTGATCGTGATCCGTCCGCTGGGCAGCGGAGGAGGAGCTGTCTTTAAAGGGCGTTGTTGTATAACACCTCTGACAGTAACCCTGTGGGGAGGCAGGCACGTCTCAAGCAATATTCAAATGAGTCAGGGTTTAAGGATTAGAGTGAAGAAATGGTGCCGGCAGTGGGAGTGCTAGAGGGGAACTTGGGAGAGCTGAGTTTAATTCCTTGCTCTGCCACAATTTCCTGCGTGGCGCTGGGCAAGTCAGTCAGTCTCTCCAGCCCGAATCCACAAAGAAATTTAATTGTCTGACTCCCACAGTATATAGTGACTAATCTCTAGATAGCCTGTGGGCAAGAGTAAACCCACCCTGCAGCATTTGCACCTGTAGATGCTCCCACTGAGATACTTCTAGGCCTGTCTGGAAACAGAACTTTAGGCTTAACACCCTTACTGGCTTTGGCAGACCCTTTAACGTCAGAAAAATGAGATACTTGTAGACTTTAGTCGCCACCAAGGGAAAGTAAGGTGGCAACTGAGCAGGTGTTTTGAGGGTCATTATTTTGGATTTAAGCATCAAAATGCTTTGTGGATCCAGTTCTTTAGGATGCCACTCCCTGTCTGAAATATGGGAATCATAGCTTTTCCCTGGCTGTTGAGGAACAACCACAGGAAAACTGTGAGATGCACAGATATTTTACTAGTAGATGCTTTACCTTAGAAAGAATCAGGGCCTAAGGAAATGTCTTTGATTAGATCCATCTGTATGGGAAAAGATCAGCACCAAGGGAAAATGGCAAAAATGCAATTGAAGATGAAAGAAGCACCCTGCAATGTAATTGGATGGGAAGAGGGAAGGCCCTGAAAAAATTCTTGCCTGGCACCAGACTGAGGAAACAGAGACTAAAACTAATGTTTATAAATGCAAATAGATGTAAAGAGCATTTGCATTCATAGATTTGAGGGGCAGGAGAGATTAAAATCCAGCCAAAAAAAAATCGTGTCTGATTTCAGTTTCCTACAGATACAAATAAAACAGGTGAAACAAATTCCTTGTCACTTCAATAGTCATGTTGGCATTTTCTATTTGGAGACCCCTCACCATCATGATTTATGACTACATGGTTTAAGCTAAAATCAGATTGTCAGAGAAGTTTAGCTTTCTTCTTTCTTCAACATAATAGGCATTTAAAGCACACGGATCTTTCCATTCAGTTGCAAGCTTCAGCCCCATTCAGTCAAGTTTATTAGGTTCAAAGCAATCCTGGACATTGTGCTTTAGCTGTCAGAGATAACAGCTGAAATCTGCTTTCAAGCAATGTCTGAATAAATATATATATTTTGGTACAAAATTTAAAAACTAGAGAAAGACAAACTCTACTTCAAGTTTGCTGGCTGCTTCCCAATTGTAAATGAAAGGCTGAGTCAGAGTAAAGTCTTTGATAAATGCCTGGAGGACAAAGCGGGTTGGAGTTGTTCTTCCTTGCATTGAAGTAGTAGCTCAATAACTTTAAAAATGCAGCTTATTTTAGAGTGGAGCTAAGGTGGACATTTTTGCAAGAAGTTCCATCAGGGCAGAGTCCACTGGAAAAAAAATGGGGCTTCCCATGGGGGCGGGAGGCAGCCAGAACGGAGCTCGCTGCAGAACTGAGACTGATCTCTATGTTGCTTTCTTCCATCTCTTGGGTAATGCGATGAAGAAACAGCCCCAGAGACCATGATGCACGTGTGGACAGGTAGGCAATCGATTATTCAGGATTCTTTTCCTCTGCTATAATTCCATTAGAATCATTGCTCTACTGATGAGCGCTGCGTCTGCATGTGAAATAATGCCTTCGTTTACCCCTATACATGAAGTAAGGAGAGCTTCAGCCATTCTGCATGGCCTGTTATTCATCCTTGGCCCCAAAGCAGTTAGAGCTTGGAGGTTACAGTGAAGGCTTTGTTGGGGAGCCTCATAACACTTTGGCTAAGTGTAGACTGCTTTTCATGCTGCTACCTGTGAGTACTTTCAGGAGTTCAGCGTAAGATTGTCGAGGGCCCCAGAGCCGGGAAGGTGTGCCCTTTTACTTGTCATTTTATTGGAAAAAATATATTGCTGCAAGATACATTAGTAACACTGACCAATTTCCATGATGAGAGCTGTTTTTGGCATTTCACATTGGTATTAACATTATATACCAGTAATTAGATTGCAGGCGCTTGGATCTTGATCAAATCTACATTGGGTGCTGTACAAATAAAAGGTTTACTCCCTACTACAGCTTCTGGTACATCCATAATATGAATGTTTAATATAGACCCATTCCTCTAATGACTTCACTGGTATTTCCAAGGATGGAGAATGCAGAAGGCACCTAGTCACAGATGCTTGTACAGAACAGTTTGCATTTGCAATGAATGGCTAACTTTGAACATTGCAGGTGTACCTAATCTTATTGGAATAAAGTTGGGAGTTTTGCCAGTGCAACAGTGATCTTAGCAATCTTCCTTCCAGTCAGTCTAAACTGTGCTGATAAACTTAAAGTATAAATTGTCAATGAGAGCACCCTTGTAGCTTGGTTTGTTTGTTGAATACAGCACGTGTGCAATGACAGAGAAACTGTCTGTGTAATACTAGGTTTATGTGGAGGGTTTGGCTCTAATGTGAAGTTGATTGCTTTTCATTTTGAATAATTCATCACTAGAAGGATCAATTTAATTTCTCCCCCACCCTTCCCAGACAGACTGTAATTAACAAAATCTACATTCCTTATGAGATTTACAGCTTTAAATATATAAAAGAGTATGTTACATTTTGGTCTAAAAGACTGGGCTGAATTCCTTTCATATTAATTAGAATTAGATAGTATCTGCATGTATTGAAAGCCTCTTTATACTATTATTGTGTTGAATTCCTTAGAATCCTGTATAATATCTTAATGCAAATTAGTCTTTATTGATCTCTCATAAGAGGGGCGGCGGGAGGGGGGGAATCTAGACAGGATTTGTTTTAAAAGGGCTGTAGTGGGCCTGCTCCATTGACGTTAATGAGCATCTTTTCAGTGAGCTTTGCATGAAAGCGTAGATGACCTATACCTTGTATTCACTATCATGTGTTTGAAAACATTTCTTGTAATAAACAGTTCTGGGAAGCCCAAAAAACCCACACATGTAGAAGAAAAGAAGTAACTAGGAAAGGCTCTCACACATGTGCTTCATAACATGGTTAAGCCCCCGGATAAGGAATACAATTATGATGCCTTCATTTTCTGGGCTCAGTGCAGTGAGAGTGTGTGTTCCTCATCTCGACATACAGAACACTTGTGCGTTTTGGATTTCCTCATCCTTTTGCCATCCTTTTCTAGGCCCATGAAAAGACATTTCATAACAACCCATTCCAATTAGTTATTGAGGGAAGATAGTACCCTTGGCTTTTATTTTTTTATAAAGGAGTCAGGAAATTTTAATAGATGACTTGATAGTCAGTGAAATGCCTTGTTAAACAGGGTATGTTACAATGTGCATTTTAATTATTCACAATGTAATACTGCATTTACATATCAATGCCTTCATAGATCTCTGATCATTGGTAACTGATAAAGTTAGCAGCAGATCGTATGAAGATAAAACTATAGGAGACATTATCAGAGCGTCTTGAAGATACTATTTTATTATTCTAATGTCACCTTTTTTGTGCTCAGTATATGCACTAAAACACAATATCTGAACCAGAGTAGAGAGGTGGTTATCTGTGTTAGTTTGGAAGCAGGCAGAAGATAGGGTAGGGTGTCACCTTAGAAACTAACTGGTTCAGAGAGACATGAGCTTTTGTAGGCAATAGTCTAATTCATCAGCATCTGGATGCTGTCTGGATTGCAGCTGTCATGTATGAAAGCTCATGCCTCTCTGAACTAGTTGTTCAGAGGCTGCCACCCTGCCCAAACTTCTGCCAATGCTAGAACCTGCATCAAAGCTGAGTTCAAGGGGTCCATTCAGTGAAAAGATGCATGCCATTCACTATTGTAATGCCAGAGCTGCAAAAACTGTATAGGAGAAGCACTTTATAGTTAGAAGAAGGTTTGGCTGGTATATATAGACAGAAATTACCTAATCCTCAGATGCCTGCTGGCATCTCTATTAAATTTTACCCTTGCAGAGCAGGACTTGAAAGCACCACCATAAATAGTGCATGCTTCTGTATCAGATCCTCTTCCAGAGGAAGACCCATTTGTGGTCAAGTCAGAAGAGTGGGTAAGCAGGTTTGGCACCTTCCCAATGAAAGATTTGGAGTTAAATGCTGCCCTCTGGTACACAGTTTTTCAAGGGGGAAAGAGGGCATTTTTTTCACAATTCTGTTTGAGCTTTTAGGGCTTTTGGGCTCAAAGATAATGGGTCACATTCTCTCCTGATTGTCCTTCCATTAGATCCAGGGGAGACAACTCCCAGGATGGGTGCCAGAGTGTGGCACTCGAAGACATTTTATTTGGCATGCATGTCTCTTGGTGGATGGCAGAGAAGGAGCCAGGGCAATATGGCCACAAGGGGCCAGGGCTGTATGACCCTTTGTGGCTCCCCTGCCATCTGCCCCTGGCATGCCAACATCCTACAAATTGAAGTTATGGGTCTTTTTAGCCCTGTGCCCAAAAATGTTGATGACCCCTGCAATAGATTTTAGCAATAATTGCTGTTCCTCTGAACATGGCCTCAGCTTGCAAACTAAGACACTGGTATTAGGTCTGTTTTAGTTACAGTCATCAATGTCTATCCCTTGGCCTTCACTCCACCTCCCAGCCTTAGCAATAAACCACAAAGGTTTTATTGTAGCTTTATGTGTGCTATGGAGAATAACTCAGAGATCTCTCTTTCCATAAGTATTAGGTAAATTGTGTACAGACATAAAAAATTGTCCAGCACATGAAAGGTAAAATGCTTTAAAAACATTTGATGGATGACAGCATGTTTCTGAGTAATTATTGTGTAGTTTAGGAGACATTTATAAGGCCTAACTCTGAAAGTCATAAGATTTCATGCAAGAAGTACAGCACTCTCTAGAAACCAATGCTACAAAAACATTGCTTTTGCTCCCTGGCTTAGTGGTTTGTGCATTGTGTGCTGGGCCAGAAGGTTATAAGTTCAAGATCAGGGATGTGTTTGACACCCTTCTCTCTGGACTGGGGTGTGCCAGATATTTTTTTTGCCTTTACTATTCAACTTCTTTATCAGCAATCTGGATGTGGGTGTGGAAAACATGCTGTCCAAATTCACTGATGACACAAGGATATGGGGAGAAGTGGGCACACTGGAGGGGAGAGACAGAGTCCAGCTAGATCTAGACAGCTTACAGAGGTGGGTGGATGAGAATAGGATGGAGTTCAACCCAGAAAAATGTGGTGTGCTGCACCTAGGGAGAAGGAACCAGCAATACATCTATATGCTGAGGAACACCCTTCTTGTCAACATAGTAGAATAAAGGGACCTTGGAGTCATTGTTGACTCCAGGATGAACATGAGCCACCAATGCAAGGAAGTGGTCAGTAAGGCAAACCACGTCTTGTCATGCATCTACAGATGCATCACGAGCACGTCCAAGGAGGTGATCCTTCCCCTCTGTGCGGCATTGGTTAGGCCACAGTTGGAGTACTGCATCCAGTCCTGGGCGCCGCACTTCAGGAGGGATGTGGGTCCATTGAGAGGGTCCAGAGGAGGGACACTCTCATGGTCAGGGGGCAGTAGGCCAGGTCCTATGAAGAGAGGCTGAAGGCCCTGAATCTATTCCACCTCCACAAAAGAAGACTGAGAGGGGATCTGGTGGCCATTTACAAACTCACCAAGGGGCACCAGTGGGAATTGGGGGAGGCTGTGTTCCCCCAGGCACCACCTGGGATAAAAAGGAATAACGACCACAAGTTGATTGAGAACAGGTTCAGGCTTGACATCAGGAGGCATTACTTTACAGTTAGGGCTGTCAGGCTCTGGAACGGGCTCCCATGGGAGGTGGTGCTCTCCCCTACCCTGGGGGTCTTCAAGAGGAGGTTGTATAGAGCTCTAGCTGGGGCGTTATGATCCCAGCACTCGTTCCTGCTCAGGGGAGGGGGTTGGATTTGATGATCTGTTCGGGTCCCTTCTGACCCTAGAAACTATGAAACCATCATATGAACTTCTTGAAAGCAGATGAGCAACAGTGTGTGGATGGGGACTCTTATCTTCCAGGTTCTGATCTGGGGTCTTAATCATGCTGCTTCACCGACTGTGAAGTGAAAATAGCCTAAAACTGGAAAAGCATTGAGAATTGCCAACTCTCATAAATTCCTCCCATATGGTGGGATTTTCACTGGTGTTGGCTTAAAACCACAGAAGAAGCTCCACCCCAACCCAAATTTTAGCCCTGCCTGGAGAAGGGGACCCTCTGATTGGTTGCCTGACCCCCCTGCTTGCCTAAAGCAACCAATCAGGGCTGTTCAGGAAGCAGGCTCTATTCTGACCTCGGCATCTCTGGCAGAGGGGGAGGACGATAGCAACTGCTGGATCCTTCAGCTCTTTTCCCATGTTGAATGGGCTGAAAATGTTCAATCCCCTGCCACATTCATAAGGGGACCTCGCATAACTGCTGTAAAGACATAGCCAGAGCTACTTGTAAATAGTGTTCTCAAGGGCCCAAGATACTTTTTCAATTTAAATACATTAATTTTTAAAAATTGGCAAGTTTCATGAGGCTTATGATCCTAGAAAACTTAGCTGTATGTGTGTTAGAGTAGGGGTAAAGAAACAAGGCTCCATCAGACAGAACCAGTGGAGCCTGAAGATGGAAATCTGAGATCCATGTTAGTAAGGATGGGATTTAAACTGTGGCAAATTGTAAAACAGAAGCACCTGCTGGTGGTTAGGTGGTGGTGGTGACTGTTTTATTTCCAGCTGCTAAATGACTTGAAGAGGCAGCTAAAAATACATTAAAGCCAAGATTTTCAAAAGCACGTATTGATTTTTGGGAGCCCAACTTGAGGCTTTTTAAGAGCCTGATTCTTCAGTGGATGTGCGCTCGCTGTTAGCGCTCGCTGTTAGCACTCGCTGAAGGTCGTGCCCCGACAGTGTCTGAGGTTGGTCACCCGGTAATTGTGGCACTCAAGAGCTCTGGCCAGTTTTTGATAATATTGGCTCTTGCTATTGCTTCCTTGTACAAGCAAATGCTCCAGTTGCCTCAAGATATTATGCCCATCTTGTGGAATGGGAAAAAGTGCTCTTTGACAGAAAACTGGATTTTTACCAAAACCATTTTTGTGTGCAAGTGTGTGCTTTGTGGAAAGTATTCATATCAAGAATAATTAGCTTGGTTGAAAAAAACATGAAATGGTTTAATTTGGAAATACTGGGGTGGTGTCTTATGTCTCCTTCTGCTATTGTGGCCAGGTTCCCTGGTAGGATTGCAGATGCCACAAGGCACAAAGGCCAGATACCCCCATGATTCATTGCTTCCCCTCTCCAAGAGGAGAGACTGGTGCATTGTGGGTGATTTATTCCAACCACGCAGCCCAGGTTAAATGGAAATTTAGAGCACCTGGATTACAGCTTCCCTGAGGTGTTGCAAGAGCGCTTCCAAGTATCTCTATTTTTAATTTTGGATAGAAACACATTTTTAATTACCGAAAAAACCTGGATTTTACTGTGGAAGCTTTAGATGAAAATGATTATTTTTGTTTGTCACAGATTTCCCCTGGGTAGGAAAACACTCTTTCAACCCTCTAACACCCTCTGGCTAATGAAAAGCTTCTGGCTGAACAAGTTTTTACTCCTTTTATGAATTCTGTGCCTGACTTGAAGGGTGTGAAAAATGGGTGGGAGGTTCAAAAATCCCAAAGTGATAAGCAGCACAAATCTTCCTGATTTTCAGTAGCACTTGTGCTGTCAAATTGTGTATATTGTGGAGCACAGTGGGCAGCAGGAGTATGATCTCCCCGTTTCAATAGTATTGCTGCATAAACCCTCCTCTTCCGACATCTGCACATGCAGCACTTGCTTCTCAGCTGGTAGAAAGAGTCCCTGCATTGGTTTGCATCAGCTGAGAATCTGACTTACGTTTTTAAACTGCATGCTTCTTCCGAAGAGGTGGGATCTGAGTAAAATTACTTGTCGTGGCTTGTGTAAGTTAAAAGGCAATTAGCGTGGTCTTAATCTAGCCTCGGGATTGTTGAAGGAAGCATGTAGTTCATAACTTTGTTGATGCTTATATTCTTTATAAATTATGCAATATTATTATAACAATTTGATTTAATACCCCTTCTGCACATACTTTCAGCCAGAAGTAATGTGGAGATGTGTCTTTGAAAGGCCATTAAGTATAAATAAATTAGAGGGAGAGCTGGAATTGCTCTGCATGGAATCCTTCCTCAATATGGAGATCTTGTAGGCTAAAAGGCAAGAGTAAATGACTACCAATTCCTAATTCCAGAAGTGTTGTATGAGTGTTATAAGGTATAAGAGGGCAGTGCTAATACATGGCTCCTGTGGCTACAACTTAGATGCTGCAATGACGAATGTCTAGTTGCTTGACCTTCAGCATGAAATCCATAAAGCAAAGCCAGGAGTCCAGGTTTCCTGTAAGTGGCCTGCAAAGTTAAGTACCTCAAAACAGGACCCCAAACAGCTGATCAGAGAGCCTCCCCCAGAGCTGCCAAATAGCGAATAAGAAGCACAATGTCTGAAGCTCAAGGTCCTCTATACATTTGGTCCCTGCAGTCAGGAACTCTCCCCTAACAATATGCGTTACAGCAACTCTGTCCAAAAACTGAGCCTGGTTCAGGTTTTGCTTTGGGATCATGGCCCAGGAAGGAGGTAATGTTGATTTTGGTTTTTTAATGAAATAAGGGTTCTCACCCTGGTAGAGTGGTCTCAGTTCAATTCCTTCCTCAGCCCGAGATGGTTTAAACTTCTTCTCCTGTTACCCTGTTCTCACCCCTCTGGCACAGTGGCCCAACCTGTCACTGAGTGACCTACAGAAACAGGGGAGCAAAGACCAAACCTGAAAACTCCCTCTCTAGGTGAGCACCCTGATCACTAGGCCAGAGTTTTGGTCCCTATCTCTGTCCCAATTAAGCTGGCGTACTTTGCTGCACAGCTACAGCAGGACTGGCCTGTCCTACGATGTGGAGACGTGACTTTGAAGTGCCTCAAACTAAGGAGGGTTTGAATTAGCATCTCCTGCTTTCTGAATGAGTGCCTTAAGTGCTGGGCTGTTATGGTACTGCCAGAAGCATAGCACAGCACCAACGCCTCTTCCTTGAGCTATTATTTACAAGAAGGTGTCTGTAACTGTATGCTGGGAGGAACCTGATCTTGCTGCTGTGTATGAAGCCTGCTCTCAGCATCCTAGTGATTCGGGCCCATAAGGTCCTTTGGTGGAGGATGCTGTTTCTGGATCTTGCTCAGGCTTAGGTAGGAGATTAGAGCAATTCTGGGCATATCCAGGGATGTACATCTAAGTGCCTTAAGTCAAAATAAGAGACCCCGATGAATTTAGGCATCTACAGGGTTAGATTGGCAGCTGATTAGGGGCTTTCTTTGGATTTCAGTTTTTGACATGGGTGTCTCAATTGCACCTAAATCCTCTTGAATCTAGTCCAGGGCCCCTGCTGTGAGGCTCTCAGAGACCCATTCCTGCAAGCTCCTCTGCTGATCCTTATTCTTGTAGGGAGCTCCAGTGATGTTAATGGATATGTGGATGTACAGGTTGGTTCGTATTTGGCAACTTAATAAGACAATGACCTAGATCTCAAACAACCAGTGTCATTTATCTTCAGACGGGGAGGCTGAGCCCAGTGAAGTGAAATGACTTTCCCATGGTTAACCAGCAAGCCAAATACTGCACCATAATTCAAGCCCAGCATTGCTAGAGCCTGGTCTAGTGCTCTCTCTCTCTCTAAAGCCCTGCTGTCTTCCTGCTTCAACAGTTGGTAAGCCAACAAGGGAGTGAATAAGCACTATTGTCTGTATGCATCTTACAGTTTATCTGTGGGGGCTTTTTGGCTTAGGGTTGTTTTTAATCTCTCTCTCTTCCTCGTGGTTTCCAGTCCATCCTAGCGTTAATAGGCCTTGAGAAGAAATGAGTTTGACAGGGATGACAGGAGAGGCAGGTCACACTTGACTGGCAGGGGGCTGCAGGTAGAAAGCATTGCCTGGAGAAAGATACAATATTGAATACATCCAGAGCAGTGCGTGGGCTTTCTCCATTCTTTTGGCCGCATACAGCTTCTTGCAGAAGATCAGCAAAAGGCATGTGTCTGCTGCACAATTCAGCGGAGTTCAACAATTCCACAGCTCGTTTCAAATGAGCTTGCTCAGGCCCTGATAACAAACTAGCTACTGCAGCTTGGAGCTCACGGTGGACTACAAAACGTACGTGAGAAGCAGAGTAAATTAGCCTTGCTTAGCCCCAAGCTGCCATGGTCAGACTGCTCTTGGTCTGAGCTACACAGTTTAAAAGAATTGGGTATCTCTACATTATGCTACAGTCTATGTAGCAGGCATACCCTGGCATATTTTTCCAAACATTGGTTTGGGTGAAGGGCCTGGAGTTGTCCATGGGTGGATCTAGGATTTTGAAAAGGGGGGTGCAGGTGGTGTGCTGCATCATCATATATAACACAATACACATTTTATCCAAAAGAGAAACTGGAAGCTTTCCTAATGTGTTAGAGGTCCTGAGTTATATTATTCCATTCAAGATTGTACAAAAGCAAATAGAACTTAAAATGAATGCACGTACCAATAGTATAACAGATTGTATATAAAAACAGGACAAACTAGGCAAAAATAATGCATAGAGGTTGTTGCTTTAGTTCTGTTGCCATTAGAATGAAATTTATATTTCCTTCATGTTCACGCAACACAATCTAGCCTTCTTGAGTATCTTGATGGTGCATCCAATGCTTCACTTAAAGTTATCCACATCTGAGCTGAGGTTCACATGAATTAATGTTTCCACACCTGAATTAATGGTTTTAGCTAGAATTAAAAACAGTCTGCAGAGCTGTGAACCAGGAGCTACATTGAGAGGAATAGCTAACAAACAGCTGAATTGCAGAAGGAAAGATAGCTTAATTAATGTAACACCAAGACCATTAAAAAAAGGAGAAGAGGGGTCATTAGTACCTGTGGAATGAAGCATTTAGAGGACATCAGGGAGATTATAATAAACCATGAAGTCAAGTAACTTCCTCACTGCTGCCTGAATAAAAATGCTAGTCAGGCAGTTTGTTTTAAACTTTGGGCAGACCGAGAATCAAGGGGGTTAGGGGCGGTGGCTGCACCTCTGGATCAGCCCCTGGAGTCTCCCATGTCCCTACGGATAAAGACTGAAGCTAACAGCAGAACTCTGTCAGTGGATTATATGAGAACATCGCACAGCCTCTTTCCCTACTGGCTCCACTGCTGGTAGCAGCAACAGGAGAAGTCCTGTTGAAGTCCTGTTTGCATATTACTGCACTGTCCCCTAACTTGGCTGACATCAAGTCTTGTTGAGGATGCGGTTGCTTCTGGCCCCCAGCCTTCTTATTCCCAGCAGTGTAAATTGCAAAAAACGCTTATGCTGCCAGTGCAAAAGAATAGGCAGTCCCTTTGCCCCTGGGACCCCAAAACTAGCCGGTCTTTCATTTATCTCTGCTGGCCATGACTACTAAATGATCATATGACCTTCATCTATACATGCATCATAAGGACAATTGTAGCAATCAAGGCCCCCCACAATCATGCCAGGCCCCCCACAATAGCTACGTTCACTTCAGTGGATGCAAAAAAATGCTCAGCCAGGCTCCTGGCTATGACTAAATCATCTAATTATAGAAACCCCATGCTGTGCATATTACATTTGTTCCGAATCCATCAACACATTGATTTTTTAGAACCGTGTTCTTTACCACATTATGGTCTTGGTTTTCAAAACCTCCTCCTCTCCTGGGCTCCCTTCATGCCTCTAGTGTCTTCATGTGAAACCTGATATTTTTTCTCCAAGTCCTTCCTGTTTCCTTTGCAATCAGGTATTTGCCTACAAGTCATTGCTTAGGTAGCAAATTTGAGTGGGAGCAGTGAGGACCTTGGTAGTCATCATGACATCTGCTGTATGCCACTTCCATGTGGATTACACGTGTCCCCATTGCAGGGTAAAATGGGGTAAGCAAGCAGTAACATCCTGAATAGACAGTGAATACCTACAATAAATGCAGAAAACTGAAGAATTGGAGCTACTGTTTTTCTTTTCAGTTTTTAATAGGGACAAGTTGAAAATCTCAGGGCATAAGTAGTGCATGACTCGTGTTTGATTTTTGGATTATGTTGAAATCCTGAAAAACTGGGAATTTCACAGAGCAGTGATGCAGCACCCTTAGGCAGTATGGATCGGTATGAATACAAGCTCCCGCAGGAAACACAAAAACACTAACAAGTCATTTTAGGGGTCTATCCTAAGTTGTGAAGTTGTCATGAAGTATGAGGCCAGGCTAGTTTCACAAAGTTGCCAGTTCTTGAAGTTTTATGTTAACCTTTGCAGCAGAGGCTGTTTCTTTCAAAACAACTCAACGCTGGATGAATGCATGAGGATGTAGTTTTTCTTTTCTTCAATGTTTTTACCCCTTTGTGGCTATAAAAGAAACCTGGAACATTTTAAAGACTAAATACTCAAGGAAAGTGAAAGGAACCCAACACATGTTATTTTTTAAATTAATATGATTTTACAGCCAATGTTATGATTGGGGTATTTGATTTTGGTGATATGTGATTTTGCTTTGAATACTTAGAGTTGGCAGTAATGATTTTGCATACTTCTGAGTTTCACTGTAAGGATTTTCCATAGCTCCAATCCTACTCCAAACAAAGAATGGCTCTTTCACAAAATGCTCCTAAAAGTATGACTAAGACGCTTCTTTTTAATACCATTCTCAGCTGAGCTTATGTATAATCCTTTTCAAGTGTAAAAATGCCCATGGATGTTTATAGGCTGCTGCTTATGATAGTGTACCGGTGTTCTTTTACAGTCCTTTGAACAGGCTTTATATGTTAATCCATAAATTGCTAGCTTTTGTCATACACATCTGAATATTTATAGTCAAGAATGTGCCGTTTATGATATTTGTTCATTCTTTTATACTTTCTGTAGCAGAGCGGGACATACAATATAATTTATCTTTATAGAACAACCTACTATAATGACTTGTTTGTGTTCATCCTGAGATGAGAGCTGAATTATGCTAAGAACTGCATGCAGACAAAAGAAAAAAACAATCCTGCCTCATCTAACTAGATTGGACAGATGAGACTGGGGAGAATGAAGTCATCTTATCCTCATTTTGCAAATGAAGAACTGAAGTATAAAAAAGTGATCTTGTCCCAGATCACTTAAAAAGTCTGAGGCAGGGCTCTGTGTCTCCTGAGTCCCAGCCCAGTGCATTAGAAACAGGTTCTTCCTTTCCTTCTCGGGAGTTTATGAGTATCAAATGAAACAGTTACTCAGTATAATAGAGGTAACTTATTTAAATCTTTGTCAAAAGTAATGTGTTTCTCTTGGGAACGGCACATATTAGGCTAATTGGGGCTGATATTTGTTTGCTTGCTTTATAGCTCTGTGGCCCAATGCTATTCCTTCTGAAATAACTTTTCTTAAGGGACAGGTAAAACCCAAGACAAAAGTCTCCACAGGTCACACAGATCTCAGCTGAACTAGGCTGTGTGCTGGTAACTAAAGGCACCTACACACATGCTCCAATGCATTCGGACTAGAACACGTGGGAGAAGAATCCAATGTCACGGAGCGTTTTAATCAAAGCGCTATAGCATGCAGCTATATTGTATTCAGCATCCCTGCATTTCAGAATGGTGGTGGGGGACCACCACTTAGTTAAAGTGCCCTCACCGTGATTTTGAAATGTGGGATGTTGAATACACAAGAGCTGCTCTAATTTATAGACCACCTTACCCTGGAGCATGTGTAAAAAAAAAAA
>JAGPOW010000261.1:250709038-250720130 GCA_030014935.1 Caiman crocodilus | reverse complement strand
CGCGCTGCCCGGCGGGGCGGGGCGGGGCGGGGCGGGGCGCTGTGCCCGGCGCTGCCCGGGGCCGCGCTCGGCGCTCGGCGCTCGGCGGCTGCAGCCGCGCTCCTCATCGCGTCGCCGACTTGCTGCGGGCTCGGGCGGGCGGTGACAGGCGGCGGCGGCCCCCCTGCCCTCACCATGAACCAGACGGCGGGAGTGAGCAACAGCGTGCGCTGCCCCGCCGGGAAGGGCCCCAAGGTAAGGGGCGGAGGACCCCGCACCTCCCCGCAGCAGCGCGGGGATGGCGATGGCGATGGCAGAGCGGGGCAGGGCGTCCCCCGCAGAGGCACCAGCCTGCTCCTGGGTCCCGGGACCTTCCCCCACCCCCTTCCTCCCTCTTCCCCGCGGGGAGGGCGTCCAGGCTCCGAGCCGCCCTTCGTGCACTTGGCAGAGCGGGGCCGGGGCGCGGGATTGCACCGGCTGCTCTAGGCTGCGCTGCTTTTCTTTGCCAGCCTCGGAGCCCTTCTCTCTTCGGGATGTTATTGCACTTGCACTTTTCCCAGCTCAGACCAAAAGATGACCCCCGCCCAGGCAGGTGCTTTGTCCTGTGCCTGCCTTCCCCACCTGCATCGTTTCATAGTTTCTAGGGTCAGAAGGGACCTGAACAGATGATTAGGTCCGACCCCCTGCCCTGCGCAGGAGCGAGTGGTGGGATCATAACACCCCAGCCAGATCTCTAGCCAACCAACTCTTGAAGTGCCCCAGGATGGGGGAGAGCACCACCTCCCTTGGGAGCCCATTCCAGAGCCTGGCAGCAATGCCTCCACATATCAATGCATGAGGGGGATGCCCCTGTTTCCCTCCTTCCCTCCCTCCCAGGAGGGTACAGTCCTCCCTGGCTAGCAGGCTACGTGAGCAGGGTGGAGACTTGCAGGCTGTCCAGGTGTGCGCCGAGACAGGATGACCCGCAGAAGACGGCCAGGCTCTTCTTTGTGGCTAGTCCTGGACGAATAATTAAGGGCATGCGTGGGGACTTGAAAGATCAAAGGTTAAATCTAATGGCATGGCCTTTTGGAAAAGTCAAGGTTGGATCTCCTTTGCCACTCCCTGTTCTTTATTTGGGTGAAGGGGCAGGGCCATGGGCATTACTTAACATTGTTATCACAGTAAATGCTGCTGTGTTGTTATGGACCACTGAAGGGCAAGATACGGGTCAAGCCCCAATATTTCTGGAGCTGAATAAGTGATATACGTGTACTAGAAGTCACCCGCAGTTCAGTGCCAACACTGTAGGTCGGGTTTGAATGTTTTATTTAATGATTGTTTGAATAGTTTGTTTAGTGACTGGTGGTTTAAGCTCTTTATTTAAAACCACGTGCAGCTCCATGCTTGCTTGATTCAGTTGCACAGAAGGCTTCTACAATTCAGAAATAGTATCTGTTCAGCAAGGGCTGAAAACTAATAACTATCCTGGAAGACTAGTCTAGGGCAAATAAGCTGACTTTCTTGGGATGTGCTCTGAAGCAGTTTGCCAGAAGTTTATTTTCCCCTGAAACATGTTGGCAGTCTTTTGATTTAATGTCTTAAAACAGCTGGGATTGCCAACTCACTGGGGCAAGGTCACTCTGATTCCTGGTTTAGCTGTGGTTTCTTTCTCTCTCTAAGGAATAGTCTCTACACCTTTCCTTTGCAAGATTTACAGCTCTGCATATTTGTGATGAGCAATGGAGCTAATGTTTTATATACAGGGGTCCTAGTAAATGAACGATAAAAGTAAATCGCTTGATTGAAATTCTAAACTGTAGCAGTGTGTAAGTATCCACTAAAACCTTGCACATTGTATTGACATATCCATTTAATGTATTTAACTGATTAGCAAACATCTAAATCCATGTCACTTCCAATTAGCATCGAAAGACTGATTAGTTGGCTGGCAGTAACTATTTTTGAGCAAATTTTTTTTTCACACATTTGGGGTCCGCGCTTTCCTCAGGTGAGTAACTCCATTACCTTCAAAGGGACAGCTCATGTCAGTAGGCTGAGTGGTAACCAACCTCTTAGTTTCCTAAATTTGGAAACATTGTGAAGTAATTGGGGGAAACTCCCATTGATTTTTGGTGGGAGCAGGATTGGACCTAAAGCAAGCAAGTCTGCATTAAAGGAAGGATGTTGTAATAATAGGGATGCTAGATTTGGGTTTACAAGATTCAAATTCAGTTCTTTCCTGTAGCACAGGCTTCCTGCATGATGACTTTGGACAGTTAGGACTAGATCTACCAAAGGACTTGGGTAAGGTGCTGCTGCTTGTTGTAGATTCCTCGTGTCCAGAGTGGAAGCCAGAGCCTGGATATTTAGCTGTCTAACTCTCCCCATGCGCTGTACAGCGAGTTTTGGTGAGATTTGTAGTGAGATTCATACCCTAAGCATGTTTATAGAGCAACTCAGGTCCCTTCCTGCCACATCCTGCCCCCCCGTACCTCCCTTTTGTTCCTTGATATAATAGGACAGGAGCATTCACTTAATTTTAGAACAATAGTGAAAATGCTGTCCGGTTATGCCATACCTCAGTGTTCAGTGCACTCATCCAGGATGTGAGTCACCTGGGTTCAGCCTGAACAGGTTCAAATCTGCATTTCCATCCCCTCAGGTAAGTGCCCTAGTCCCCAGGTAGGCTGGGGGAGAACAGTCGCCATCCTTCCTACGCCTGCTACGCCACTTTGCAAGAATGTATGATTTGTTAGGCCGATGAGAGAGAAACTTAGTCTGCAGCCCAGGCATCAAGACACTTTCTGGGGAGAGGGGTGTCCTATCTGCTGATCTCTGCTTCAAGTTGTCATTGAATAAAATATATAAGGTTGCCTAGTGCCAGACAGTTGGGGAGATGTGGGGTTCATACATTGGAGCAATAAGGTCATAGCATCCAAATCTCTCAAATCTGGAGCTGCGCTTTCCAACCACTGAGCTGTTGTATAAAAAAGGGGCCCTGACACCAGCACTACCTCCTTCTTCTCCGGCCACGGTTTAGAATGAAACTGGCCACGGGATGTGTGTATTGTGGAGTTCACGCCTGAAGATGTGTCAGACAGGCTCACAGCACACCTATTGCACTGTCCCTTTAATGTGCTAGGGCAGAGGAGCACCTACTCTGGAGATCCTGGTCAAGCTTAGGCATGAGACAGATGCTGAGTGGTTTAGCACTGACGAGATGGAAGCAGCTTTGGGAATTCACAGAAACAACTTGAGTTAGAGAGTTTAATAGGTCGGATGTTAGGTGACAAAGTAGTTGGTAGGGTTTTGGAGGATGACGCTCTGGGACTTGGATGTCTCAGTTCAATCTACAGACTCCCTGTAGATGCCTGGGTCATTTTTTGGATCTGTGCATTAGTGTTTTTATGCCTTAATTACTCATTTGTAAAATGGAGAGAATCAAATTTCCCTTCCTCATAGGGATATTGGGAGACACTTTGGGACTGTACAGTACATTTTGGCCCAACTGAATAATGCTGCATTAAACCTAAGTAACTGGTAAATGCCTCTATCTTCAATCTCCCAAGTGCTTGTAGGACAATCTTTAGTTTGTTGTGGAGATTAAACAAACATCAGCCATATCTTAACATTAAATTAACATATATAACTACAGTACTTCTCACTTTAAAGTTGAGGAACTTGGGTTTTGGGCAGCCGTATACATTGCTGGAACCAAACTGCATATCAGCAATAAAGAATACTTATGGGCAGCATTGGGTGCTTTAGACATTTTTGCTTTTTTGAGGAAAAACAGCTGTTCTCTTTAGCAAATCTCAGTGTCTTAAAAAAGTATGAGGTGGAGAAACAATTATAGGCTTGTTTGCCAGCAACAATATAAAGTCCTTGCTCAGGTAAAGCACCATGAAGCTTATCCTGAAAAAGACAAAAGGCTCGTTGCATCCTTGATTGCTCTACTGTTATTTAGAAAAGGTGTAGATGACAGCTGTGCGCTGCTACTTCAGGTACTACTTACTGTCTTCGCAGGCAGCCACACCAACCTGACAGTGGCAGAATCTGTCGAAATCTGGTGAACCAGTATTACCAGTACTAAAATCTTAATGTACATTGTCTGATGCATATAAAACATTTTCTTACAATGTTTTAATTGCTCTTCTTTAATTAGAGGCTGTCATATTTGCACTATAGGCGTCCGATTCTCCTCTCACTTAAAGGGTTTTCCACCAAGTTTACTCCCACTGATTTCAAATCCTACTGCTTTCCATTAATACAACTGAGAGGAGATTTAGGCCCCATACATTTTTAAAAGCCCAGGTGCATGCCAGGTGTGGACAGGGATGTGATCTTACCTTCTGTGCTGTCTTGCTTCAGATGAGATGAGTTTGGCTCATTACCTTTTTCGTTTGCCTGTGGCATTTGACCACATTTGTGAGGGTCAGCGTTAACTTTGGTTTGTCTGGATGACAATGAAAGTATGCTTCTAAAATGCCCTAGCTGGCTGCATGCTGTAAAACTCTGCTGTCGGCTGTCATGTTGCACTATAATGTGTCTTAGGCAATAGTGCTGTTAGCATGCTAAGATACATCTGACTGTCTGGACTAGGGTTTTAGAAGGTGTTAGTTGGACCATTTTCAAACGGCATCTTTTAAGCCTATTCTGGACACGCTCTGTAAAAAATCACATTTTCAATCTAAATATTTTTGCCTTTTTAATGCTGTAACACAGTCATGCACAAGGGCCCAACAAAGACCAGGACATTGCTGGATGTTATAAACAGACATATGCAGAGGTTGCAGGCTTTAGGGAGCTGGGACTGTCTAAACAGACAGTGCAGACAAAAGGTGAGAGACAGGAAGAGTTGTTCTCATTTTACAGGCAGTGAACTGAGGTACAGCACTTAAGTGGTTTGCCCATAATCAAGGAAGTCTGAAGCAGAGCTAGGCATTGAAACCTAACACCGCAGTCTGCTGCAGGTGACAGACTGGAGAGAGGTTTTTTTATTCTAATTTTCTTTCCTGCTCAGATTTTGTATCTTTGACTGTACTAATATAGAGTCTTTCTCCTATAGATCAGCTGTACCAAGCTCCTCAACCCCAGGAACTGGCAGAGGGAGCCTGCAGGGAAAGTTCACCCTTTTATAAAGGGGTTGCTGGGGATTAGGGTCACAAGTCAATGGGTGAAAGAGAGGGGGACAGACGCACTTAAATAAATGTTAACATTGAGGTACTTACACTTAGGATCTGGGTCACAGGAAGTAAACGTCGACACTGTTGTGAACTCAGCCAAGAACAGGTAACTGGTAGGAAACATTAACACTGTGATATATACACTTAAAAGAATCTAAAACCTTCCCTCAACTCCAGAGGGCTGCAAACTAGTCTATGGACCCATAAAACTCTTAATTGCAATCTGCCCAGCCTCCACATCTGAGCCCCGCTGCTGCAATTTGCTGCCCTAGCTCCACCTCTTCTTCCAGCTCTCTGCCCAAGCATCTCTCTCTGCTGCACAACCTGAAGCCCCATGCTGCTCCTTTCACTTTCCCCTGCCACCTTCTGGGAGGGGTAGTGCACGTTGCAGTTCCTTCCTCCAGTCCCCTGGAGCTTTCTGGGCATTATAGTTCATATTGCAGTATTAGAGTACATGACATTCAACATCACAGTACATTACACAACTTTCCATTGGATGGATCTTTTCCACAGCAGCAAGGGACAAAAAATATCAAAAATTAGAAAAGTGGACCACAGAGCCACACAAATTGACATGGGGTTTCGGAGATCGGTGTCACGCTGGAGACTGACTTTAGCATGTGCTAAATTGACAAGATTTTAAGTTGACGCTGTCTCTTTAACGTGCAGAATTAGTACGAAATGTCTTGCAGCTGTTGTTGTAAATGAAAAGAAGTTTTTGTAAGCCTCTTAACCAGACTTTAATTAACTCAACATTAAGAATTTGAGTACTAATGACTTTTTGTGAGATGCTTGGCCAGAATTTCCATCTTGTTTTATTTCACACTTTAGAATCTCTGCTCTCTTTTCTATAGCCTTACAAGGGAAAACACAATAATATACTAATGTTTGTTATCAGTGAATGTCATGGATGTCCCAGTAGGGACTCATTGAAACCATTTCTACCACCAGCCATTCCTCAAGGCTCCCATTATTGTTAATGGGAATTTCACAAGAAGCACAATGGCAGATGGGTTGTGGTTGTTGCCTGTTTAAGGTGTCTCATCCTGACTCCAGAGGGAAGTATATGAGTCTTAGCCTTGTGCCAAGGCTGCTTCCAGCTGTGAGTGGGTGCCTGGTCCTTTGGGATGCTGGCCACATCACTTCTTCATGTGCCACTGGGTACAGAAACAAGCATGTCTTACCCACGCTAGCCAGGCTTGAGTGTACTTCTGACAATGGCAGTTTCAAGCTCGTTAATAGTCAAGTGAGTCTCAAGTTTTCCTTTAAAGAATCTGTAGTATATAATTGTTTCTCAGGAAGGTGGCATTTTAACATATGTTAGTGATACAGTTCTCTGTTGCATCCTAAATCATCACAGAGAGGTGTTGAAAGTTAAATTCAAAGAATAGCTCTTCAGTTGCTCTGGCTTTAGGGCTCAGATTTGTGAGGCCATGGTAGCAGCCTAGTGAAGAAAGTATTGGGCTGGGAATTCGGGGACTGTGATTTGACCTTATGCGTGTCTGTGGGCAACTCGCTACGCTGCTTTGGGCTACTGATTCTTCGTGAAGCCTTGTCCCTTGAGGTGGTGGCTCTTCACAAGAAGGACTGGTTCTGACTCTGTCCTTGTTCAGTGCCAGGCGTGTACCTGGATTGACGAGTGTCCTTGACTCCCTTGGGAGCTTAGCAGTGAATGCTCTTTAAATGATGTCAGGCTAAATCATGTTAAAAAAACCGAGACAATACCAAAGTATAAAAATGAACAGGGAAAACATTCACAATGAGATTGTGCTTCGTCTGATCCACGTGTTCATGCAGGGTAGGGCTGAGAGCCAGAGATGCACTGGTAAGGTGTCCCCATCCAGGGTTAGACTAGCCTATTTGCTACATTTCTGAAAAGGTGTGTTTGGGTGATAAAGAATAAGTCATCTGAGGATCTCTTCCCCATATACAAGGGCTACAAGCTAAGTTGTTTGCCTCACCATGAAGTCTAGACTGCTGTTATCTCTGGACTACACAGCATGTGAGGGTGGAGAAGGAACCAGAGAATGGTTCCTTATAAAAGTTTTCCAGGGAAGTTGGGGAGATGGTACTCTCCAAAGCCCTGAAAATGTCACACCTGTTGCAAACATGCTCCAGCACATTGTGTGGTTTGTCTCTGCAGTGCTGTCTAGTACACATCAGCACGTTAGAAAAGAGGGAGAAAGCCTCAAGATACGTGTCAGTGAGGACATGACGAGAGACTGCGCTGCTGTAGCTGCCTTGGTCTGTATTTACTTGTGGGTGCCGAACTCTGTTGCTGTTTTTCATCTTTAATGAGAGCTGAACACATCATAAAATTTTATTGGGTGTTTATTCCAACAAAATTAACTAACAGTTGGGGCTTTAAAAGCTCCAGCAGAGCTCTGTGCACCACTGCTGGGATATGCAATTGGTCTTTAACTGGTGGAGGATGGGCAAATATCTGGGATCCAATGGCAGTAAACCATTTTATGCTAATTTTATTATTAATTTGTTATTAGCTAAAATGGATTAATTAAAGTCCTAGTGTTGCACAGGCAAAAAAGTAGTCCCTTTCAGTGGATTTAAAGTTCCTTTAAGGAGGATGCTCATCAAATAATTAGAAGTGGTATTAAAGTTGTGGCATTACTTTGTAATGCTCAGGCCATTGGGTTGGAGGAGTCTTAATAATCTAGCCTGCCAATTTCCTTCCTCAGATGCTCACTTCTAGTAATGGGAAGAAAATCTGTTTTCACTTTTGAATGATTTTATTTCCCAGGGAGCCAGAAGCGTTATCATGCTATAACTATAGCATGGATCACTTAGGGCTATTGCCACTGACTTCAGTGGGAGAAGAAATGGACCCCTGGGCTATGGTGTGCTTGATTGTGTGAAGTTATTTAAGATTTAGTTCCTTCTTCACTGAAATAGGTTTTAGTTATTTTTTAATAACTAAATATTTTGTTATGTAAACAGGGAACTGATTTTTGTTTTGTTTTTAATACAGCCGTCCAAGTCCTGGGCCCTTTTATTTGGAAAGAGTTTGATTTTTAATCTTCACATTATAAGGAGACTCTGTAGTCTTGCCTTCTCACCTCAGAGCAGAATGGCAAGGCTCGCACACTGGAGGGCAAGTCTATTCCAGTGGCTCTTAAGTCAAATCACTGAGGGTACCTGGGTGTGAATGTCTGGATATTTGCCTCATTGTGGCATGGCCAGAGAGGAAGGACGGTCTTGTGGCTAAGAGCACTGGGATGGAATTAAAAAGAAATGGTTAAAGCACAGATTTCTACTGGGACTTTGGGTAGATCACTTAGATTAATCCTGCACCAGTGAAGCCCACTCCCACTCCAGCCCTGTGGCCTAATTCTCTCAATACCGCAATTTCTCTTTTCTGCAAAAGTAAGACTGGTAAGGAGATGATACTTTCCTTGTCTGTTTAGATCCTGAATGCTTGGGCAGGGACTTATTGTATCTGTACAAAGCCAAGTTCAATGAGACCCAAAGGCTAATTGTGCGCCTGTAATTAAAACCGGAGCCCCTCACATTTATTAATGTCTTGGATTAAAGGCACTGATTCTACTTTTGCAGAAACAAACAAACATGAGAGGAGCTGGACCTAGTATACCAAATAGTTTCCCAGCATCATCCCATGAGACATGCATAAAGAAATACTCTGCAGGAAATCTGCCAGGTGTCCCTTATGGAAATCTACAGCTCATGAGCTGAGATAGTCTTGAAAGTCCTGTGTTCCTTTAAGCAATGCATGCGGATTGAAAAAGAAGTGGCAGATCAATGCTTTTGGCCCCTTACTTACTGTCTGAAGTCAACAAACTCTCATTTATTTGCAGATGGTCTCTCTCAAATTGGAATTCAAGAGACGGGTTGAAATTATCCCAGACTGAAAGGCAGATGCATTACTGGTAATTTACTATTACCTGCCACAGTAGTAACTTGCCATGGACAATGTTCTTTTATTTTTTTTTAGTGGGTTATCTTGTGTCTGTAGATTAACTCATGCTTTTCTCTGACTGCTCCCTAGCCATCATACACAGCTTGTTCTGCTTGCAGATTTTAGGCAGGGCATTTTAATGAAGTAGGAATTTGCTCAATATGATATTATGCTCACACTGATGCTTTACAGTGGTGACTGATAGGCACACGCAGGCATTAAATAACAAGTCTGCTCAACATTCCCTTGATTATTTCTGCTTATAAAACCCAGTCATGGTTCAGGACATTGCCCTCACCGGGCAATGAGATCTATAAATATAGTGAAGGGGCAATGCAAGGAGCTGTACAAACTTGGGGAAAACCTGTAGCTCTTACTCCAAAGAATGTCAGCAGTCAGAGTTTAGATTTATTACTGGTATATATTAGATTTGTTACTGGTATATAATCTTCACCAGCCTAGAGCTCTATTCTGCAACTTTCATTCAGAATGAATGTGCGTGTCCTGTCTCGGGTCTTTCACAACGCTTAAGGCTATGCAATATTAAGAGGACTTAGTGTGGACCCTTAATAAACATCCCCCTATTGCCCTGCCAATTTGTCTAAGGCTATGGACAAGTGCATCTTTTAGCTACTTTGAAAGGGAAGCAGGGAGCTAATGAGTAAAGTAGGATCACACATTCCTAGCTACATGAGCTAGAGTAGGATATACTGTAATTGTGATAGTTGTGTGCTGCTGTAACAACACAAGTTAACTACTTTAAATCTCTGTAAGAAGCAAGGTCAAAGTTTCAGCAGTTTTACTATGGTTATATTGATATAGACACATGCAGATGCCACTATCACATTGTAATAGCTTGTACCCTGTTGTTCACTGCTGGTACAATTATTACTTAGGTCTAGGTCTAGGTTGTGAGCCCCTGACTTAGGACATACAGTGCCATTAGGTCCAGCCTAGAGCCAGGGGACTTTGGTGGCAGGGGAGCAGGAAGAAGTACTCAGGTTCTAGCAGTGACTAACTTTGGCCCCAAGCTGGCCCAGCACAGGAGAAACATTGATGACTGCCACTTTAAGTTTTGAACCTGGCATAACTATTGGTGGATTACCTGTCCACTAGCTAGGGACAGACATTCAAAAAGCTGGAGCCTGAATTGATTCAGTCTTGCAGATTAGTCTAACCTGCGTAGACTGAACCAGTTTGCAAGTGATCAGACATTCATTTTTGACTCAGAAAATGTCCTCTCTGCCCCCTATGCCCAAGGGGGCTGTACTGGCCAGTTTGTGGCCGCCCCCCTCTCCCTTCCAGCTGCTGAAGCTGCAAGGGGGAGGGACCGTGATGGGGCAGTAGCCCCCGTGATCATGTCCCAAGAGCACAAGCCTCTTCCCAGCAGAGGGGCTGTGCTGTGGGCAGAGCTGCCACAGACTGTGGGATGAGCAGCAGCACCAGGGCTCGGAGGGGTGGCCACAGCTCCCCAAGCCCTCTCTAGCACACTGCTGCCACTCATCCCACGCAGTCTGCAGCAGTTCTGCCCACCCTGCTCCTGCCCACAGTGCAGCCCCCCTGCCAGGAAGAGGCTTGCACTCCCAGGGCACCATCACAGGGGCTGCTGCTCCGTCAGGGTCCCTCCCGCTTGTGGCTCCAGCAGCAGGGGTTGAGGCATAGCCAGAGCCTGGCCGGCATGGACCTCTTAGGTGAAGGGGGCAGGGAGGGGGCTGCTTATGTTGCTCACCCCATGCAGCGAGAGACTGGTGGAGGTGGCAGTCAGAGATAGACCCCACCTGCAGTCCGCCCGGGCAGAGGGGACAGAGGAGGGAATAAACCCCTACCTGCCCTCTTTGCCTCAGGGGATCGTGCTGGCTGGCGTCTGACCACACGGCCGCCCCTGCCACTGCAGCAGCGAAGGGGGAGTGACCCAACATGGGCTCCTGTGCCTGTGCCAGGCAGACCCTGGCTCGGGTCCATGCTGGTGGGACAGGGAGGGGGGAGTTATATTCCTTCCCTGGCCAGTTCACTT
>JAGPOW010000261.1:250649113-250675524 GCA_030014935.1 Caiman crocodilus | reverse complement strand
TCATTGGGTCCAGCCCCCCTGCTCTGGGCAGGAAGAACTGCTGGGGTCAAATAACAGTTAATTCTTTGTTTCATGTGGTTTCCGCATATAAGGACAACAGTACAATGAAATGCATTGGATTAAAAAAAAAGAAAGTCAATATTATGAGAGTCGGGAGAAATTTATTCTTTGTATGTGCGGGGTTTTTTTTAGATTTTGATCATCAAAGAGGAAGCATTTCTATGGGGAAATTAATGTTTTTGTTTTATTTTTGCATATGCGCTGATAGAACTGAATCCAGAGCACATCAGGAGAATGACACAACACTGACACACTCTTCTACTCAAAGAGCCTTTGCTGGGGCTTCTCTGTTATTAAATAAAAAAGGAAATTTACAAAAACTTAAAAAAATAACCCCCCAAGCCACTACTTTAAGCAGGTTTTTTACCCCCAGAAAGGAAAAGTGATTGTAATGCAGTGGACTCTGGGAGGAATTTTACTGTAGCTTTCAATTTTCATGGAGGATCTTCAAAAGTTATGGCAACAGGTAAAATGCTTGGGCAGCATCGTGGGACTTGGGCCCCCTCTACTCATTATGTGCAATTACTGGATTAATTGCACAGTTAAATTATACCAGCTTCACATGAAAATGAGCTATCATGACATAAAATGGTCCAACCAGCTGTAAAGTTAGAGCTGGAAAATATGTCCTAACTTTTATAAATGGTTGCTGTTGAGCTTTAATTTGCATGTGCAACATAGCTGACTGGGCTCTCAAGCACAGACGTGCTGGTGAGTCTCCCATCTGTGCAATGGGAGCTGAACCAGGAGGAGCCCAGGCTTGCAATCCTGGGCACCCCCTACACTGCCAATAAGGCATGATGATGGATCCCATGAGCACATCTCTAGCCATGTATGTGTGCCATGGCAGGAGGTACAATTGTATGGATTGCATGTTAGTTCCCGTCCTGCTTTTACCTGAATATCTAGAAGGGCCCTTGCTGTCTTCTCTTGCCCAGGACAGACTGTCAAGACAATGAGTACTTTGGGATCTTTCTTCTTGGACTTGTCACTGACTCTCATCATACGTAACCACACACACACACACACACACACACACACACACACACACACACACACACACACACACACTCTACCATACCTAGTTGGCTAGCAGATGATGGTAATCGTAGCCAAGATGGCTTCACCTTGACCATATACTAACTACCTGCATTACCTCCTGCCTCCATTTCTGCAGGTCAGTTTATTTGACTTAAAATATAAGGTTTTGCATCCTGAAAAAACACTTCAAATGGAGCAGAATGTAGTGGTAAACCTTGACCTCATAGATTATTGCAATGGCATCACTGCCATGCCCTGTTCACTTCATGCGCTGCTGGTTGCGTCTCACCAGAGGGCTGGGCAGTTATGTGGGTGATGGACCAAAATGTAAAAAACTAGAGTAGGTAGATGTGATTGAGGACAAAAAGCTTGCCGAGGTTTAAACAAGGATTAGATACTTAAAAGATTGACAGGAATGCTCAGAATTAAATGAGAATGGATTTTTTCCTGTCATAGGGGTGGATAGGATGGACCTGAGGGTGCTGGGGGAGTTGGTCTATGTGATTGCAGAACCACTGCCCATCATCTTTGAAAACTCATGGCAATTGGGCCTATTTGAAAATTAAAAGGCCATGGGCCTGGTCCACTAAAAAATGGGAGCTGCAACTGCTGGGCAGCCAAGAGCCTTTAAAAATGAAATAAATTATTGGGGGACGAATAATGAAAAACAGGGTGTGCCTCATGAAAATCATAAGGCCAAAACAAGTGCTCCCTGAGAAGACAGCTTGCAGAGCACACCGGCCAGCATCCACTGGCCCTTGAATTTAGTAAGACAGCCAGCACCTATTGCCCAGCGATGCTCCACCTGGAGATGCACGTGAAGGACACCCAGGAGGAAAGCCCCAGTGTCCCCAGGAACCCTCCTGGCCACAGCCTCCCACCTGGTTAGCCAGATAGTAAGCTTGGCCAGACCCAGGTTGACCATTCATGGCAATTGGGAGAGGTCCTGGATGCTTGGAAAAGGGCAAATACAGTGCTCATCTCTAAGAAAGGGGAGGAGGAGGATGCAGGGAACTACAGACCGGTAGCCTCACCCTAGTCCCTGGAAAAATCATGGAGCAGGTCCTCTCAGACTCCATTTTTAAGCACTTGGAGAAGAAGGTAATTAGGAGCAGTTAGCATGGATTCACCAAGGGCAAGTCATGCCTGACTAACATGATTGCCTTCTATGATGAGATGAGTTGCTCTGTGGATATGGGAAGAGCAGTGGATGTCTTGACTTTAGCAAGACTTCTGATAAAGTCTCCCACAACCTTCTTGCAAGCAATCTAAGGAAGTATGGGTTGGATGAATGGATTGTAAGGTGGACAGAAAACTGGATCATCAGGCTCAGAGGGTAGCAGTCAATGGCTTGATGTCTAATTGGCAGCTGGTAGAAAGTAAAGTTCCCTGGGTGTCATTTCTGGGGCTGGTTTTATTCAATATTTCAATCAATGACCTGGAAGATGGGATGGAGTGCATCCTCGCTGAGTTATGACACCAAGCTGGGCAGAGGAGCGGATATGCTGGAGGGTAGGGCTAGGATTCTTAGAGACCTTGACAAATTGGGGGATTGGAGCAAAAGAGATCTCATGATGTTCAATAAGAACAAGTGCCAAGTCCTTCACTTAGGATGGAATAATCCCATGCACTGGGACAGGTTGTGGGCTGACTGGCTGGGCAGCAGCTCTGCAGAAAAGGACCTGGCGGTTACAGTGGACAATAAGCCGAATATGAGCCAACAGTGTTCTCTTGTTATGAAGAAGGCTAAGGCATACTGGGCTGTATCAATAGAAACATTGCCAGCAGATCAAGGGAAGTGAGTATTCCCATCTATTCAGCACTGGTGAGGCAGCATCTGGAGTCCTGTACCCAGTTTTGCTCCCCACCACGCCCCAACTACAGAAAGGATATAGACAAATTGGAGAGTCTAGGAAAAGGCTAGGGGGCTGGTGCGTATGACTTGTGCGGAGAGGCTGGGGGAGCTGGATTTATTTAGTCTGGAAATAAACTGAGGGGATTGAAGACTGAGGGGATTTAACTACCTGAAGCAGGTTCGAAACAGGACGGAGCTGAAATGTTCTCAGTGGTGGCAGATGACAGAACAAGGAGCAACGACCTCAAGTTGCAGCAAGTGGGGGCTAAGTTAGATATTAGGAATACTTTTCTCACTAGCAGTAAAGAACCAGAACAGGTTACTTAGAGAAGTTGTGGACTCTTTATCCTTGGAAGTTTTTAAGACCTGAGTAGACAAAGCCTTAGGTAGGGTGGTATAGTTGGGAATGGTCCTGCTTTGAGCATATGACCTCCTGAGGTCCCTTCCAACCCTAATTTTCTATGATTAAAAATATCTTTCATTCTATTTATTTATTTATTTTTATTTCTAACTCTATCCCAGTTGTGCAGTTGGTCCAGTAAAACTTATTACCCTAAGAAATGCTTTCCTCTCACATAATTCCTGGAGCATCATAGTTACAACATTCTTCTAATATTGCTATTTGTCTTCAAATTCCATCTTTTTCCTTCTGATTTTTTTCATCCATTTACTGGATGTACTGTCTACTTTTGTACAGTGATATTATTTGTTTCAGATTTCTATTTTTTCAGGATACTGCCTTGAATAACCACTTGAACACTGCCATTTAGCCTTTCTGATTTACTCTCACCCTCTTCTTGTTTTCACTGTAGAGCTATACACGGTTTCTGTGCCACTGTTATTGTTCTAGTGGAACTTGGATGCCTCCAACCAAGCCTGTCTTTGGCCTATATGCAATTGCTGGCCTCATTGATACTGATGTACATCCTAGCGATCTTATTTTCAAACTACCTCCAAAGAATAGGCTGAATCCAGATACAAGTGTTGAGGATTAATTGATGGGGCTGTGCGTGTGTGCATGTACATTGGAAGCAACCACAGAGGAGGCAGGGAACAGCAGAAAACCAGAGCACAACTGAAGTGCTTGTTGTGTGGTCCCTCAACCAAGCAAAAGAGTAAGTTCTTTCAGCAAAGTACTGGCTGGAAAAGAGGGCTTGAAATTGTGAGCACAAAACCTACCCTGTGCTGTTTTATAGGACTGTGTACTAGAAGATGGGCCCTTTGTTTATGTTCTTTATGAACAAACAGGATTGCAATGAAGCAATACTTGATTCTGTTTGGAGGGTCTCTCTTAATGGAAGCGCTCAACAAGGCTTCATATACTTACTAACCACTCAGATAAAAACGATAAGAGTATGTTTATAAACAGTCTGAATGGCATGTTTTACTATCTTTGCTTTTGATGTCAGTGCCTGTGACAATGACTGTATGTTGCAAGGCAGTACCGTGCTTTCCAATAGCTGTGTGTGCGCTAGGTCCTGAACCAGCATAGCGGTGTTAACACAGTATTCTGTCCAGGCTGACTCGCTTTGCTTAGAGAGCAGTGCCACACGATTGTGGCTATACTTCTTCTGGGGCAGAAGAAGGCACGTGCAGAGCCAGTGTGATGTGTCAGTGTGGGGCTGCCTTGCGCTGTAAAGACGGACCCTTTGGAACTAGTATTGTATTGTCAGTATTTCTGTTGTCTAAAGTTTACCGTTCCATGTTGGCTTTTAGCCCTTTGGAAATAGTTGAACTTGATCACATAGTGGTCTTTAGTCCCTAATGGCTCAGCTGCCCTTATTTTTGCATCAATGCCTGTGTGTTGCTTTGAGTTAAAAACAGTGTCCTCTAGTACACGCTTAGCCTACCTGTTCTGGGAAATGGTCATTTTTTAGGATCAAGACATTGCTTCTTTGACCCTTTATAATACTTGACCCGTTTATATGTAGATAATGGGAGTTGTTCATGCTCACCATGGTATTGGACTGTTTCTCTTTGATTTGTTTGAAGAGATGTCCACACCTGGTCTTTTCTCTGATCTGGTAGCTAGTAGTATGACTCTGCCATTATATTTGTGTTTTTATGACCTGGGATCTGTATCCATAAAAATGATAGCATATGGTTCTCTCTACTCAGGTTCTGGTGATCTACTTTAGATATAGCCGTATTCCCCAGCAATAATTGGTCTTTCCTGTATGATTTATAGCTAGATATTACAGTATCCTATTAAAAGATATGTCATGCCCCAAGTTTCAGTAATACTTGTGTTGTCAAAGTCTTCTTCCTTTGCAAGAATTCCAGTCCATCTGTTCTTGCTTTCAGACTCCTTGCATTGGCATACAGACACCTTGGCCTAGATCCTCAGCTAATGTAAATTGGCATAGGTCCACTGGCCTCAGTGCAGCTATGCCAGTTTGCATTAGCTGGGGATCTGTTCCTTATCATTTATGTTTCTCCTATGCTCTTATTTTTATTTAACTCCTTCGTCTGGGACCCTGCACGTTTTACAGAATCCAGTATCACGTATCCTTCATTCAAAGTTGACCTTGTCCAGGAACGATCGTGCATTTGCCAACATGGAATTAGCCAGGCATAATCAGCATTTCTCACAGGTTGTTGGGTCTTGACCAATCAAAATAATTTTGGGCCCCTGGAAATGTCGCCACCTTGTGGGAAATGCCATTATTCGCAATTCTTAGAGAGATATAATGAAGATCCTAGTGTAAACCTTAGGGCAGAGGCATATCAAGCAGGGTTTGTGCCCTGGGTAAACCTTGTGGGGCAGGGGGAGGCATAGTTCTGCAAAGGATGGGGGGCAGTGGGTGCAGGAATCTTACTCCTACTGGCACCTCTGACGCAGTCCCCAGCTGCGCTGCTGTCTTCACCACGTGCTTTGCCCAGCCTGGCTCGCTTTTCTAGCAGCAGCAGCAGCAGCAGCAGGGGCCATGCATGCAGTTGCTGTTGCAAGAGCCATGCTGTGAGGCCACTCCTGCTGCATGGACTTGCAGGGGTGGGGGACAATTCTGGTGCGCTTCCTAAACTGGCTCCTGCGGCTGGTGCCCCTCTTGCCCACCCCGAGTTATGCTACTGCCTTTTGGTCTGTGACTACGCTTGACCGCTCAGTTCAGAACTGTTTATGGCCCATGAGAGTCTTTTCATTGGCGTCAGTAGGCTTTGAATCAGTACTCAAGTTTTCTTACCAGCCTGTTCTGAGGGAGTTTGCCAAGGGCCTTTTGGAAAAGAAACCTTCTGGGCATAGACTTAAATGCAACAGTGAGATGTGTTCAGGAGACCATTTTTACCCAGCAGCCCCAGTGCTCACTGAGGGCAATCCTGCCTTTGGACACCATTTCCCTTGCAGCCACTCCCAGGTGGCCCTTGTTCTGTAACTCAAAACAGGCTCCATTGTCCGCTTCAGGAAATTTACCTTTTTAAATGACTCCTTGATTAATTAACAAAGGGCATGAGTGAAGAAATGGTTGCAGATTGTAGTGTTAGGTTTTTGAACACCCCTGTAAAATTCATTAAGTAAAAGGAAAACTTCTGTCAAGGCTTCCCTCAATAGCTCTGCCTGGCTCATCTAAAGGAATGTGTATTGGAAAATGTACTAGGAAAGCAATGAGACTTTTCAGTTCTTAATGTTCATATTTCATTAAGCAGGACGGGTGTTTCCCTGCCAACAGTTTGAGCAGGAGGCATGAAGAATTGATGCAAGGAAGGCTTTAATTATGCAGGATGTGCAGTGCAGGAGGTAGATGGCATCCTAAGTCCCTGCGGAGGTCTCCAGCGCACATCGGAGAGGGTGACAGCAAAATCTGCTGCTGCTGCTGATGATGCAGGTGCTGGGAGCCGTCGGCAGGCGTCACTGGGTTGGAACCAATAGGGAAGCTGCTCCAGTGGCGAGATGGGACCAGGGTGTACAGAAGGAAGCTGTTCATCCGGACATGCCCCGAACAGCGGCTGATAAGAGAGTCACCCCCACTAGGAAGAAATGAAACCAAGAAGAGGAGAAGCTCAGCAGAAGGGGCAGGACCCTGTGCCTACTTACTGTTTCTTTCTCGTCCTCTGCAACAAAAATCTTAATGTCCTTCAAATCCCTTTACCAGAGCCCATCTGCAAGTCAATCTTGTCCCTGATACAGTGTAGATCTTCTCCAATACCAGTCTGTTCTAGATCTAAGAAATATATGGAACAAGACAATTGTTGTGATTTGCTTTCATGGAAAAGTCCAGGCCTCTTCCACCAACCTTACGCCCTTCCCTGCTTGCTGTTGCCCTTTGCTCCCATTTTCATTTTTTTGTGCAGCTTATCTTCTTGTGTGGCATGCTTTGTGCTAGGTAGCATGTGAGCCCTCAGTACAAGAATCTTGTCATCCTTTACATTGGAAACACATGTGCTGCAGTGGCATTTTACCATGGCTGTTCTTAAAAAGGGTCATTCTGGGGTGGGAAAGATTTCCTATTACCCTGTGAACATCATCATGCTACAGGGGATCTCTCAGTCCTCCAGCATCCATAGTGCTCTGCTCTTGCTCCCTCGAAGACAAGAAGGGAGGGCAGGCAGGGTGGACAGTTATTGAGCACAGTCCCAGGGGAGCATAGATTGCCTTCTCTTCCCAGGATGGGGCTGTCAGTGGATGTGGGACCAAACTAGACCCACTGACTGCCAGTGTTCACTGACAGCCCTGTCCCAGCTTGGCTGGCAGCACTCTGCAGGCTGGCAGTGAGCAGGCAGGACTAAGCAACTCCCTTCCACCCCTGCCTGGAAAGCGCAGCCCGGAGCCTTTACAGCCACAGCAATGCAGCTGGTGGGGTTCTGCACATCTGTCCACACCTGGTACCATGCCATTGTTGTGGCTTTTCAGAGTGCTGTGGTACTTGTTGCACAACAAATGCACATCTAGCCACATCCTTGGTTCCTGCTATAAATGGACAAAATTAGTTTGGTTCTTTGCCTTTACTACCTTGTTGGGAGGCTGTTCCAGAAACTCTTTCCTCTGACGGACAGAAATTTCCTGATTTCCAGCCTCAATTTATCCATGGCCAGCTTATCCCCATAGTTTTTGTGCTAATGTTGTCCTATATCTTAAATAGCTCTTCTTCCTTTCAAGTGTTTCTTTTGATAATGTATTTTTAAACTGCAGTAGCATCTTCTCGTAGCCCTCATTTGGCTAAACTAAACAAATGAAAACTCTTTCAGTCTCCTCTCTGATGGGGTCTCTATTCCCCTACATGCACCTTTTCCAGATGGAATTAATTTCTCCTACACAAGAGGAACACCACTGCCAGGTGATAACTCCAGGTAAAGGCCATCATTTGCATTAAACAAACACTCAAAGTGGAACACCTGACTTATAATGTATCAGGGAATATAATGCACTGTTCTTGATAATGGATGTTTGATAACCATAACACTTTCAAACACAAAAAACCCCACTCCATGTTTTGGAAAGCTCACACGCTGAAAACGTCCATTGTCCCCTTCTGTGCATGTCAACTAGCAGGTTATTTCTGGCCTTTTGTGGTCGATAATTTCCACTCCCAAGCGTCTATCCTAGGTCACTCTGGTTCCTGGGCAGCTTGTGTGATCCTGCTCTCTATGGAATGGGGACTCATCCCAGCACAGAGGTAAGACCTGCCTGATCTTCGGTCAAAATGATCTTGTCCGTTTCATGTAATGGCCCGTTTAGGTCAAGATCAAGCCCTCTTCCTCTGAAGCGGCTAGGAATTATGATGATGGTGTTTTATTTGTTTTTTTCTGGTAACCAATGGAGATGCTCATTGTACTATACAGTATGCAAGTAAAAAGGCTCTTGCTCCAGGTACTCTTAACAACTAAAGCCTTGGTCCTGCATGGACATATACTTGGCTTTAAAAACATGAATAGTCCAAAAATTAAGTGGGACTCTTCAAATGTTTAAAGTTAAGCAAGCAAGTGAAAGTGTCTTTGCAGGATTGAAGCCCAAGAGATAGGCAAAGTTGCTCTGGGCCAAGAGGTTCTGAGAGGCTGCGGAAGGAGATAGCTTTGGATTTGTCGATGTGCTGTTTTGCTTCTTTTTTTAATATAACAGGGTAGGAAAAGGATGTGCCTGGTATATTGGTGTTTATGGGCATTTCAGTTAAAGTAAAATTTTAGGAGGGAGTTGAATAAGTGAAGATCTGGTGCTTCGGAGCTGGGAGATCATTTTGTGCAAAGGAACTAAAAAGGAAGAATGGACAGAATATCACCAGCATTTCAATGGGAGATGTACTACTTCATATGGCTTAAGCTTTTGCTAATCAAATACATGTTTTACATACCAAGTATCTTTCAGGTCCATGTCTTCTGTCAAAAAGTTTCGCTTCTGCTTGGAGCCCTGGTTTAGACATTACAGGGGCTCACAAATACTGCTGCTGAGAAACATTTTGATTGAACAGCCATTAGAAAATGGAGCTTTGTCAAAACAGACACATTCTAGGAACAGGCTGATTAGGAGGATGTCTTAAATGAGTGCAAAATGAATCTTTTCAACTCTTGTTTCATTTTAGAACAAAATGTATCCCTTTCACTTCAGCTCTTTTACTCTCATTTGACTCTTGATGACTATTAAAATATTCATCCTAATCCTATGTGTGTGGGATTTTCTTTTACATATTTAATGCTATTATTTATATTGTAATATTTTGACCTTACAGTAAGGACACATTTGATGGTTCCCATTTTTGTTTATGGGATATTAAAAACATATTTTTTCCATTCAGCCGTAGAATTTTCCCCATAATAAGCATTCTAGTACTACTTCCAAAAAGCCTGATTTTCGATACCTCTTTATAGTATATGCAGGTTACCATTTCACTAGGTTACCTTCCCATTAAGAGACTGAGGCAATAGTTCTCCTCATCAGGTTGACGTAGGTGTGTAATGAAGCACAGATATGGCATGGTGGATATTCATATTTCTGTATCCATAAAATGTTGTATTGTGAAGAGAGAGGCAGTGATACAGGCTTCAATTCAGGCAATTTTAAAAGCAGCAAGACCATCTCTGAGAAGGATGGGCACAAAGATTGGGTGGACTGGTATATGGGTATGACTAGAAGGCCTCGTGCCATGAAACACTGCTATTTTAAATACACATCCCTGTTGCATATGAGTTTTGTGGTTGCTGTAGGACCATGGGTGATGCCGTGCCACTTCCAGATTCCTTGTCAAATGTGGACTTGGCAGTCTCTGCCATCAAGTGCTATGCAAGCATATCATTATAGGCCATCTGTGGAAAGTTTCAGAGCCATATATTTCACTAATGGCTACGTATCAAGTGTTTCCTTGGTTTTCAGATCGTGCTCGGCTATCTTTCAAAATGATGTGTAAGTATTGATTTAGCACCCTTCTTAGACATGTATCCCTGGCCTGGATTCTAACAGCATGTGCGCCCATGTCAAATGGGAGAATTAAATTCACAGTCACATTCAGTATAATAGCGGTCTTATTTATCTTGCGCTTACCTTCCAAGTGTCATACTGTCATAGATGTCTCTGGAGTACATTAATACAATACATGTATTGAAATGTTAAGGTCCCTGACAGTGAAATATCCCTGGACCCTTTTATGCTGGAAATACCTTAAAGAGGGATTCCCCTCTAGAAGGTGACTGTAGAAATGGTGTAGAGGGATTTCCTATTCATTGTGCCTACATGATTGTTTATTGTGTCCCATGATCATTCCTGACTGTTACAAGTTATGATAGCTTTCCTAATCGCTACATTTAACTTGGCATCTAATAGACGCTTTTCTTCTTACATATCAGCAGTAAAAACCATCCTGCAGGGTAAGTGTTGTTCTCAGGTACAGCAGCAAAATCTATTGTGTCCACTGGGAATGTGCTGGTATATCAGAGTGCTTCTCAATGGGCTTGTTGTATAGGTGGAATGAAGGTACGGTGTCTCCTCGCAGCTAGAGCACAGTTAACAATTCTTTTGCTGTGTGAAAGAGAGTATAAAAACCCCTCTTCCTGTGCCAAAGTTGTTAAATCTCTTTAGGACTAATAACAAGTAATAAAAAAATCTATGGGACTGGGAGCAAGGTAAAATGTAGTGGAAATCCTGAGCCACAGAGAAATAGCAAAGGATGCAAGGATGAGGTTTGTGGAGAAAGGTGGCTCCAGTTTTGTACAGTCCTTTTTCAGAAATGAACCATACTTTGAGGTGGGTCTTTGTCAAAGGAGTCAGTTCCACCCTTTGATCCTGGATCCAGCTGAACCTAGGTCCAGGTCACAGTGTATTTCAGGTCTACAACCTCAGAGACGCTCTAATGGGTTTTTAACAGCCCTCTGAGTATGCTCTGATGTGTAGGAATTGCTAGGGTACAGGGTCATCACAGGCACATTCCTTAATTTCCAGATATGTGTCTGATACCATGGCTTGGAAATGGAAATCAATATGGAGACTTACTACAACTTGTTCACCTACTGCCCAGCATGTTCTGCTCTTTCTCTCTCACTCTTTTATGCACGTGCTTACATGTACTGAGATGTCTGGGGTAGTCATCAGGATACTTCTACTTCCATTGGCTTAAGTTTCTTGTTAGAATTGTCTCTTATCAACTACATCTTCCATTAATAGAGATGTTAAAGAAATTAGGGCCTAATGCTTATACTTGGAACACTTATTTCTAGACAAAGGGAAAAATTGACATGGGTTACTGTGGATTAATTTCCTATGTCATTTTCTTGTTGGTACCCAACATTTTGCCCATCTTGAAGAAAAGAAAGAAGGATCTGGGGAACTACAGAAAGATCAACCTCATCCCAGTCCCTGGAAAAAACTGTGGCGCAGGCCATCAAGGAATCCATTTCTAAGCACTCTGGAGGAGAAGGAGATGATTAGGAGCAGTCGGTATGGGTTCACCAAGGGCAAGTCATGCCTGGCCAACCTGATTGCCTTCTACGATGAGATGACTGTCTCTGTGGATACAGGGAGACCTGGCTGAGCCAGTGGATGTGATATACCTTGGTTTTAGGAGGGTTTTTGATATAGTGTCCCACTACCTTCTTGCAGGCAAGCTAAGGAAGTATGGGTTGGGTGAATGGACTGTAAGGTGGATGGAAAACTAGCTGGATCATTGGTCCCAAAGGGTAGTAACAATGGCTCAGTGTCTAGTTGGCAGCCAGTATCAAGTGGAGTTCCCCAGGCAGGGCTGTCCCTAGTGGGGAGCGACAGCCCTGGGCCCCACACTTTGGGGGGCCCTGTGGAGCCAGGCCAGCTTCACGTCTGGCTGCTTGCCCCTTGCCACTGCTGCATCCAGGCCCCACACATGCTGATTTGCCCCAGGCCCCACATCCTGCTACGTTTGTCTCTGGTCCCAGTTGTAAGTCCTGGGGCTGGTTTTGTTCAATATCTTCATCAATGGCCCAGAAGATGGTATGGATTGCACTCTCATCAAGTCTGCAGAGGATACCAAGTTGTGTGTGTGTGTGTGTAGTAGATACACTGGAGGGTAGGGCTAGGATTCAGAGAGACACGGGCAAATTGAAGGACTGGACGAAAAGAAATCTCATGAGGTTCAATAAGGAGAAGTGCAGAGTCCTGCACTTAGGACAGAACAGCCCCATGGATCAGTACAGGCTGGGGGCCGGCTGGCAAAGTAGCAGCTCTGCAGAAAAGGACCTGGGGGTCACAGTGGACAATAAGGCGAATATGAGTCAACAGGATGCCCTTGTCATGAGGAGGGCTAACAGCATACTGGACTGCATTAGTTGGAGCATTGCCAGCAGGTTGAGGGAAGTGATTCTTCTTCTCTGTTTGGCACTGGTGAGGTCACATCTGGAGTCCTGTGTCTAGTTTTAGGCCCCCCGCTACAGAAAGGATGAGAAAAATTGGAAAAAGTCCGGCAAAGGGCAACAAAAAAAGTTAGGCAGCTGGGGTATGCGATTTCTGATGAGAGGGAGAAGGAGCTGGGCTTGTTTAGTCTAGAGAAGAGAAGACTGAGAGGGGATTTCATTCGATAGCAGCCTTCAACTACGTGAAGGGTTGTTCCAAAGGGGATGGCTCTGGACCGTTCTCAGTGGTGGCAGGTGACAGAACAGGGAATAATGGGCTCCAGTTGTAGCAAGGGAAGTGCAGGTTAGATATTAAGAAAAATGTTCTCACTAGGATGATAGTAAAGCACTGGAGCAGGCAATGGAAGAGGAGTCTCCATCCTTGGAGGTTTTTAAGACCCTTTGCTGGGATGATCTAGTTCGGGATTGTCCTGCTTGGAGCAGGGGGTTGGACTAGAAGGTCTCCTGAGGTCCCTTCCAACCCTCATTTTCTAGCTTTCTATGATTTCCCCCCTTATTATCCTTGCTCCAGCCCTCGCATTTTAAAAAAATCAGGATCAATAATCTGTGCTAGGCAAACTGTGAGGTATTGAATGTAAACTGCTTCTGATGGCTGGGTGTCAGCAAGAGAATGTTTGTTACTTTTAGTGTTGTCAGTTTAAGGCACTGATGGATCAGACAGCAGATTCAGAGAGACAGGTTGATGTCCCTGGGAAGATCAATGATATGAGAGGTTAATTAATGACACATGGCTAGTTTTAGACAGAGGAGGGGCACCAGCTGTGCAGACTGTGAGATGAATTTGTTGGAAGATCAGTGCTGCTGAAATGGGATGAGCCAGAGTTGATCTTGCTGAAACAGGCTGGCAGATTGCACTGCCCTATGCCAACCTAATTAACTGAGCCCTAGGGAGATTCACCTGCAAGAGCATGGTGCGTTTGCTCCAGTCTTCCTCTCTTACCTTCAAAGGGTATTAGGGAAATTGAAGCTAGAATTCACCTTGAGTGATACCGGTGCTTCCTACATAGGCAAAGGATTAAAAATTGGTTCTTGGAGAGCTCGCCCAATACTGTGTGGTCCTGAGCACTCTGGCTCCTATTCAGCAAAGCACACGTATAATTTTTAGGATGCGAGTAATCAAATCCACATAGTTAAGTGCTTTGTTAGATTATAGCCAGGGGTTCACAAACTTGCTGGACAAAGTCCAAGGGTAAGTACTGCTCATAGTAAGGGTAATACCCACTTCTTGTATAGCACTTTCGTGAAAAGAGCTTTACAAAGGAAAAACTTAGGGAAAAAAAGTCAGGAGAAACTTCTTCACAGCCAGGGTGTCCAGGCTGTGGAATAAGCTCTTTCCAGAGGTGGTGCCATCACCTACCCTGGAAATCTTCAAGAGGAGACCGGATGGTCACCTCGCTGGGGTCACCTGACCCCCGTTGTCTTTCCTGCTTGGTGCAGGGGGCTGGACCCGATGATCTGCTGAGGTCCCTTCTAGCCTTGCAATCTATGAAAGAACTTTTGTTGTAACTTTTCCAGGTTTCCAGATGAGAAAACAAGGTTGAGGACAGGCAAGATGCCTGTCCCAAGGCCACTCCTTGGGCTGGGAATAGAGTAATATTGCTGAGCATAGAGCCTAGGTCATCTGAGCTGTGAATCTAGTCATTCCATGTGGGTTGCTGGCCTTCGGGGAGGATCTGCCAGTATTTCCTTGCATGCACATAGTATTTGCATCAGTGGGCCTGAACTAGTAGGTGCTACCACAGTGGGAATCGCTGCATAAGTGATTAATGAACTGGGGTAGATCAAGGAAGAAGGAGCCTCCATACATGGATCTCCTCCTTTCAGCACTGAAGAGGAGCAGTGCCACCCTTGTAGCGCTGTCCCCCAGCCCATTTGCTCTACAAAGGTAGGCACCAGGGCCTTTGGGAGGGATATGGTCATCTTGGGGCGAAAGCAGGGAGAGGCAGTGGGGCCAGAGAGGTGCTATTATCACAGCACCCTGCTCTCCGTTGGAAATGTGTATGTAATTCAGGCACAGTTCTCCTCCCTCGGTGCTATTGAACAGTTGCTGGCGTCTCTCAGGGCTTGCTAGAACCATATGGCCAAAGAAAGGGGGAACGTGTGAGACAGGATCTGTCCAGGCAGACGGCTCCTGTCAGTACAGTGTTCTCCTTCCTGCTGCTCCAGAATATATCTGGAAGTCGGGAGGGCTGTGATTTGACTTTTATTTTGATTTGTCTCCACCTGATGGCTGCAGGGGTTATTCCATGTACCAGTGCAAAGCAAACCCCAGAAGTATATTGTAAAAGTAGCAAATGATGAATTTTGCACCTAATAAGGCCATCTAGCCATGATCAGCTGAAACATCTTTGGGAAAGTCCCATCATTTTTGCATGATGACTAAATAAGGGGCAGTGTTATCATTTGCACTCCAGGCACTTCTAGAAATCTTCTCCAAAGGGTCCCAACTAACTACATGGCTCCCAATCCCCAGACCTCAAATAAAGGGCCCATCTTTAAGTCAGAACTGAGTGGCAAGGCAACCAGAAGCTGCTGAATCGCATAAGGTGCGGGCATGCATTTAATAAAAGTACAAGGCAGCAAGCCCTTCAGTTCTCTGTTACGTATGTAAGGAAGCTCCAGAAAATAAGTGGGCAATTGCTAATGGACCAAGAAGGAATTAATGGGCTAAAACTGTAGTTTTAGTACCATGTTCCTCCTCAGTATGCTGATTTTGTTTAAAAAAAAAAAATGTTGACTGACTTGTCTGAAAAACTGTTGAGTGGCAGGTCTGATTTATGCTGATGCATCTCGTAAGCTCTGGTGTTATGTGTTGCTACATATCTTTATAGGTTATCAAATGAAATATAAACATGGGAAAATAACAGCTGCCTTTTACTGTGTGATGAGCATCCGGAGAATATATAGGCTAAGTTTGCCCTCTACTGGACTGCAAAGATACATCACCAACACGGTGTCCGTTCGAGAATTTATGTTGTTCTTCTTACAGCAAGTCAGAGAAAATATCCCTTCACATACACAGGCATTATTTCTTCAGGGTGCGTTCACTTTTCAGGTCAGCTGGACAGTCAACATGATGAGATGGTCTTTGGAAGAAAAAGTGTTGTTCCTCTGGAAACTGGCTATATGCAAGTCAGGTGTAGGCAGCAACCCTCTGTGCAGACTAAAGGCTGATTGAACCGAGCGGCTGCAGAACATCGGGAATGACCTAAGAACGCGGTGCGGACCGTTTCTTTTACGCTACTAGTGTGACTGCAAGCAGTCGTGGTCCCCAGCTAGTGTGCTATAGCAGCCGTGTAGAAGACCTGGCTACTATAGAAGAAAGGAAGGTAGAAGGAAGCTAATGCTGTAGCTACAACCGAGCTAGCATGCAGCAATCTGGGGCTTGTTTCATCAAATAAAGATCTGTTATGTTTGTAGCTTGGATGGGGCCACCTGGCTACGCCGAATCATAGGAAGGACTTGTGCTGCACACCTATTCTGTAACCATCTGTCCCTTCCTTACTGCCAACAAAAAATACTGCTAGAGTACTGATGCCTTTAACAGTACTGGGGAACTGTACACCAGCAAGACTGGGCTTGTGAGCCAGATAAGATGAGGATGAAATAAATCTAAGGCATCTTTAATATTGTTGGCTGTGTCACAGCTTTCCTTCCTGAGGAGAAATGCTGTGGGATAAATCAGTCTTACATTGTTTAGGGCTCTTCGTTGGGGAAAATTATTACAAAAGAACAAGTGCAAGGAAACAGTCAGTGACTCGAACCCTGATCCCCATTAAAGTGACACAGCCATGGGGGTGAGATTTAAACATTGGCTTGTTTTGACATGAGGTCCTTCCTCAAAGTTTCATTACAATAAAAGATGTGAAACAGCAGGAGATATGGGAAAATGCAATGTTCCACTCTGCCACACAGGGAAATAGCTGACGGTCTATACCACTGTCTCTAAGAAAACCCAAAGCTCTGCATAGAGAGATGAGAAAAATTAGGATGAGGGCTAAAGTGAGGAGATTTTGCCATAGTACGGGTCTACAATAAATAGTCTTGAACCTCTGAAGGCTTTAGCAATACCAGAAGAGGGAGGGGGTTGGGTTTGTTTCAGGCAAAAAAAGCAGGACATTTTAAAATGTAATGTTTCTCCTACTGGTGTGGCAGGAACAAATATTATCAATTAAATGCAAGAATTGCATCTGATTGAGTAATTTGAAACTGATTAATTAGATTTAAAAAAGCATGAGAAAATAATTGTTGCTGTTATTCAGCCCACTCTGGAAATGTGGCTTTTTTACTTTTAAAAATGCATATTAAAAAAAAATCTATATAGAAGAACCACATTTTGGCTTCAGTCAAATACAAGTGTGCTTGGGATCATAGGGTCACATAGATAAAATTGAGTGGAAATTCTGCTCTGTCATGAATAGCAAGGTCTCTATAAGATCAGCTCCCATGGTGATTTAAAGCAGTGAATCTCCATTAGCTTCCACAGAAGGATGCTAACACCAGCTAAGGCTCTGCCTCATTTTGAACATCATCTTTGGCTTATAGAGAGAAACGTTCCTTCTCGTGCTGAAAAAGGGGCTCAAAAGAGACTAATGATCCCAAATCAAAAGCATTTCTTCTTTCCCAGGTGTATTTTATATTATGCATGGCCTGCAGAAAACCATAGAGCAGGGAGATTGCTGGGACTAGTGCTGTCCTGAGTGTGCATTTACGTAGAGCCCAGCACAGCAGGGGCCTGGTTGGTGCCTGGGGCCCCTAGGCCTTGCTGCAGTACAAATAATGCTGATAATCAACCATATCCCTGCCACTAAATTCACAATGAGTCATTCCAGAAGTTGTCAGAGGAGCTTCTACATAGGAAAGCACAATCATTCATTTTCCTGCAGTGATAGCCATGTTGAGAGCATTAGAACTGATGGGACTCAGGTGCTTTTGCTATCGTGCCATGTAATCCCATGCTGGTGGAAAATTAAATTGCAAAGCTGATGGCTCCAAGTGTAGATGTGCCTATTCGAGCAACACTCCTGTTGTCCTGTGAGGCAGCGAGAGTTGTGATGGGATACTTTGGAGGCCAGAGCCTATGCCTCGGCCCAGGGCAGATAGTCATTGTTTCCCACCAATCCCCAAGGAGGCGAAGAGCAGAACTTGCCACTCTGAGAGGGAAAGGGAGGATGGATCTTGCCTGTGGCTTCCTCCTGAATGGTTTGTTTGTAAGTCAAGTCCCTGAGCTCACAAAAATTCCCTATAAATAACCCTAAAACAGTGTCACCACACATAAGGATATTGCACATTAAAAATCTGATCTCAAGCAACTTTGCAAACAGAAGTAGGGAGCATTTCCAGAGCCTCTGTGTCCAGCCTTTTGAGGCCACAAAATACTTAGCCATTGCACCACATACGGGAAACCTGATACTGGGCCCATCAGTCCATACCGCCCAGCCTGGCTCAGAGTCAGGATCAGCTTGAAGACAAGCAGGAGACCAGATATTTTACACCAGAGAAAAGAAACATTTCTTTGGCAAGGTCCTTTTTATTATATGTATTGAAAGAGGCTTTTATAACTCTCTCCATGATTTGGATGTGACAGCAAGTCCCTGAGGAGATGGACTGGTGAGGAGATGGCAAACAATCAATGGTCAGAGGTAAAGGAGTATGTAGTGTGCCCGTGGCACCACAGTTTATCACAGTAGCATCATCTCTGTGTTAACTGGAGGATACTGCAGCTGACTGTGCTATGGCAGAAGTCCATCGATGGCACCGATTCATACCCAAAAAAATGTTGGCCGCTCTAGCACAAGATCACTTGGATTTTCCTGTGCTGCACACACGTTTCCATCCATGTATTACTAGGGACCTGCTTAATTCATGATTTCACAGAAACTGCAAAATCTGGGATCCAAAATCTGAGAAATCAACAACAGCAACAAAAAAACTCCTCAAAAATAAAATGCTGGTTCCCCAGTGGGAGCCAGCAGTCCTTGCTGCTGGGGTGGGTAGGCATTGGCTGGCAGGCCAGCACAAAGGGCAGGAGACGAGATGGTGGGTGCCCCCTTGTCCCTCCTCCCCCACCAGGACCTCTCCACGTATCAAAGGGCAGCCAGGAACCAAGTCCCCCCCCGACACCATGGCCCTTCTGCCAATTGGTGCCAAGGGGCAGAGTTGCCAAAAATGCCTGTGAAATCAGCTCTGCATGCCACTAGTGGGCCACCAAAAAACCTTTGTCTCACCATGATTTAAGGAAGTCCCTATTTATTACACTCCTGGGACTCAGGGCTGATAAATATATGGATTTGAAGTATGTGTAAATGAGTCGGACCTTTGCCTCCGACTGTAATGCAGCACTTGCCTGGGAAATGAGAGACCTCTCCGCATGAGGGAGTCCTAACCCACGTCTCCCACCTCCTAGGAGACTGCTCCAGCCAGCAGGTATAAACTAAAGTTCAGGGATGACTAATGCATTTTGTATTAAAGAGTCATTGGATAAAACACACGAACGGCACTGAGAAGAAAGAGCTAAAACTCAGATCTCCTTCTCCTAGGGAAATGCCTTCAGCAGTAGGCTACAGTCAGGCTCCCTTTTTTTTTTTTTACTGCATTTCTGGCCCCATGAATCTTGCATTCATGTCTGCATGGTGCCCCAGTTTCAACAAGGATATGGAGAGCTGTACCCCCTCCAGCCTAGTCTATACCCTCCCTAGCACAATCTCTTGAGGGATGGGAGAAGCGGGTTTGAGGATGGCCCGTAACCTGCATTTCCTACTACCTGGGTAAGTGCTTTAACCACTAGGACGTTACGTAAAAAAGCAGACATCAGCACTTCCACCATCTCCTCTTCCTCCAGTGGTGTCTCAGAAGAAAAGAGGGAGTCAGCGGTCTGTACCAAAGATATGCCTCAGTCCAGGAAAGGGATTTGGGTTGTGAGTCTCAGCATCTCTTGGGGGCTTAACTCAGGCTTAACTCCAGGGCTTAAGTGCAGTTAGGCACTTAAGCCCTGGAGAGAGGTTGCTTTTCTGCTACATCCCTTTCTTTGGCCTATCCTTGGGATTGGCTTAGGCACTCCCTTTGCTCCTGGTGTTGACTGTTTGTGAACCTTATTTTTGGATGACTAACTCCCCTTATTTTAAGTCAGCACCCTAACCAGGTTATGGAAAGTCTAGTCCCAGAGCTGGACATCTCTTGCTGAGGCGAGGTGATGCTTAGCATATCCATGCCCGAGTCCCTTTGTGAATCTGGGCCTTAATACTTGCCCATGGGAGCAAAGCATGTCTGTGACAAAACAAGAGATTGAACTCAATTGCTGTCTCGTGTCCTCCCACCCTGAACCACATTTTCTGTGCACTGCATAGATTTCCTACTATGACTACAATATTTTACAGACCTTAATTCCTTCCCTTTGCATAAAAATGTCACTGGATCTTAGTTTTCGTTTCAGGAGGAGGCTAGTGCTTTCCCAGCAAGCTGTACATTTCTCCCTTCTCATAGTATAAAACTGAAGGACTGAGATATTACTAGACTTTAAACCTATCAGTAGTCTGGGATTGAGTTTCATGGGCCACAAGCCATTTTCATTTTATGCGGGGGAGAGGGAATTACACATCTGGGAGAAAGAAGGAAAAAACTTTAGTGGCAGGAGAAGTGTTTGGGAAAACGGGCGTTTGCGGCTGATTGGAGATTTGGAAATGCAGATATAATTCTAGGGGTGTGGGATTAGTGAGGAGAGGGAAAGTGAGGTGGCCATGGGATCATAAGTAATGTAATTTCTTTCAGGACTCTGCCGTTAGTCACATAGCCTTGCAATTTATCACATGGATATATCTCCACGTATGACCTATCTAATCTCCACTGAGGACAATTAAATTAAATGTGCTGGTGTGAGGCAGCTGAGGATATTCCCATTATCCTTGGCTGATGTATTTTGTATAATGTTTGTGTATCCTGCTGGGACAGGACTTTATCTCACTATATATGTTTATGCCTAGCCCAACCCAACAGGGTCCTGCAGGATCCTGAATGATGTTTCTGAGAACTGCAGTGATACAAATAACGCTGTAAATTATCACTTATAGCATTTACATTTAAACATGAGCCATTATGTATGGGTCTGGCCTCCTGTGGATCCCTGGGGATCTGACGAGGTTGGAGATGGGCTTTTTTGCACGGAGAGCAAACCTGTCTTGATGAGACTGCGAGGGGATAACTCAGAAATTCCCTTCCACTAATCTACTGAGGATGATGATGTGCCTCCTCCTCCCCCACCGGAGGGTGCAAGCATGACAGGTACAGTTCAGCAGTGAATACATTTGATTTGCATCTCTTCAGAGCGCACCTCGTTTACGACTTTGAACCCTGCTTCCCTTCGGTGATAGCAACAAAACTCCACTGGGGCAAAGCTGAGACACACTCATTCATTTCGCTCCTACGTCTGCCTGGCTTTGAATTCCTATCTCTACATAGGCTAATATATAATAATAATGTATGTACTACACAGGCTAATGTATTGCCCTGCTCTGCTCGCTAAGTAGTCCTCCGCTTTTATTTCAGAGAAACAATAGCCATAGCATTGAAATGAGTCCATAGGAATTATACAGAGAGAAGTGAATGAGTTTCTCCTGTGTTGCATCATTTCTCCTCCCATCTAATTTATTCGCCATGCAGATGCATAAATCCACAAAGAAGCTGGAGTCAGCTGAAAACAGAATGGATGGTGCATTTACCGTATATGCAAGATGTTTGTGAAAGCAGTCTGAGTCCGTTTGAAAAAAGGCAGTGCAAAAGTGGGTAGCAATAACCCCTGCCCTTATAAGCTGCTTTCATTTCACGTTTTCTCATACTGGGGAAAAAAGTTTAGTGACTGAGCAATTGCTTCACTTAGTATTGAATTACAGCTGGCTAAGGAACACATTTACAACTCTTCCCAAAAAATGCCTCCATAAAATTATCTTGGGTAGTATTTTGTATTTTTCCAGTTATTTAAGAGCAACTATGTTATAAGGATTGAGGTGGATGCATCTTGCTCTCAAAGTGCAACAACAACCTAAATTTGGCCTGGCTTTGTACAATGATTTTGTTTGGGAAATGATTTCCCTTTTCTTTCTGTCAAAATGTTAAGTAGTTTAATTTGAAGGAGGAGGATGAATTAGGCAGGAGGAGAAATGTTTGCATTTGTGTGGGAGTGAATGGGAGATACTAAAGGCAGATCTAGCGGCTTGCTCAGCTTATGTTTCAAGCAACTTTTAAGTGTAGCAGCACTGGTAGGAGTGCATTTTTTCCAATTCCATTTTTATTTCTTTTTCATACAGTTGTAGCTTATTTCTGCCCTGTGCTGATACATAAGACTAAAGCTGGGCTAGAAACGAGATGTGTACTTCCAACAGAGAGGGTAATTAAACATTAAAATAGTTTTCCAAGGGTTTTGGTGGATTTTTCATTCTTCACTGGAAATGTTTAAATCAAGATTGGATTGTTTTTTCTCCTGAATACTCTGTTCTTTACTTCAACCAAGAATTAATTCAGGCAATTGATGTGGCCTCCGTTATGCAGGTCAGACTAGATGATCATAACAGCCCCTGCTGGCCTTACAATCTTTGAATATCTAAGATGCTTTCAGAGTGAATTGGATGGGATCTGACATCTAACTTGTAAAATGCAAAGGGTCTCATTTGCACTAAATTACATTGATACCCAACTGAGGGTCCCTTTCTCCTGCTAGAGCATTTACTATAAAGGAGAATCATGGCAAAGTGACACGATGCTTTTTGCCCATGTTGTTTTTCAAGGAATCTAAGCTTGCAGTGCATATTTGATGATAAAGTTTGCTACCGTCCCACTTGTATAGGGGGGTTATTAAAATACACACATGGTTTTGTGGTGGGAATTGGGGGTTTTGCCTGAATGACATTTCTCAATGAAAAGTGCTTCCATGCAATTCAGAAAATTGGGAGAGAGAGGAGAGTTTGAAAAACCCCGAGATTTTAGCTCTGAAATAAAATAGCTTTATTTTAATATTCTGCTATGGTGCCTTATGGTACTTGTACTTCAGTGGCTTCATGTTCCTGTTCTTTTCCATGGCCCGGGCTCCTCAGGTAGAGCCTGCCTTAGATCGCACCACAAGTAGCACCGTCCTAGATGAGCAACCACTGCCCCTCTCCATCTCTTCGTGAAAGGTGTTCAAACAAAGGGACGGGCCTGTAGAGGATTCGAGCTTGGAGCATCTTATCTGGAGCGTGTGGTTCTTTCTTCTGGGAAGCATCAGTCATGATTTTTTTTTTCCAGTGGTCTTATCTGTCATGATAGGAAGGTGGTCAGAGATGTTTCTGTCCTGGCAGGATGCCCGCTACATTTTTCCTCAACCACCACACTACAACACCAACCCAACACTAAGTTAAACAAGAAACATAGGCACCCTGTGCTCATCTCATTCACGAATATTGTTTCACAATTTCTCAGACACTGTTGTTGTCGGTGGGACTGCTCACATGAGGAATGGAACTGGGTTCAGTACTGAGATCTGTTCCTTGCGGGTGCTTAATGGGAGAAGGTCTAGGTAATATTTACACCGTTGGATGGGACCACATAGACGATGGAAGCCTCTGCTAAAGTTTTGCTTTTGTGGCTGTCCTGGCATTTATTTCAATGACTTTTTTTTTTCCATGACTTCCCCGGGCTTAAAGGAGTGTGCCCAGAAAACATTATTCAGTCCATTTGGGAAATAAAATGAAACAAATGTATTTATTTATAATGTCTGGAGAATCAGAGCGTAGCCCCAAATGTTTTAAAGGTAACATAACCTCTGTAGGTTTAAACCTTGATCCAACTCTGCCAAAGTTGAAGTGCAATGTAATGCTATTTATTTGTTTTAATGTTAAACCCCTATTTGTTTCACTAGGAGCAGTGCTGAGCTGATAATTATCAAACTGCATGGAATCTTTATTTAGAGTCCAGGCAAAAAAATGAAGTAAATTAGTATACACAACAGAGATTTTTTGAAGCTGAGCTTGACCAGAGAGATCAGATGCTGATTCATACTTTGCAAAAATGTGTGATTATTTAGATTCACTGTTGTCTGGGGGTCTACCTCTAACCGACATTAGAAAAAATATTCTATTGCAATATTTTGTAGTGCAGAACAGGCAATTGGAACCCATGCGACTAAACACTTTACAAATGCGTGCTAAAAGGTAGTCCACGACCCAAACAGTTTACAATCTAAATAGAAATGAATGACCAAGGAACCGAGGGAACACAGGTAAAGTGATTTACCAAACACACCAGGTTAATATACAAGCAGAGAACAGAAACGGGCTCTCGTGAACCTCAGGACAGCACCTGCCCCCACTGGCCCGTGCTGTTACATACCATGGACAGAAGCAGGCATTAAGGTGCAGATCATGCGAGGTATTCAGGCTCCTAACTCTCCCCTGAAAACATGAACCAACGATATGTATCTCTTGCAATACAAGAGATATGTCTAGGAAGACTATCTCTTGTATTGCAAAATGTACCTTGCAAAGTTTGGTGTTCCATCCTTTACAGTAGGAAAGTGCATTTAAAATTACAGGAAAAAACTTGAGGCAAGGTGGGAAATAAGAGGTGGTCTAGCAGCAAGAGGATTTAGCCTGATACCTAAAAGTGTACAAAGAAGTCCAAGTACATTGAATACCTTATAGCAGCCTTGGAATGGATAAAAGATGTAATGCAATAACATTTTGTCTTATTTTGTTTAAATATTTTTGTCAGGCACAGGGTGTTTCTGCCTAAGATAGATAATTAGCAGCAAGGATGTAATCATCCATATCACAATGAAAGGGGAAAAAATCAGACTTTTTAATCAAAATGCAAGTCCTACCTGCTTTGAAATCAGAATGTTGCATCGTGTCTTCAAAATAAGAGAGTCTAGCTCAAAATGAATGGGAGTTGGCAGGCATCAAAATGATCTGCTTGAAGGAACCTGCATCATTTCAGGACTGAAACACACATACACCAGGAGTCACAAAATAAAACCTATGTGTGAGGCCACAACGTCCAAGCAGGCTATGCCAAGAGCAGCATCTTATAAATGGGGTGGTGCCCAAGTGGCCTGCATATTACCTGAGTTTTCATGCATGCAACCAGAGTGTCTACGTGAGTAAATTGACACAGCTTCCTTGACAAGAGAGTTGTGTCACTTTATAACAACAGAGAGTTTGTTTCATGAAACTCAACGGCAAGTTTCAGGGCTGCATCATGAAATTCAGTGGCAGAACTGCCACTGCCTTCAGCAGGGACTGTATATTTAGTTTCCAGTGCTTAGCATTGTTACACCAACAGTCTGGTATAGATTTCCATCAAGTTTTGCCAGGCAAATAACGGCGGTTGTGATTTGTTTTCCGCTTGGCAGGGATCACCGTTAGAATTGAGCATTTGAGTAAAAGGGACTTCAGTGGGTTTTTTTGCCTTTCTGACTGAGCTGTCATCTAATAATTTTCACTGTTGGAGCAATATTGAAATTAAAAATGTTGCAATATAGGACTTTAACCAAGAATAAATCTTTAAAGGTTTAAAACAAAAATTAACATTTGTCTATGTGTTTTTAATAAAACCTCACCCAACTGTTTATATTAGCATTTCTTGATTATAAGTGTAATGTGTATTTCCACATAAGTCAATAAGTGCTTGTTGGTTTATTTTTTTAATTTGAACAACTCTACACATGGAGAAGTTGCACGCTAATACAGGACTCTAATTCAGCAAACACGGGTATAACAAGATCGATAGGCTGGAAACTGAAATCAGCAACATGAAGACCGGAAATAAGATGCAGGTTTAATGGTATGGGGCTGTGGAAGAGGTTACCAAAGGGCATGCGAATGTCCATTGTTTGCAATCTTTAGGTCAGGACTAGATATTTTTTGGAAACATAAACTCTCAATCATAGGTGGTGGGGCTGTACACTGGCTGACTGGCTATGTCCAGTGTTACGCAGGAAATTGGAGTCAAGGATTGCAACGATCCCTTCTGCTTTTAAAACTTATACATCTATCAGCAAAAATGTTGAGCCAGTTCCCATACTTCAAGGAATCTCAATGATCTGCTTCCATGTTAGTGAAGGTAAAGTGAGTAGTTTCTATAAAAAAAGCTAGTCAAAAGAGGTGATTTCATATTAGAGTTTTCTGTTGTACTTCTAATCCTTCCTGTCACGGATCTTGGTTTTCAAGAGCCTCAGAATTCTTCTGCCGTTCTAAAATGTCTATATAATGGAGCTGACATTTTCATTCAGAAATACTGCAGACACCTCTCCTCCCACTCATTATCACATCTCCCATATCTGACAATTTCAACAGTTTTGTTCATGGAAGAATAATTATTAGGAAAAGGTTACATGCAGTTTCTAGCTTTTTTTTCACTGAGTTCAATAGCTGGAAACTTGGAGGACAAATCAGCAATAGGTATACAGGCCATCTTCAAGTGCCCGCAGGCCATCGTTTGAGACCTCTCGGCCAAACTGTTTTATGGAAGCTGTCTGTTATTTGCTAACTTGAACCGGATCTGAACAGCCCCAATTCCAGGTTTGGGAGCACAGAGCTCCTTTTTTCAACTCTTCTTATACTCACTTTTGCAAATTGAGGGCTAAGGTTTCCAAATAGATAGCTAGTCACTAGGAAAGAAGGTGAAAGTAGTG
>JAGPOW010000261.1:250617365-250636174 GCA_030014935.1 Caiman crocodilus | reverse complement strand
GCTGTTCTTCCACTGGCGTGGTCAAATCCATCCACAAACTAGCTGGTGTATCTGGAAGCACATGGTGAAATCGCCAATGCAGGACTCTCCTGAGCTCTTGGCTTCCCCTTCTCTTACCCCCATGTGGCCCTTGATCTGAACATTCAGTACTTAGCTCAAACATGCAATTTCAAATTTGTGATCGTTGTCGTCTTGGCTAACATACCAGGCATCAATGAAGACAGTCCAGAGAGGAGAACACAAGTCTCTACAATTAAAATTCCAGCCTGTGTTTCTATAGTTTAACAGATTGGCATCTGCTTCTGATTCAGGCACAGAGAAGACATGCAACACTCCTGCCCTACTCACTTACACTCTGCCATTGTATCTCCCAGAATGTGCCATGCCCTAAGAAGAGCCAAATATTGCCACTCGCAGGATGTAATGGCCCATGAGAAATGCTGCAAGACTTGCTAGGCCTGTTCTTACGTAATCCTATAGGTAGGTGGAAATCAGGACCCTGACTCACCTGGGAAGAGGTGTCAGGAGAAGAGAACTCCATGAGGATCCCCACGTGGCAGCCCCCCCATACCGTTTCATGGGAAGGGGAGGCAGGTTCTGCCGCTTAATTTCTGACATGGGTCCTAACCACTTATCCTGCCAGTCCAGTGGCAACTACAGGTCAGACCTTGACCAGATGCCTCCTCAGCAGTGTTGGTCTCCACTGCCTCCTCTTTCTTCCCAGTACCTGGCAGTGTGCAAGATTATGGTATGCCACCGAAGAGCAACATTGTGGGGAGGAGCCCAGCTCTCTGCCTAACAACTGGGAGGGTGGAAGGACTGAGAAATCCTGGCATGGTGTTTTCTACCCGAAACCAATTCCAAGCCTCTGTCTTCCATATTGACCTTAGATGAGCAATGTCTGATAAATATGAGTGCTCCTGCCTTTCCATGACTAGGAGGAGGCTTCCATCTGCCCTTCTCACTTCATCTACTTAGTCTTTTGATTATCCAGTTACTCCTTCCCTGATTTCTTTTTCTGGGTCTTCCTTTCCTGAGGGTAGATTCAGGTCCTGCTTCTACTCTTCAAAGCTTTTCTACACAGCAGTAGGAGAGAACTGAACGCGACTCACAATGATTTGAATGCTACCTACTCTGGGAGCCTCAGTAAAGCTCTGAACAGCAGCAGAGACCACAGAGCTGATTGACTTGCTGCAGTCAGGAAGACCTTATTGCAGAGCTCCTCACTTGGAGGATGCCTTCACCAATGACATTGAAGAAGGTAATACAAATAAAATCAAAACCTAAATCCTACAGAAATCAGAGACATAGTCTTCCTAGCCCCTGTCTTATCAGGGAGAAGTCCCTACTTTTTGCTGCTGAATGCATTTGTCAAGTGATATTATGCACTATGGGTACTATCAAAGGGCAAGCTGGAGGGCAGCATTCTGACTTGAGTATTTTACACTCACTTTGCATTGGTGTAAGTGCCTTTACAAAGGCAAGGGCAATAGAGAAAACAACAGGCTGGGAGAAAATTTCTCGTTGTAGATATTTAGTCGAACAGATGGGCAGAATTCAACCTGGTGGGTAAAGGCAGAAACAAGACAATTTCAGACTAGAAACGAGGTGCGCAGTTTTAATGGTGGAAGTAAGTAACCAATGAAACGATTTACCTATAATATAGTAGATTTCTTATCACTTGAAGTCCTTAGAGAATGACTGACTATCAAAAGAGTTGTGTTCTAGCACGTGGTGAAGTTGTACAGTCGGTGTATACAAAAGGCCAGTCTACATGCTCATACTGATACCTCTGGGTTTAAATCTCTTAATCTAAACAGTTTGATAGCATCAGAAGCACAGTATATGCATAAACATGTTCAGTCTCCTGGCCTTCTGAGCTATAGTTTTTCTATATGTTTGAACTGATACACTGTGGTTCAGGTAGGATTAACAAGCCAAGCCTATTTATATAATAGTTTTATGTACAATGAATCTTGTATAATCCGCTGATGTACAGTGTTATCGCTTAGTAAAAAAGGCATTCCATCAACATGCAGCACTACCTCTGGCACGTTCGCCTGATGTTTACATGGTGTTCATTTAATAAAGGAAGGCGATGGCTGGAAGTGAAGTGGTACAGCTCTATCGAGCTTGTAGAACAAAACCTATAATCACAAGGGCACTAATGGTGATAGTGTGTTAAAAATGCCAAGTTCCTGTGGCGGCCAAATGGGGTGGTTCTGTGGACACTGCTGTTCTGCCACCCATTTAGGATATGTCAGTACTACAATGATGTGAACTTGCAGGGACAGGGATCACATGCAATGCATGAATGCTTTATTTTTCTTTGCAATCATTAAGATACTGCCCTTGAGAGAGTTTTGTTGGTTATATCTTTGAAGTCCTGGCAATTTGTGAAGCAATTATTCCATAATAGTAAGCAATGTCAAATCATATCAGAGGTCAGAGGTTTGTCTTGCAGGTAATTTCCAAATTCTAGGCACCGTAGTACGTGATCTGTCTGTCTGCTTGTTCATACCCCCCTCACTGCGACGTTTGCAGGTGGGATGGAACTGAACTGGAAGACCTGGTGTGGTTGCAAAATAGTGGCTTTTTGACCAGTGAGAGAAGCCACTGCAGGCTGGATCTCAGTTCAACACATCCTCGGGGTTGTCATTGTGTATGGGTGTCTGGCATAGCAAAGCACTGTGCACCGAATCATTAAGAAAAGGGTTTTAACTTGATGCCAATAAAGCCTCATTATTTGATGGTTGTTTCAAGTGAATTAATTCACCAAAACATATTGCAGAGAAAGAGACAGTGAATTCTCCTCTTCCCCCTGCTCCTCTTGCTAGTATGTGTTTTAGGGTTTTTTTCTAAACCTTCCTCAGAGTCATTCAGTGCTGGCTGCAACCAAGACTTGGGCTGAGACTGGGGTGTACCAGTGCTTTCCTGGGACTTAAACCCAGACATTCCTGGCTAGAGGGTCTTGCTCCTTGGCTCAGGGTCACACTGATCACTATATTTGGGGTCAGGAAAGACCCCATAGTCAAATTGGTATGGACTATTGAGTTTTTTGCATTCCTTTGGAGCAGGGGCATGGCCCTCTTCTTGGGATCTCTTAAGTCTATATTAAAAACCTTTACAGCAGCAGGTCTTTGGCCACTGTAGCCTCTCACTTTATCTGTGGTAGGTTAGGGTGTTATGTCTTGCGTTGGATCAGTGTTGATTCTGTAATTTTGCTAAGAGGTTAGACGATGGATTTGTACAGGATGATCTAGATAGGGATGATCTTGCCTAGGGCAGGGGTTGGTCTCCAGATGACCTCTCAAGGTCCCTTCCAACCCTACTTCTCTGCAATTCTAAGCATACCTGTGTTTCTGATCCAATCTGTTTGAGTTTGTGATGTGAGAAGGTATATGTCTATGTGTATTTTCAGGGAAAAAATGAAAACACAAAGCTTACCTTTAAGTACAAGAGAATTGTTTGGCTCCTGGCAGCTGAATTCCCAAAGAGCGGTGTTTTGCAGTAAACAGCATGGTCAGCGCTGTGTGAAAAATCTCTCATGTGCTAAATTAGGAGGTAATGCTAAGCAGAAGACTCTATCAGCTCAGGCACCCATTCAGCCAGCATGAGCACCTGCTTGGGTTGAATTCTTGTAACGTTAGGATCCATTCATCCAGGAAAAACCTCCCTCTTGATCTCATTAATAATCTGGCATCAGACTTGAATCTAGAGACAGCCACACACGTCAGTAAGGATTTTTTTAAGGCCATGTTTTCTCACAAACATCACATGCTGTTTTCCTAAAAGTCAGTTGCTGGAATTGGGCTGCATGATTTAAGCAAAGAAATGTGGTCACACGAACTTCTGCCCCAGGAACCTCTGCTGGGGAGAAGAGAAAGTAACGCTCGGCGTGCTTCACGGGGCGCGCTCAAGATGCTGGCTGTGGATTTTCTCTTTCTCCCAGGCCGATGCTGCAGAAGATGGCAGATGCTGCCGGCAGCCCACCCGGCTCAGGCTGGGAAGAAAAGAAAGGTCAGGTATTTTTGGCTTAGCCAGTAGTACCTGTGGTGTCTTGCAGCAGTGGGGTTAACAGAGCGGCGACAGTGTTTTGTTCTTCTGCCACTGCCGCTGCTGTTTCCCTTGGGAAATTCCAGACCTACCAGTATTTTTAAGGACAGATCTTTTTCTTTTTTTCTTTTTTCCTCCATTCGATTTTCAAAAGCAACGTATGTATCTTACTTGAGAGGGCGTATTGTATGGGAGAAAATACAGTACTCAGTTCTCCCAAAAAAGTATATGATGAGAGAGAAAATAAATAAACGATTAAAAATCAGGATCAAGGAAGTTCCAGCGTGAAGCTCTGACCCTTCAGCTGACTGTACGTGGTGGTGATGTACATTTTTTGTGGTCAGTCTCAGGCCTGATTCTGCAAGCTGTTCATGTGCAGACCCACATCAATACCTCCAATTCTTCAGATAGTTTGCTGCATGCTTGCATCTTTGTTTATATGTGCCCTTATTGATGCAGAGGCTGATGATGTACGCTGGGGATGAAACAATCTAGGTTGAAATCTAGCACACTTTATTTAGTTCTCCTCTGGGACTGACTTTATTAAAAAATAGAGGAAAATTGAAATCATAGCTTGGCATGTTTACTCTACTATGAATATAGAATGATTTTTTCTATAATATATACTACAACTAACACATCCCAGAAATGAGTTTATATTGCTTTTTTTTCTTGTGTCTAATTATGAGGATGTGAAAAATATGCTCATACTAATGTCTTCTCATCAAGATTTTAGGGCCCTGAAAGTACCTTTCACGGAGATCTAGTTTGTAAAGCAAATGATTATAATGCGAGACTATTACTATTCATGAGCTCTGCGTTTATTGATTCCTAGAACAACCAGGTCTATGGTCCATGCGAAGGGTGTCTGAAATGCTGGCAAGTGGAGCAGCAGTTCAGAAATGTTGTGCATATCTTCATCTCAATGAGAAGAACGCTTTCCTAATCTTCCCATTAGCTTCCTTTGTCAATGTAGGAAACTCAGCATCCTACCTCTGTCACTTTTGTGTCATTGTATGGATATCACATTGCAAAATATTATTTTAAATTAGTTCCAAATCTTGTTCCAGAGTGTACTTTTTAAGACGCCCCTAGTATGTCCTTTTTGGAGTCAAATGTATAAGAGTCCAACAATAGACTGCATTTAATATATTAATATCTTCTGTGATTTTCATACTGCTTTCATAGCTGTGTTTTGTCTTTATGAAGGGACTTCTTACTGTGGTAAGCCCCTAACACAACTGGGATGATAGTTGGGGGGAGGGGTCTTTGGATGGGGCCTACAGGCAAACAACTATTTAAATGTGACAACAAGTAAAAGAAATCATCCACACTGGGGACATTCCCTATTACAGCCCATATCCAGTTAATATTAACTTTAGTATTAAGCATATGCTAGACAAATGTTTTGCTGAATTGGGACCCATGAGAAGACTCGATCGCAGACACAGTAGTTTAACAGTTCTTCATTCATCTGTGTAAGAGTTTTATACTAGCATCCAGCATAGTTGTAGCCAAGTACCTTCCAGGTTAATTAGGTTGGCATAACAAGATCCCTCATGGACTTCCTGCAGCCTTCAGCTCTTCTGTGCTCTGTGGTCTCGGTCAGAAACTCTGCTTGAAGTAGGGTAATTTTTGAATTCATAGTTAGTAATTGAAAATGAAATGGTGTAATATGTAGGGGTGAACATGCTCAAATTGAAATGGGATGGCATGTATTGTGAATACATAATAAATGTGAGTTCAGTTCCACATTGCCAGCGTGACTTGGGTGGGTTCCTCAAATGCTCCACCAAAGAGTGCTTACCCTACCAGGATACTAATATTCATGGCAACGTAATCCTTAATGCACAGCTCTCAGCTTGAGCTAGTCATGGCTATGCTTTAAGATTTCTCTAAGATTTTAAGCTGGCTATGAATAGGTACTGCCAGTACGTTTCATCAAGGGTAGTGTTCTTTGCAGTGTTAACCAAAGTCCCACTGTGGCTACAGAAATACTAAAAATTGAAATAATTCCAATTCTGTGTAAGAAAACTGAGGCTGATGTTCTGAAAAGAGGAGAATTAAGGAAAAAAAGTATGTCAAGTCATGAGGAGAAAAGGAGCCGTGGTGCAAGTAAAAGGAGAAAATGATTTCAGCGCAGATAGGCAAATGGCGTCAAAGTATGTATCTTGAAATGTAGCTGCAGAGTAAACACAGTCATAGCAGTGGGATTTAAAATGCTAAGAACAGTCAAGAGTAATTCATTCAAGTGTTTTGTTGTGTAAAAAAGGAAGTTAAGGAAAACACAAGTCAGGTTTGTGTGAGAAATTTTGACCTGAGGAAAGGCACAAGGACATCAACTGAATCCTGATGAGGAGGATGGGTGGAGGTCTGCTGGATTTCTTCTGCATATTACTTTTCTTGCCTACCTAGTTCTATCAGGTTTCTGACTTACAGTTTTTTAAATGCAGAGAGTGTCATATTTGAATTGCTTCAACTTCTCTTTAAGGGTTCAATATCATTGCATTCATTGTGACCCTGGACCACTGTAATATAACACTGCTATGTCAAATGCAGCATTAAGAGACAATGTCATGATGATACTGTGACATTATGCTATATACAGACATCTGTGCTAGGCTGAGATCTGTGTTTCTGCTATCATAAAGAAGGCACACCATGGATGGATATGACCAAGGAAAGGTAGAGCACTTACTAATGTTAGGCAAGATAGAAGAGGTGAGACGTCTCAAGGGATTTGTAATGGGGTATGAGATGTCACAGCTGGAATCCTTCCCAGGTTAGTAGCTGTTGAAAGTTGCTAACATCCATTCCCTGTTTCCTGACCTCAGTCCTAGATGTATGAGCTACTCCTTAAATGTATGCAGTATGCACATTGCAGAAACCATCTCTGCAACTGGCAGCTTCATTGGCAATCACAGCACAAAATGATTGGGCACAAAACATTTTGGACATCGGGCTACAAGCCACCTCGCAGGACTCATTGAGTCCCAGTCCTTGTTGTCTCAGGACCCTGTGTGGTAGAATGCCTTCCATAGTCAGAAAAAAAGTTTAATGGTAATGTGCCCATTCAATCATGTAGCCTGGTCTCCCATATAATACAGACCAGAGAATTTCACCCAGTTATCACTGTACTGGACCCAGTAATTTGTATTGCCTAAAGCATATCTTTCAAAAAGCCACTCTGTTTTAATTTGAGGATATTAGGAGATTGAGAATCTACCACTTCTTTTAGAAATCTGCCACTAATAACTACTATGAATGTGTCTGACTTGATAGAATCATAGAAAATTAGGGTTGGGAGGCACCTCACGGGGTCAACTAGTCAAACCTGTTGCTCAAAGCAGGACCATTCCCAACTATATTATCTCAGCCAAGGCTTTGTCTGGCTGGGTCTTAAAATCCCAAGGATGGAGATTCCACAACCTCTGGGTAACCTGTTTCAGTGCTTTACTGCCCTCCTACTGAGAGAGTTTTTCCTAATATCCAACCTAAACTTCCCTTGCTGCAACTTGAGCCTATTGCTCCTTGTTCTGTCATCTGCCACCACTGAGAACAGCCCAGCTCCATCCTCTTTCGACCCCCCCTTCAGGTAGTTGAAGGTGGCTATTAAATCCCTCCTCAATCTTCTCTTTTCCAGAATAAATAAGCCTAGTTCCTTCAGCCTCTTCTCAGAAGTCCTATGTCCCAGCCTCCTAACCATTTTCATTATCTTCTGTTGGACTTTTTCCAATTTGTCTATATCTTTTTTGTAGTGCGGGACCCAAAACTGAACATGGTACTCCAGATGTGGCCTCACCAGTGCTGAATAGAGGGAATAATCATTCCCCTTGGTCTGCTGGTCACACTCCTACTAATGCAACCCAGTATGCCGTTAGTGTTCTTGGCAACAAGCATACACTGTTGGCTCATATTCGGCTTATTATTCACTCTAACCCCCGCATCCTTTTCTGCAGAGTTGCCTCTTTGCCAGTTGGTACCCAGGCTGTACTCGTGCATGGAATTGTTCCATCCTAAGTGCAAGGCTTTGCACTTCTCCTTACTGAGACTTTTTTTTTTGGTCCAGTCCTCCAATTTGTTGAGGTCTTTCTGAATCCTACCCCCACCCTCCACTGTATCTATCACTTCTCCCAGCTTGGTGTCATTCAAAAACTTCCTGAGCCTTCCCTAACCCTAACCATAACCCATCGATGAAGGTATTGAACAGGACTGATCTCTGAGGCACTCCACGTGGTAGTGACTGCTCACTAGTAGGGCTGTGAGAGACTTCAGACCATGCTTCGATCCAGAGATGCTTCGGATGCTTTGGTGTCCAAAGCAGCACATCCAGATTGAAGCGCTGGCTTTGTTAGGCTTTCTGAAGTGGTTTGGAGCTTCTGAACCACTTCAGAAAAGCTTTGGACCTGCCTCAGAGATCCGGCCATAGGGTATAATGGGGAATCAGTGAAATATCTATAACTTTGTGGTAGCCTCTGCTGAAAGCATGAAGCCTGCCAAGTTTCAAGATGATCAGTGCAGGCGTTCAGGGGGAACTGCACCCCAAATTCTTGAAAGCAAAACTCACGTCATGTGTAAGTGTTACACTACAGGGGGATGAAAACTGCAGGGGTGGTGGCCCCGGTGAGGCCCTGAAGCCTACCAAGTTTCAAGAAGATCGGTGCAGGGGTTTGGGGGGACTGTACTTCAAGCTGCAGACAGGCAAAACTCATGACATGGATGACCCTGTGCGTGTTAAGGCACAGCGGGCTGAAAACTGCAGGGGTGGTGGCCCCTGCTGAGGCCACAAAGCCTGCCAGGTTTCAAGAAGATAGGTGCAGGGGCTTGGGGGAGCTGCACCTCAAGCTGTGGACAACCAAAACTCATGGTATGGCTGACACTGTGTGTTGAGGTGCAGCAGTGTGAAAGCTGCAGGGATGGTGGTCCCTGCTGTGGCCACAAAGCCTGCCAGCTGCGGAGGAGATCGGTGCAGGGGGTATGGGCTCTGGGGCCCTGCACCTCTAGCTGCTGACAGGCAAAACTCGTGGCATGGGTGCTTGTGCAACTGCCTGTGTCTGTCTTGGGGCAGTTGATTGTCTGTATTGATTATCTCCTCTCCTGCACAAGCACCCATGTCACAAGTTTTGCCTGTCAGCAACTTGAGATGCAGTTCTCCTCAAACCCCTGCACCAATCTTCTTGAAACTTGGGAGGCTTTTTGGCCTCAGCAGGGGCCACCACCCCTGCTGTTTTCATCCCCCTGTGGTGTAACACATACACGTGACATCAGTTTTGTTTTCAAGAATTTGGGGTGCTGTTCCCCCTAACTCCTGCACCGATCTTCTTGAAACATGGCAGGCTTTATGCTGTCAGCGGAGGCTACGTCTCCTACAAGTTTAATCCAAAGCAGACAAAAAACAATGAAGTTATAGATATTTAATTGGTTCCCCATTTTACCCTGTGCCCAGATCTCTGAGGCAGCTTTGGAGCCGCTTTGGCCAGATCGAAGTGGGAACCCAGTCCAGAGCCGCGGATCAGATCGCTGGCATCTGAAGCGGCCAGATCTGAAGCCTGATCGAATAGCTGCTGACTTGCACAGACCTGCTAACTGGACATTGAGCCAGTGACTACTGCCCTGAGCCCAACAGTCCAACCAGCTCTCTGTCCATCTTTTAGTCTATTCATGCAACTCATATTCCCTTAGCTTGCTTGCAAGAATATTGTGGAAGACCATATCACAAACCTTGCTAAAGTGCAGGTATATCAAGGTCTGCTGCAGTCCCCACATCCAAGAAGCCAGTCATCTCTTCATAGAAGGCAATCAGGTTGGTCAGGCATGTCTTGGTGAATCCATGCTGACTGCTCCTAATCACCTTTTTCTCCTCCAAGTGCTTAGAAATGGATTCCTTGAGGATCTGCTCCATGATTTTCCCAGGGACTGAAGGGAGGCTGACTGGTCCTTCTTCACTTTCTTAAAGATGGGCACAATATTTACCCTTTTCCGGCCATCTGGGACCTCTCCCAATGACCACAAGTTTCTGCAGATGACGGCCGGCAGCTTTGCAATCACACTGGCCAACTCCTTCAGCACCCTTGGGTACATCGCATCTGGCCCCGTGGATTTGTACACATCCAGCTTTTCTAGGTAGTCCCTAACCTGGTTTTTTCACCACTGTTGGCTACTCACCTCCTCCCCAAACTGTGCTGCCAGGTGCACTGTCTGGGAGCTGACCTTGTCTGTGAAGAATGAGGTAAAAAAAGGCTTTGAAGTACATCAGCATTTTCTGCAACTTTTTGCCACTAGGTTGCCTCCCCCATTTACAAAGGACCCACTGCTTTCCTTGATCCTCCTCTTGCTGCTGACATACGTGTAGGAACCTTCTTGCTACCGTTCACGTCCCTTGCTAGCTGTAACTCCAGTTACACTTTGTTCTTCCTAACTTCATCCGTGCATGCCAGAGCGATGCTCTTATACTCCTCCCTAGCTGTTTGCCCAAGTTTCCACTTCTTGTAAGCTTCCTTGTGGTGTTTAGCTCACTGAAGAGTCCCCTGCTAAGCCAAGGTGGTCTGCTGCCCCACTTGCCAGTCTTCCTGTGCATCAGGATGGTTCGTTCCTGTGCTCTCAGTAACATTTCTTTAAAATACAACCAGCTCTCCTGGACTCCTTTCCCTCTCAGACTTGCCTCCCAAGGGATCTTGTTGCTTTCTGTTCTGTCTTTCTCTGCCACTCAAAAGAGCCTGTTTGGTATTTTTTTATGATAAACTAAAAAAGTTTGCTATCAGTCTCTCAAGGAAAAAGTATTTTCTTCATCCCTTGAATCTTTTTTGTGGCTCTCTTCTGCATCCTCTCGGATATATTTACACCCTTAAAAATAAGGGCATCAGTACTACATGCAGTATTGTCCTGTGTTTTTCACCAGCTCTGTGCCAGAGGTAAAGTCACTCCTGTGTTACTGCTTACTACTCTCCTGTTTGTACACCCAGTGATCACATTAGTACTTTTTGCTACAGCCTTATGCTGGTAACCTGGGTATATCTGCGTGCTCACCATGACCCTTTGGTTTTTCCAAAGCCCAGGATCCGGCTCTGCATTCTGTAGGGGTGGCTGATGGCCTTTATTTCTTGTTCTTAGGTATTTAATTTTTCTCTTGACTGTATTACATACATTTTGAGTGGCCCCGCCTGGCCACTCAGATTGCTCTTTATGATTGTCTAGTTTTCATCCTTCATTGCCCTGTTGCTGATGTTTGTCATCGGCATGTTTTTTAGCAATGGTTTCATACTTATTTTCACATCATTGATACAAATATAAAAATAGCACTAGGTTAAGAACTAACCCTCACAAAATCCAACAAGAAGCACCCCCATTTAACGGTGACCTCTGCTTACAGGCTACTTTTTTAGACCTGTAAATTCATAATCCATTGTATATGAGCTTTTTTGGTGTTAAAGGGTGCTAATGCTATGTCTTCCAGTGCTAAACCAAACCCTTACAAATGTATAAGGCATGGATGTGACTTTTAACTGTTTTGAAAGGAGGAAGGGAACTGCTGCTGGGGAGTGCACGATATAAATCTTACTTTGGCCTGCGCTCGCAGTAATATTTTAGCTAAATCTTTGTCATTTAAATTCTGAATGAAGGAGGGTTTCATGTTGCAATGATTTTGTTACAGTTGAATTGATACAGAAGCATGCAGATGATATGATAACGGCTTCCGCCAAGATTATTTGGAGTCGATGTAATCGTTAGGTCTGCCAGTAGTGTAAGTCTATCAAATCTACAGTTACCTTTATCAACCACATCTGTAATCTCATCAAGGAATGAAATTAGGTTTGCTTGACAAGACCTATTTTCCATAAGCTGATGGGCACTAAGCATATTCCTGGCCTTTAGTTCTTTATTGAAAGAATCCTGTATCAGCTTTCTTACTCTCCTCATCTTTGACAGAGTCCCTCCAGAGGGATATATTGGCAAAGTGGAGTGGGGGAAATTTGCATTGCTGTTTCCCACACTGTATCATTTCTGTGGCTAAATAGGGCATCAATCTCCATGATGCTGGCGTAAGCACTATAATTCATGAGAGTAAAATCAGTGGGGGGAGATGGGAAAATGTGGAGGCAAGGCTAAGGGAGTTGATCTGTGGTATACGTGAAGACAAAGCAACTTCCGTGATTGAGTCTAGTCGGAATTCTGCAGCGTCAGTAAAATGATCTGCGTGTGTCTGTAGCAGTAGAGGAGATAGCTTGTGAGCATGTGAAATACATTGCTGTTGGTGAAAGTCCGAAGGTGATGGTATTGTGCCTTATATGGTTATTATTTGTAATCGGAAAGAGTGCATGCCGACGGCACGAGGAGAGGCAAATGTGATATTGATGGTGCTGTATAGGTGCAGGAACAACTTTATGGTGTGAAAAAAGGCAGTAACAATTCCCCGTTATAAAGGGGACGTTCTGATGTGGAATGCAAAAAAGAATATTGATGTGGGCCTACTGATGCAATGCTTGGGCGACGGCATTTGTATGAGATGATATCATTGGAAGTCAGATGCCACATTTCTATGACATGAGGGAACTTAAGAGGTTGTCAATGCAAATGTGTTATGCCATGGGAAGAAAGGCAAATCTAGAGATGAGGCTGTAAATGAGAGGAAGGGCAAACCCACGGTAATGCGATGCAAAATGTTTGATCAAAATGCAGTAGGGAAATCTGAATAGTAAATCTTTTATATGACAATGTCATTTGAGTCCCACAGACTACAAGGTTCCCTTCCGAACATGCATGTTGCCCTTGATGTCCACTTTGATTGCAGCAGATGGTTAAATGTAATTGTTATCACTTGGTTTGCTTGGCTTTCAAAGGAAAATCAAAACTGCTTTGCCCAACCAATTCTGGCTATTGCAGGCTGCAGTATGTGTAAGACCATCAGGCTTTGTTCATGGAAGGCTTGGGTGATTCACTGTATTTAGGAGAATCTGACATTTCACAGATGGGTTTTCCTTTTCCCTGTGTTTATATAGTCATAAAGAAATACCGTTTACAACAAGAACTACATTAAAATGCCAATAAAAGTTATACACACAAGAAAAGAAGCTAATATGTGGCTGCCTGGCTGTTTTCAACTTACCTCCTCTGCACAAGTGTTAACCCATTACAAAGTTCCTGAGAGGAAACATTACCTTGATTTTTGTTTTGGGCTGGATTTGCACTTAACAAATCTGTTTAGTTGCTACCCCTGCCCCAGATTTCTGGTGTAACCTTGGGCAAGTCTTTTAAGTTCTTGATTCCTCAGAGATTATGCTCTTTCCCTTGGCCTGCTCCACTTGTCTGTCCTGCTGACTGCTCATGCAGCAGAGGCTGTCTCTTACTGTGTATATGTGTGTATATGTACAGCATCCTCGATCAGGGCCTGTTGTGCTAGATTGAGATGTTTAGTGCCGCTGTACTGTGAATAAAAACCATTTGAGCGACGCTGGAAATTGTATGCATGCAGATTAATTAGTTACATGAACATTTTAGAAGCTGTACCATACTACTTGAGCTGCACCTATAATCCATGGAGTTTTATTTTCAATTCCATAGAAAAGTGAGGGAAATATTCCAGCAGTCCCATCTCTGCCTGTCATCTGTTCACATTTGTGCTCACATAGTGGGTTTTTCTCAAGAACCCAGGCAGTGTGTGTCAAACTTGATGGGCAGCAGTCCTTTGTTACTGGATGATACATTATTCTTTATGTAAGTAACTTATCCATATCATTACATGTATATGTCAGTCTTAGGTGGTTATTAGATGTCGTAAAAAAATTGTGAGGGGATGTTTTTTACTATGTGAAAATGCCCAGTGGTTGAAACTGGAAGTTCCTGGGAGAATGTGTCGTTTTTAATGACATGGAGGGGGAAGGGGATTGTTTTTAAAAAGCATTTTGGTATGATTAACACATTTGGTTTCATATGGTTTCATTGGAAAGTTTCAAGTTTTCATTTCAAAATGATTTTTGTTTCAAAATTATATTAGAAACATGAAAAAATAAAACGTTAAAATTATTTTTTAAATTTTCAGTTTTTTTCAAGTGGATTCTTGATTGATATTTGACAACAAATTTTATTTCATAGGAAATCAAAACTCTTTGTTTTTATTTCACTTTGGAACAAAACCAAATTTTGAAACATACAATTTCCCATAAGAAGGACACTCCATTTCCTGCTCAGCTCTAGTGATTATATATGTTAACATGTGACTTCTCCTCTATTCTACACCATGCAGCCTCTGGACATTTCAGAAACAATGTTGTCATAACTCTGAGCTGATCAAGGTAAGCATATTGTGACAAGCTATTAATCCCTGCTTAATTCATCCATTGTTACTCAAGATCACACACTTCTGAATGGCTCTTGTAATATTCAGCACAAAATTTTAAGCATGACTTGGCTTCTGTTGGACTATTTGCATGAAAAACGTGAGCAAGACTTGTTCCAAAGTGGTTTAAATGACAATAATGATGCCTTCACATACTTTTGATAATTTTAATTCTTTTCTTTATTAAAAAAGAGAAGAAACTTGTCATTGGAGATCAAAATGGATCGTATAGGTGCTGCTGTATTACTGTCCCTTTGGCTCTGATATGATTCCAGAGTAATCATTATAGCCTTCCTGATAAGAATGCAGTAGTTGTCTTGCAGCTGTTAGGATCTCTTAGAAAAAAAAAAAAGTACCAGGTAAGTCATACCCATAGCACAACAAGCAAATTGAAGTAATCCTTGATGCCTCTTGCAAACAGCACGATTTCGTTTCAAATGTACCATTGTAAAATCTTCCTACAGGTCACATCTTGAAGCAGCATTTCAACAAGGCATATTCATCTAACTTGGAAAATTAAAATTCACACTGAGGTTTAAGTGCTATCAGAGGGTGAGATTGACCCTTAAAAACACGACTTAAGCTAGGTCCATGTTTCAGTCAAGATGTGACTACATCTTGCATAGACATACCTGTTTTATCTTTAAACTACCCAGTTAAGCTACCTATGGCACTGTAGCCCCACTGGCACCAATTCAGTGCGGCGGCAAAACCAAGCTGGGAACCTGAGTAAGTATTAGGGCAGTTGACCCATCCTGAACTCTGTGCTCCTGTAGTGCTATGGGTACATATGCTGGCTAGTTAAAGTCTAGCCTTGAGTATGTTCAGACCTTGACTGCAGTATGGAGTTATGTTGCAGCTCTTTCTGGATTTCAGCTTCTGCTGCAGAAGAATTTACTCTCACTGCTTGTCCACCTGACTTTGGTTCTGGTTGACATGCAATGTGGGGGAAGCAAAGGCTCCATTCTCTTTAGCCCCTGATTCCTCCCAGAGCTGGAAGTGCTGGTGCCCTGTCAGAAGGCCCTTTTCCCCCTTTACTCTCCTTTTGGATCAGGGCACTGCCTACGGCCTGGTGTTGAAGGTTTAACATGTAGTGATGAGCAGAAGAAGTGGACTTGTGTGCCTAGTACAATCCAGACTTCTTTCTAGGGGACCTAGCTGTGATATCCCCAGTTGGGCCATTTTTCGAGAGAGAGAGAGAGAGAGCTTGGTCTTTTTTAAAAGTACTTTGTCTCAAGGTATACAAGGCCCCTGCATACTGGAAATGATACCTGCAGGCTTTTGTCTTATTTGAGCAGAAAGTCAAGGGCACTAGTTGCGCTTCAAAGTGAGCTTAGTCAGAAAGGCTATCCTATTGCATAGGGCAGTCTCCCCCAACAATGTTCCTATACAGCTGGAATTGGAGAGGTGCTGGCAGGATGGAGTGGTCCTATAAATGACCCCGATTATCACTTTCATAAATGACTCTGCATTTTCCAACCTAATGACCAATGAAGTGAAAGACTTTGAACAAGATTTTTAATTATAGCAAATGGAGTCTGCTACCTTAATCAGATATCTGGATAGGTGGCTATTATTCACGGCTACCAGTTAAAACAATTAAACTTCAGGCAGTCCTCAGGCAGCCTACCCAGGAAAAAGCACTGCCTAGTTTTTGTTGGGCGTCCTTTGTGTGTGTCTTCAAATTGCTATCTCCAGCGGAAGCCTGCAATAGATCAGTTTTCCAAATCTACCCAAATGTATTACATCCGTGCTGTCCAAGGCAGCAGCTGCAGGAGTTTCCGATATGCATCTGGTAACATGAAGAAATTGCATGTCAGTCATTTGCAGAACAGAGGAACAGATCTTAGCATGCGGGTCCATTGTGCATTCAAAAAGGCAAATGCAGATGCAAATACCAACTGTCAATATTCTACAAGAGTTAGTGGAAAGTGCTTTGGGGCGACCTCTTAATTTTCTCTTCCTAAGGTGTCTCTTTTTCCCTGCATCTTTTTCCTTTGGTTTGACTTGGGGACTGGGTGTCTGGCAACCTGCTGTTTTTTGCTTTCAAGCCATTAACTTTTGCCTGACCTTAGCCAGAGAACATAGAATGTGCCTGCCTGGGGCTATACACACGGGAGCAAATCACATTTGCATCACACATCTTTGATAGATATGTACATGGTGCAGTTGCATTGGCGCAAAAAACCCTACTGCAGGCAAACTCTAATTAACCTCTCATGTGTTTGTTTACCCATTTGTAAACTGGGCAGCAGATAATACCTACCTACCTTGCCGGGGTTTTGTGAGGGTTAATTAATTGATGCCTATCAAGTGCATCTAGATTCTTGGATGAAAGACACTGTGTAAATGCTAATGAGTCTCCTCCCCCTTCCACTGTTACTTTTTTTTTTCTTTATTAATTCAGCCCAGCAGCTGCAGAGAAACTGCAGCACTGCTCTCATTGCAAAAGCAACTTTACCCACCCTTCTTAGGGTAGAGTGAAATTTGCATTCATTTAAAAGTGGTTCACACAATGCCCTGGAAATTAAACTAAAGCCACACAATTCTTAGTAAATTTAACTCACAGCTGGTACTGCAGGTAAAGTGTACCACCCAGTAGCTATTTTTTACCAGCTGCTAGCAACAGTTGTTGAGTGCAAGCATTTGTAGAATGAAAAAAAATTAGCCATGGGTCTTTGAAAATGAACTCCTGATGTGTGGGCTTGATCATATGGGCTAGGGACAGACATTCAAAAAGCCGGATCCTGAATTGATTTAATCTTTGCAGGTTAGTCTACCTGACTAAGGTGAACCAGTTTGTAATTGTAAAGACATTCCCTCTGGACTGAGGAAATTCAGGGACATGCTTGCAGTGTCTCAGGCTAGAAGCCATGGGGTGCTGGAGCAGCCCTCCCTTCCCTTCCATAGTGCTGAGCTGAGGGGGGTGTGGCCAGGCCCCAGCAGGGTGCTCTGATTAGACAAGTTTCCCCCCTACTTGATAACATAGTATTTATCAGCTCTGCTTTCAGCATTTAACACCCTATCAGAAAACAAAGGCCCTCTCATTAGTTCAAGCTCTTAAACAACATTTTCCAAGGAAGGAAGGGAGGGAGGGACATTACCAGTTACCTGTTGATTAACTTCAAAAAAGCCTTAAGCGGCCACTGTCCAATCTGCCGTTGTCCTATCTATCTTACACAGACACCTCAGCATTAGCTGTGGGAGGAAAGAAGGGAGGGATCCCTGTTTGAGCTGTGAGCAGTGAAGGAGGGAAGGCGAGGGGCAGGGAAAGCCAGGCAGACACTGCCGTGTCTACGAGTCTCTGACAGAGTTCCAGCAAGGGAGCAGAGGGGAGGGGTCAGCCCAGCTCTCTGAAGCAGAGAGCCCTGCCCAGGGTTGCAAAGCAGCTGGGATGCTGGGGGACTCTGATTTAACTTAAACTAGGAAGGGGTCTGGGACAGACATTGCATAAACTGGTTATACCCACATCAGTTAAGTCTGATATTATATCCAACCAGATTTATTTCAAATTGGTTTCAGACATTTTCAGGTTGGTTTATGTGCACTGAATGCATGTTCTGTTACAGGTTTAAAACAGTTTCTGATGACTTAAACCAGCTTATGTGCAATAGCTGTTTCCATGATACCTAGCCATGGTATCATGGAAACAGCTAGATGGACTTTCTAGACTTTAAGAAGGCCTTTGACACTGTCTCTCACCCCATCTTCATCAATAAATTAAGTGACTGCAGCATTGATGCCTGCATAGTTGAGTGGGTAAAAAATTGGCTTATGGGGAGCACCCAGAGAGTAGTGGTGGATGGGATATACTCAACCTGGCAAGATGTGAGCAGTGGAGTACCCCAGGGCTCGGTCCTCAGGCCTGCACTGTTTAACATCTTCATCAGTGACTTGGATGAGGGGGTGGAAAGCATGCTGTCTAAATTTGCTGATGACACTAAGATCTGGGGCAAGGTGGACACACTTGAAGGGAGAGAGAGGCTACAACTAGATTTAGACAGACTACAAAAGTGGGCAGACGAGAATAGGATGGGGTTCAGCGTGGACAAATGCCGGGTGCTGCACCTGGAGAGAAGGAATCCACAGCACACATACAGGCTGGGGAGTTCCTTTCTTGAAAGCACAGAGGTGGAAAGGGATCTTGGAGTCATTATTGACTCCAGGATGAACATGAGCCACCAATGCCAGACCACAGCCAGCAAGGCCAGCCATACCTTGTCATGCATCCAAAGGTGCATCTCAAGCCAGTCCAGAGAGGTGATTCTCCTGCTCTATGCAACTTTAGTCAGGCTGCAGTTGGAGTACTGTGTCCAGTACTGGGCGCTGCACTTCAAAAGGGATGTGGCCAGCCTGGAGAGGGTTCAGAGGAGGGCCACCCACTTGGTGAGAGGGCAGCAGGACAGGCCCTATGAGGAGA
>JAGPOW010000261.1:250574674-250617265 GCA_030014935.1 Caiman crocodilus | reverse complement strand
CCACTTGGTGAGAGGGCAGCAGGACAGGCCCTATGAGGAGAGACTGAAGGACCTGAACCTGTTCAGCCTCAGCAAGAGGAGGCTGAGTGGGGACCTGGTGGCTGCCTACAAGTTCATCATGGGGAATCGACAGCAAATAAGCAGAGTTCTTTTCTCCCCAGCACCACCTGGGGTGATGAGAAACAATGGTCATAAACTGATGGAGAATAGGTTTAGGTTGGAGATCAGAAGGCAATATTTTACAGTTAGGGTAGCCAGAATCTGGAAGCAGCTTCCCAGGGAAGTGGTCCTCGCCCCTGCCTTGGGCAAATTCAAGAGGAAGTTGGACGATCACCTGTCTGGGGTCTTGTGAACCCAGCATTCATTCCTGCCTGTGGCAGGGGATCAGGTTACATGATCTATTCAGGTCCCTCCTGACCCTAGCTACTATGAAACTAATATGAAACTATGACTCAGCTGGGTTTTTTCTGCTTAATATATATATATATATATAGATACCAGTTGAATGCAGTGTTTTATTGTTATATTTATAGTTTTAAAGCAATTTGGAAGCCTACTAGTGCCTCATTCACTATAATAAAATAAATTCTAAATACCTATATGTTTTGGCATTTGTTTTGGGGTTTTTCATCATGGAAAAATCAGAGCTCCTGCTGAGACCACTCTGGACACCCCAGGAAATTATGTGCAGAAAAATTCAAAATTATGTGTGCAAACACTCAAAATTATGCAAAATTAATTACATTTTTTTTACAAATTTAAATATAACACTTTGAGTCTTCTTTAGAAATATATGCAGGTAATTTGTATGGTTGGGGGTGGGCGTGAGGTATGTGTGTGGGGGGATTTGTGAAGGTATAGGGGTATGGGTGTGTGTGAGTAGTTTTGTGGGTGGCTGTTGGATTTGTGAGGGGGTTATGAAAGGGTGTGGGAGTGTCATTGTGTTTATGTGGATGGGGTTGTGGATGGATATGGGATTATGTGGAGTTTGTGGGGGAATTGTGAAGGGGCGTGGAGGGTGTGTGTGTGTTGGCATGGGGGGGCTTGTGGGTGGGTGTGGGTTTTGTGGTGCACAGACCCCACTGCTGGCAGCTCAGCAGCAGCAGGCCCATAGGGTATTCAAGGCTGCAGCAGGCAGAGCCCCTGGTGATGCATGCCTGGCTAAGTCCCAGGGCCTGCACATGCTGGCACAGAGCTGGCCTGGTCTGCTGACACACACCTTTGAACCAGACTGGACTGGTTCTGTGCCAGCAAGTGCAGATCGCAGTGCTGGAGGCAGAAGCTGTGTGCTATCAGGTCAGGCAGGCCATGCACAACTTCCCACTGGAGTGCTGGAAGTCCCACATGGAGGTACATTGCTGGCCAGCCTGACCCAATGGCATATAGACTGGAAGCTGTGCACCATTGAGCCGGGCAAGCTCATGCCTTCATATGGGTCTTCCAGCACTCCAGTGGGAAGCCGCATTTGAGGACAAGGAGGAGCCTGCCTGGCCCAATGATGCACAACTCTGTGGCTTCATGTGTGGCTTCCTGCTTGGTTCAGTGGCACATGGCTCCTGGTCCACATGCCATTGAGCCAGGCTGGCCCTCTATGCAGGGCTTCCAGCACTCCAGCAGGAAGCCACACATGGAGGCATGGAGTTGCGCACACCATTGGGCTGGGTGGGCTCCTGCTTGCCTTGACATGCGATTTCCCATTGCAGTGCTGGAAGCCCCACATGGAGGCACAGAGCTGGCCAGCCTGGCCCGATGGTGCGTAGATGGCAGGAGAAGTTTGGCACTTGCCTTGGCCTCCGGCACTCTGTGGCATCTCTAGAGCTGCAGCACTGTGCTGTGGCCACTGGTGCCTCCTCATGGAAATGGGTGGTAAGGCAGGTGCCCCAGCCATTCAACAATGCTAGGCACTGCCTGTCTGTCCATCCCAACCCCTGGTGGGGCACGGGGATGCTGCCTGGGTTCTCTCGTCCTGGCCTGAGAGTTCCCATGGACACTTCCCTGTTCCTTCAGCTCCCACTCTCACCCCCACCCACCCCACTGGCTCTTCCCACAGTCCCCAACCTCCCCCCATGCCCCAAGCCTTGGCAGTCACCTGCATCCAACCCACAGGCCCACCCCCAGCCCTGCCAGTATCCCTCATTCCTGACCTGCAGCCCCCTACCCCCAGCCCTGCTGGAGGGGCACACAGCTAGCCCCTAGCAAGCCTGCAAGCTTTACTTACCCAAAGGCTTCAGAAGGGAAAGTGAACACAAGCCAAGCCCTGGCTGACTTGAGTCTCAGGCCCCACCTCTTCCCCCTCTCCTTCCCCTTGGGATAGGGCATAAGGTTTCCTGCCCTTTTTTCAAGAAGCTGTTGCAGGCTTGGGACGCTGCCAGCTTGCACATAGCTCTTTGCAAGAGTGGAAAATTCATGTGTTTTTCCCTTAAAATGAAAAATCCACTTTTTTTCTCAGTTAAAGGGAAAAAGGAAAACTCAGATCCCTGCTCCAGGGGTAGTATCTGAGCATTCAAGAGATGCCTGAGAGTACACTAACGCCGACGTTTTCTAAAGCTCTAAGTGGAACTTCAATGCTCCGTGCCTATAGACGTTAATTGTCTTCGGAGTAGTTTTGAAGAGCCCAGCTTGAATAGCAGGTCTTCAGAAAGATCGTTATCACCATTATTTTACTTTTTGCCTTTCATTTAAAACATGCTTATGTGAGGTGGCTTCTACATTTCAGATTCAGGCTGGGTAGAGATTGCTGGAGTGGAAAACAGAAGGCCATCCATAAAGCAAGGACTTCTTAGGCATTAGCCCCATTCAGCATGCTGCCCAGAGTACCGGGGCATATTGCCCAGAGTACTTCATTCTTCATGCCTATTCTGTGCTGCTGATTCTGCAGGAATGGCACAGGGGCTCATTTCGCATACACCTTTAGGTGGTGGTTGCTTTCAAATATGGTTCTGCCTAGGCATGGCTGACAGATCTTCCAGGTATAAAGTCCTCTCTTAAATCCTGATGGTCCTGGGTAAGGCAGTGCTCACATGGGGAACTTAGTGCAGTGTAAACTGTTATGTTTGCCCAAAGGTATTTAGAAACACATGACTCCAGCCCTAAGTGTGGGAAAGAACGCTGCTGGGTGGCAAACGTAGCCTATGCTGTAGACATAAAGAAAAGCTATGCATTCCTTGCCACTCAGATTCAAAAGAAAGTAACTTTTTATTCATATGTACACAGTAAACACATTCACGTATCTCATGTAAGACAGCATCTGAATTTATAACACGCCAGCTATTCCATACTAATTCTCCATCTGGACGCTCCCGTGGGGCTCTTCCGGACAGGGACATTCAGAAAATGTATCAAATTTGCACGAAAGTGTGAATTTAAAGTGAATTAATTCAACCACATTAAACTGTTGTGTGGACACTCAATTAGCATTAACTTGGCCTTGATTTGATTTAGCTTAATTTACTTTGAAAATAAAGTTACCTAAATCAAATTAAGGCCACTTCAATTCTAAATGAGAGTATCCACACACGTGTGTTTTAATGCAGTCTAACTAATCCACTTCACAAGTGATTTGGATTAATATTCCTTCCTGCATGTCTCTAGGTAGACACATCCTTAGTTATTACTTCCAAAGTATGTTAAGTGGCACCATACAAAGCCTCTATAAGTGCTGAATAAGAGCACCTACTCGGGGATTTAGTGTGATGTAGCTCGTGCACTGTGAATTCATACTCTGCCTCACTCTGCACTAAGTTCATTATGTAGAGCAGTTGAAATCAATAGACCCTGTCTGTGGTCTTCACAGACTTATCATTATTCACAGAAATTCAGAGCGAACAGAACTGGAATGCAAGGCCCTGATTCAGCAAGGGACATTACGAACATGCTTTGCTTTAAGTATGTGAGTAGATCCATTGACTGGTTAAGTGCTTTGATGAATGAGGGCCAAAGTGTCTTGGCTTTCCTGTGACATATATGGAGCTGCAGGAGACCATTACTCAGTGAAGACTCTGATAATCGTCTTTAATAATTCAGAAGTTCCCATTTTTCCTTAAAATTCTACCTCCAGCAGGATGGTACAGTATTTTTGCTGATTTGGGTCCTAGTTGTATAAAAGCCTGCCTTGCAGAAAGTGGCTTACTGATTAGAGCTTTAATGCAAGCAGCAGAAAGACTTGCTTTCCCCCTCTCATTTTTTAAATTCAAGTTGTTTATTACTTATTAAAGCTATTTTTTAAACTGTTTCTGGGGTTGCCTGGGAAAAGAGAACCATTTGCTCCAAGAACTTCAATTTAATTTAAATTCTTATACAAGTAGCTATTACTAAAGGAAGACCCTATCATAGAACAGCAATGAGCATTAACAGCGGCATTATCCCGAGTTAACGCAAAGCTATTAATGTACTTTACCACAGCCACAGGCGATTATTTCCTATGGAAATAATGCTTCAAAGGGCTCATTGGAGGAACCTGTGGGAAATCATACAGCATCTCACAATTGTTAGGAAATTCACACATGTCTCTCATGCCAGTAAAAATCACCTTCCATCAAGTGTGAAGAATAAGGCTGGAGTTTTTTCACAGTAACTTTTTGGTCCCTTAACAGGTATGGTTTAATAAGCAACTTTTGATTTTTAAATAAGCAGTTAAAACTTAACACCAGACACTTAATAAGATACCTGATTTGTTTTTCCACCCTGAGCATCCAAAGACATCGGATTGACAAGGATGACATTTTAACAGGTTCCTATTTTGAGTTCTGTAAAATGCTGTGAAGTAACCCAAGGAATATTTTTGTAAATCTGATTGGTGCCTAGGGCGTGAATGATCTGTCAGTGGACTTATAAAGACTTTACACTGCCAAAATGCACAATTGCAGCTCATGCATATATATTATTTACCACTGAGATAAATGCACGCATTCTCTTTTCCAAGTGTCTGGACTCTAGTTATTGATACGCTTCTCTTTGAATGTACAGAGGAATAGGAAGTTCAGAAAACTAAAATGAATACTCAAGTAGCCTCTGTCTCCTCCTTAGTACCAAAGCCAGAGACATTTTCCACAGTCTTTCAAATAGATTGAGAAGCTTCTGCTTAAAAACGACACCTCTCATCTTCTGCGGCTGGTTTGCAATGTATTTGCACAGCAGTAATTAAGCCACCAACTTCATAAGAGTTAATGCGCCTATTGAAAAGTTAAATTTTAAATATAGATTGAAGTTTAGCATGTTTTAGACAAATTTTTACTCATCTGTGGCCTGATCTAAAGCCAACAGAATTTAACAGGAGCACTCCTGTTGACTTCAGCAGACTTTGGGCTGTACGTTCAGTCTCTGATTACAAGTGCACGTGAATGTGAGTGGCTTCGCACATGAGAATAGCACTCTTGAACATAATGAAGTGACTAGCAAAGGTAAAGATCCTGACATCATTGGGCATTTGTAGGACCTACCAATTCAGAATTTTCTCCATTAAATTGACGTAAATTTTATACCCTTCATATAATGAAATTCTGCCAATGGAACAAAAGATGCCTTTTCCTTTAACTATTTTATCTGTTTTTTAGTATGCGGTTTTTTAAAATTAATTATCCTGTCATTTGTAGTTGAGGCACTCAGTGTCTGTAAGTGACAATACTTCCACAGTGCAGTTAATATAATAGTCTGCGCCCATAAATATTTCACAAATGCATTTTTCTCCAACATAAACTGAGTTCTAATATGTTGGCCTTGAACATTTATCATGACAGTGCTTTCTAGTTACTTTAAAGTATTTCTATAAAGAGATCTGATGAACACATTCTAAACAATTGGTTTGAAGATTTTAATATCTCAATCATTTTCTTCTACATCTTCAATATTAAGGAGAAAACAAACAAATATTTTTTAAAGCAAGTTGGCTATTAAATTTCAGAGAATTTTATGGGGCTGGAATAAAGTTCAACCAGTGCTTTCACCAGCATTTAAGTATTATGCATTTTCTAATTACGCTGATCAAAATATGAATGCGGGTCCTATTGATAATTATTGAAATCAATTTTTATCAGACATTCAAATGGAGTACATAAATGAACAAATAGTCCTAACTACTTTACTTCTATTCTGGCTGATTTATGGTTTTATGGATAGATTACGCACTTAAGTCTCACCCACAGGCCTTTTCAGAAATGACCATTGATTTGGGGTGACACTTGAAAGGGGTCTGTATTAATGGGGGCACGGTCGGAAAATTGGGTTCCTTTGAAGTGTATCAGGTTGGGCAAACAAATATCACTAGTGGCTTTTGAAAATCTTGACCAATGCCAATAAAATCTTCTTAAAAATAGCCCACATATATTCAGTGTAACCTCATTATAATGAACCCAGTTTATAACAAACACCTGCTTTTAACAATCTCAGCAACAGGAACTAATTTTTTCATTATTAGGACGCAGCAAATTGACTAGCCCTCTTCTAATGAACACCATCTTCTAATGAACTTTTCTACCAGTCCCAGGGTAATTCATTATAGTGTATTTTTATAGTGTTGAACTAGGACCGGGTGACACATCACCACAGGAAAACTCGCTGTTTGTTCTTTTTCAGATACTCTTACTTATTATTGCTCTCCATGTTATATGCTACATTTTAAAAAGCACATTTACTGGGTGGATGCAAAATAAAAGCCCTAAAATGTGAGAGGACTCTGTCAGACATTTTTATGTGTCTTGATTGTTATCCTCTACTATCCCCCATCATTTATACTGTAATGCATTACTGGAAAATCTCAAGTAAATTTAATTTCCTTACCAGCTGTGGTCTCTTCCTTTTGGCACACAGCGATTATGTTAGTCTGTGTTTAGAATTAGAAATGAAATGGCTTCTCCTGTTGCCTCGCAGAGCTGAGATGTAGTGCAGGATGTTGAGAAGGAAACCAGCACTTAGGAAGTCTTCCTTAGTCTAACCAGCACTTAGTGATCTTCCTGATCTAAGAATGGGCCATAACACACCCAGCTGCAGCCTCTGGAGACCTTTTTACTAGCCTGGTGGCAGGAGGTCTTCTGAGTGGAGAAGATACAGACCCCTTTTATTTTGAGGCCTTGGAAGGCATCCTTGCATTTAGGGGGAAATCCTACCCTTTCATCCTTGGTTTTAGAAACCTCCATGGATGGATAACTGTTCTGAGTCTAGTACAAGAACATGAAGGTAGTCGTCTCCACGGAGCAGGTGCACAGCCTTTTTGCAACGTGGAAACAGTCTGCAGGGACCCTGTGGACACTAGTGGATATGGTGGAGGTGAAGCTGGGGGGGTCTGATTTTTGATGGAGCCTAAGTACTCATTTCCACAGTGATGATGGCTGTGTAGAGACCAGAATGACTCTTCTCCCCCCTGTAAGAGGAGATGTGTCTCAAGACTGCAGAGGTTACTTCAGCACTGCAGTAGTAGTGCACTGGCTTATAGAGTTCCTTTGCTGCATCATTTCCCTGCAGTTCATTTACTTAAGAGTATAGATAGTAGTAACACTGCAGGAAGCCTCACAGACACTGTAGCAATGATTGGATGATTTGGGCCTCATTGTATTTAATCTTCATGCAGTACAGTGAAGCTGATTTCAATCATCTAGTGTACTTATCAAAGTACTTTCGTTAACCGTGCTCCTGGTGAATTCAGTGGGCACTTTATCAGTGACTTTACGGGGAACAGGGTTAGGCTGATACCGTATGTTATTGACGGTTCCCACACAACAAGTGCATTCTTGCAGGAATGTTTCAGATAGCTTCACCCCAAAAGCCCTTCTTGTTTTGCCTTGCTCATAGTTTATTTGCTTATTCTGTATGGTAATATTTATTTCTCTAATCCACTGAGCTAAGTTTACACTGCTTTCATTAATTCATTTTGTGATCAAAATTGGCCCATTCGGGTTGGTGGGATGATTCCGCTGCGTTGAGTAGAGATGCATCAGAGTAAGTTTGGCCCCCTGAATCTTATGTACTGGAAGAAATACTTACAGGTTGATCGTAAAGATAGATCTAAGGTGACAACAATCATCAGCTGGGAGGCCTCCTTCTTTTGCCAACATAATAAGCACCAACAGTAGCCTAATTAAATTCCTCAACTGGCAAGAGACTATACAAGCTTGACTTAGCCAGGCAAATCCTCTTAATTAAAACCCATTGCAACTTGAACAGAAAAGCATTCCTCCCTGAAAGTTTGCTGGAGAAGGCACATCTAAATAGCCACCTACGAATAGAGATGCCATTCAGTGAAAGGGATGCCACAATGCTGAGTACCGGCCGTTGCATACTTACTAAAGAAGGCAGGGTTTGCAGGGGAAATGTTTCAGGGGGAACCTGGCTATCAATTCTCTCCTAAAAACAAAGCTAGAACTCCCTTTATTTCCTGGCTTGTGTAAGAAATGTTTCCATGCTGCTTCTCATCACCTGCTCTCACACTGCTACTTCATTCTGCTTTGGGGCCTGGGTTCACATTATACTGCTGTAACTTGCATCAATTGTGTATACCAGAGGAGATTGACATAGCTATCCTGGGGTAGCTGCATGTAGTAGGTGACTGTTACAGTCCTTGAACACTAGGGCCTGTACAGACATTACACTTTTTCCAGTACAAGCGATCAGAAACTGGTCTGTACCCGTAACAGAGAAGTGCAGCGCACAAAAGTGATCTATGCTCATAACAGAACAGACGTTTGGCACATACAGACTGGGTTAAAAATGGCAGAACATGGTCTAAGATTTGCACCCCTGCAAAGGACGAATGTGTTTTCCGTTCACGACTGATCTAAACTACTCTGCTTACAGGAACCTGCATAACCCATATTGATTTCGCTTCAGGCCTTTTGAATGTCTGTACCTGGCCTAGGTGGTGGGGGAACAGATAATAAATAGCCTGTAGCTACCCCAGGATAGGCTGAGGACAGGCAACACATACATGGGGTATAACTTACACCGCTATGTGTGTATCTTGAATTTTTCTAGGGCAATTTTACGCCAAATTGGAGTGTTTTCCACTAGTTTAGAGCTATACATGTGTCTACTCCTCTTTATCTGAGTGTAAAGGCTGATGACTGCTATTGATGTGCTTTTGTTTTCAAGCCCTTAATCACTGAATAAAGGGAAGCAGACACTGGGGACTAGTAGAAAAGTGAAGGAGGAATGAGAAGGGAAGTTTGGATCAACTGCAGAATCTTAACTGATGAAAGGCATCTATTCTTCCAGAGTGATTATAATGGAAGTGACCTTTTAAGCCAGTGTAATACTGTTTTTACTCACCTATCACACATGCCTTTTCCTCAAAAATGAGTCCTCCAAAACTGGGGTGCATGTCTTAAGCAAGGAAGCTGATTTTTCTTCACTGGACTAGAAGCAGGGAGACACTGCTGCAAGATGGCTGCTGTGATTTTCCTCTTGCCAGAGCTACAGTGCTAACCTGCTCACAGCCACAGCCACTGTAGTCGGGATTTCCTGCAGTCTGCAATCAGCCATGACTGGAAAAGTCTTTTTTTTTTTTTTCATTCTGCGTTCTGAAAACAAGGTGCACGTCTTATTCGGGGGCATGTGGTACACAGGAAAATACAGAATTGTGGTAGATCAGCTCATGATCTTGCTAAGTATCTGGGCAATGCACCCAAAGAGTTGAGTCTACATGCACATCGTCTGCTTAGGACTGTTTGATTAGCTAACTCATGCACTCAGGGTTTGATCCGTGTTTCAAAGTCTGACAAGTGTTGGCGTTTTAATAGCTGAACCTTTTGTTGAGTTTTGAGTATTGCAGGTGCAGTCACCTGAACATCGTAGGTGCATTCCTCCAGGAGGTTTTCCTTTTCACTTGTTTTCATTCATCTCTGTTGTGCTTTGGCCGCAATGCCATTTACAAATGCAATTTCCAAAGACACTGCAAGTGGGGACAATTTAACAGTGCACAGAGAAGAATAATTCAGTACATCCAGGAGCTGTGCCCTGAATGCTCATTCTGGTGCCAAAATTCTCGCACCAAATAGCTGTAAGCTGTGAAAAAGCTGAGCGATGGAAAAGCATTTTGGGGATTAGCATGTGAATGAGGACACACTTTGTTTTCATATCTCTGTATTCTGTATCACTACAACAAGAGCCTCTAAACTGGAGCTGGGCTTATCCACAAGGTAGATTTATGAGTGCCCTACATACGTGTTTAACACTGTTGGCTCTTCTCATCACTCGAATGCAGTGGCCTGACCCATGCGCTGGCACCAGCATTAGCTTCCAGTGTCTCACTGTTCCACAGCTATTTAATGTCAGCGCTCTGTGAAGCAAAATGTGAGGTTTGGGCGAGAGAGACTGGGGCCTTGGGGTATCCCAGCAATATAAAATGAATAGCAACCACCATAAAGTTCTGCCAAAGGAGAGGCTGGGGAGAGAGAAGCAGAAGCCAATAATAAATTTAAGCCCTTTTATTTTTATGCCAGCTTTAATTTTTAAAAGATAATGAGGGAAAACACCCTAATGGTGAAAACCAAGGCAAGCATTATGATGTTACTGAATGTTAGGAGCCTTTCTCTTGGCTTTTTTAATATGCAAATTGAGATTAAAGTAAGAACCCAGTGGAAATGTGGCTATTGGCAAGTCCCTAAACTGAGGAGAGGAATTCAGGATGTGTCTAGAGAAAAAGAGCTGGAACCAAGCAGAGGAATGAAAGCAAGAAATGTTCTGGGTAGTAGACTAACTGTTCAGGAGATCTGGTGCTCTTTGGGGTTTTCAGGTACAAATAAACCTTCCTCTCTCCCCAGCTGAGGGCTGACTAGTTCTGCAGATTTGCCCACCCCATCGACTAAGGAGTCTTTATTTTACTTGCACCCTCTCTGCTCCACGGCTCTATTTCCAATGGTCTGGGTCTATGAAGCAGATTCAGTCTGCTATCCCTACATATACCTAGTTCCTTACCTTGGCAGTGGCCTTGAGAGGCTGATGACTGCGTACTGCTAGGGCAGGGCTGGCAGGGTGAACATCACTGCAGAGCTATCTCTGATGGTTTCCCTTCCCCTACATAGGTATTAGTGCCTGCAAAGCCCAGGGGCTGCCTAGCAGCTTGGATACTGCTAGAATAGGATTTCATCTATAACTTGCTAAACAGCACTTAGCTGATACACTTTGCTGAACAATTAAAAGTATAAGGCTGTGATGTAACTTAAGACATATTTAAAGCCTCGCAGATAATTGTTTAATTACCATTTATTTTTTGTGGTAGGTGCTGTACAAATACAGAACAAAAAGATCACCCTTGTTCTTGACAATTTAAAACCTAAGCATTACAATCTAATGGCAAAACAAAAGTTATTCACCAATGTAATGGAAATGTTGAAAGTACAATAGACAAAGAATCACTAGGAGGCAGGTCATCTAACCACCTTAAAGGCAGGTTAGATTTAAGAAAATGTAAGAATCAAATAAGTTCAAAGTAATTTTAATAAATTCTGTTTTTATTTTTATTTGCTTAATTTAACAGTTATTAACAGTTATATGATGTGTCTAAATCACTATAATTTGATGAGAAAAACATTTTTTCCCCAAAATGATTTGGTGAAAAAAGGCTTTTCTGGGAGGTTTCTCTCATGTATAAATTGCAAATGTTATCACAGTGGTTACAGATATTTTCTATTTATTGAAATAATATTCACAATCTTAACATCTGAGGGTAAATGGTGTTTTGTAGCCATTTGGAGGACACTTTATATTTAAATTTGAAAATCCCATATATAAAAAAATAATCACAAAAATGAAACATAAAACAAAAATGGGCATTGCAAACCCTCAACAGCAAAACAGTTTCAAAATGTAAACATTTCATTTTTCCACTAACAGATGGATTAGATTAACTAAATATTTAGATGCATACAAGCTTTCTTGAAGAATGACATTTAGCTAACAAGGGTGTGTCATGCAGTTTTGCTTCCTGCTGGCAAGCAGAATGCTGTATCTTTAAAGGATGAGGGGCAAAGCAAAATGCTTATTTGTTTTTTTTGCTTCTTGATGAAGTACAGAGACAGCCTCGAGGACTTTGCTTCTATTGGGAAGTCTAAAAAATCCTTACTGTTTTCACTGGTTCATCTGCAAAAGGAGCCATTCTATTGATGGGGGATTGACTGCTGCTGCTGTTTTAACCCATAGTGGGCATGTCTACATGTGCAATTATGGTGCTTGAATAAATTGTGGAGCTCATTCTTTTGGAGTTTATTGCTCCTGCGCATCCTGTTTGAATGTGTGCCTGGAAGCAGTTAACTCCTGAGTAATAATCTCCAGAGTTTATTCATGCACGGCACATGGAGCTGAGTTGGAGCAGCCCCGTCTGGCAGGGGTCTGGGGGGGTCAGCCTGCCAGTCTGGGGCTGCTTGCTCCAGCTCAGTGTATTGTGGCAGGGCTGACTGGGGCAGGAGGATGCTTCATTGTGAGGATAGCCATCAGGCAGCCTTTGCACTGAAACAACCTGGTGCCCCAGCCAGCCCCTCCAGCATCTACATGTCTGCTGCTGCAGAGTTTTAACTCCTCAGCAGGATAGTACTATATACTACTATATAGCAGGACATAGTACTATTCTGCTGTAGAGTAAATTAATCTATTCCACCCTAAGAGGAGTGCACGTGTAGATACCAAGACATTTACTGTGCAGCTAATTAGTTGACTGTGCAGTTAATGTCTCATGTAGACGTGGCCAATGTTGGGAAGCTGTATTGAGAACAGGTCTAATCAGTGATGGCCCAAAGGGAACCTTTCTCAAGTGCAGACAGAGCTGCAGGTGTATTTCATGAAGTCTTCTTATGACCTACAAAGACATGGCAGGTCTTGATTCCCTCTTTGGGCTATAGGGCCTTGCTTACAGCTCGGGTGTCAGCCTTGTGAGAGAGCCTCTAGAGATTTTGAAAAGCCAAAAGGAAGGAAACGAGGACCAGGAGGTTCTAATGCAATACACCACTGAGGCGAAACTGTAAGTGGCACAGCATTGCCTCTGAGGACAAATGGTGATGAACTTGGGGGGGAAAAAAGCTGTGTGGTATTTTCATGATTGTGATGCAAGCTTTCATGTGGCGTTTGTTATAGTGAGTGACATGCTCCAGAGTTAGACCAAAGGAAGATATTAGAGGTACCTAGATAAGGAGAGTTTCAGTACAGGATTCAATTTGATAGTACTGGAGAAAGTGAGTCCATCACCACAAATACGTAGTTCAGACTGAGAAGAGAGCCATCGAAGGGAGCAAACACATAGGGGCTTGTCTACCTGTGATAGTTTCCGTAACTAGCTAAGGTCCACTAGTGGTTTTGACTTGGTGTGTGGATGCTTCTTTTCTCCATGAGTTGAGGCCTCTCATTGCTTTCCCCTTTTTCTGTATCTGCCTTTGGAGGCTTCATAAATGATGCATTGCTGTGAAGATGCTGTTTTGAGTCACTTAAGTTCATAGGTAGAGGTCTACCCAACCTGAGGAATCAGGCAGCTGATTTTACAGGCAGATTGTGGGACTGATCATCATTTTTGCAGGCTTATTGTGGTACCCCCTACACCTCTAAGTGTGGAAGGGGCCTTGGTAGCCCTGCCCCCCATCACTCATTGGTGGAGAGGGCTGTCTCATAAAGCTCTGCCTCTTGCCACTGAGGGCTGGCCAAACTACACTGGCCAAACTACACTCTCCACTGATTGGTGGAGAGGGGTGGGGCCACACAACAGGCAGCCCTCTCACCCAATCAGTGGTGAGGGAGAAAGGTGGAAGCCATCCTGTCTGCTGGCAGCTCCCACCTCCCCCTCTCCCCCCAGTGGGTTGCAGGGCCAGGGAGACTATTCTTAGTTAGGTTTTTTTTTAGTAAGTTTCCCTCCCCCAGTTCCAGATTTCTTGGTTTTCACGATTTCTGCAAAACCATGATTTGAGTAGGTCCCTACTCATTGGCCACCAGTCCTTAGTGTGGAAGGACTTACAGATACCAAGGGTACTTGGGCTCTCTCACGAACACAGCAGGAAAATGGGGAAGCTGCCAGGCAGAGATCCAGTCAAAAAGTAGATGTCGATAGGTGTAAAGTGATGCACGTGGACAAAAGTAACTATATTATGTTGGGCTCAATATTGGCTGCGATCACACGGGAAGGACTCTGGGAATCAGTGCGGACAGTTCACTAAAAACATCAGCTCAGTGCTCAGCGGCCATCAAATAGGCAAACAAAATGTTAGGAATTATTTGGAAGGGAGTTGTAAGCAAAACAGAAAATATCATTATGCCCCTTTATAAATCCATGGTGCATCCATACTGTGCCCAGTTCTGGTCCCCTCACCTTAAAAAGGATATAGGAGACTTAAAGAAGGTACAGAGAAGGGCAGCAAGGAGGATTGGTGCTATGGAGGGGATTTCACATGAGGAGCGACTGAAGAGGCTGGGCCCATTCAGTTTAAAAAAGAGACATTGGGGGGGTGCTGACAAGCGTTCACAAAATACTGAATGTTGAAGAGAAAGTAAATAGGGATTTATTATTTATTCTCTCTCTCAACACAAGAACTAGGGGGTCATAAAGTGAAACTACTAGTAGTAAGTTTATAACTAATAGAGGTTTTTCACACAATGTGCAATTAAAGTGTGGAACATATTGCCACAAGATGTTGTGCAAGCTGACAGTTCAGCCAAATTCAGAAAGAAATTGGACAAATGCTTGGAGGAAAGAGGCATCAGTAGCTATTTAGCATGGGAAGTAGGTGTACTGGTTGTACACCTAACTCCCTAATCACAACTATGCTGGAGGCTGCAAGTGAGAGGGGAACAGTGGAAAAAACCCTGTTTGCTCTCCCTTTTAGCATCCACTCTCTGCCGCTGTGTACCACAAGATATTGGGCAAGATGGACCTATGGTCTTACACAGTAAATGGCAGTTCTTATGTTTTTGTAAATTGCATGGGAGTTTGGAGGCAATTCAAGCCTGTCACCTAAGGCAGGATACTCCTGTAAGATGCAGCCAACCCACCAACTGTGACAGCAGCTTTCTCCGATGAAATGCATCACTCTAACAAGGCAATGAACAGCGCATTTCTGTGGTATCTTGGAGCTCATGCCTCAAAACTTTGAAGGCATGTTCGTTACAACCTGCAGAATGATGTGGGAGCAACAGACATGTCATTTTTTCCCTTTATAGAAGGAGTTAAGAAGGCCAGCAGCCTCATTAATGGGATGTGAATTATTCAAGTGTCCTCTTGAGCTCTTCAGCCTTGTCATCTGGGGGTGTTTGTGTCTTATAGGAGGCTTACCATGAGTTAAAAAGGAATTGGGGACATGCTGGTTCTATATTATATCACCCTAACAGTTTACCAGGAAAAATTATAGGAATTTCTTCTAAAAGGTGCAAGGGTCTTTTTGGTGATTGTCTTTTATTGGATCAACTGTTGAGCTGGGAGAGATGTTAGGCATGCTTTGGCCTCAAAAGTTCAGTATGGGTATGAAGTTGAGAGAAATGAAGGGCCTCTGAGGTTACAAAATACATTCGTTTGATTTGATCCAAGAACATTATTTCCTTATTGTACCCAACTGTTCTAGCACACTTCAGTCATAACACTCAAATTGCTTTTCAAAGGAGGACAACTATCATTACTTCAGTTATTCAGGTGGGGGAATTGAGGCACAGAAGTCGAGTCAGTGACACTGCACTGGACCTAGCCCTGACCCTACAAAGATTTACCGACCCACTTCATTTCAAGTGCACAGGTCACCTCAAGGGAGTTCAGTAGGAATACACTTGCTTGCAGTTCACTTGCGTGGGATTCAGGCCCATACAGCGTCAGCACAGATACTGATCCACACAAACACATCCACTTGAAGAGTAAACCAGCAACTTGGGTATCACAAACAGTATGTGAAGAGAACAAAGAAGCATTTCAGGATATGGCTTCATAATTCACACTTAATTTGCCAGTCTTCAGTACTAAGCATCTGGCATCTCTTCCAGTCAATGGAGAGAATGAAAGAGGAGTGGGTGTTTTTGAAAGACTTTTGAAGATCTGCATCTCTGCCTGTGTATAACATTTTATGTGTTAACCCATTGAATCGCTTACAGTCCTGAATGGGCTGGAAAGGCAGAGTCGTCTTTGTGCTTAATACTATGAAATCATAGCAGAGAGCTGATAACCCATGCTAGTCCGAAGTCCAGCAGAAGGCAGGGTGTGGAGACTATGCCCTGAGAACCTAATTGGTTCACAGAGGCATGAGCTTTTGTAGGCAACAGCTGTATAATATCTACAATATATAATATCTAAAGGGAAGTTGTACTGTATAATATCACAAAAGTCATAGGAAAGTAGGGCTGGAAGGAACCTCATGAGGTCATCTAGTCCAGTCCCTTGCTCAAGGGGGCTGGATACTTAAGTATTTCATTCTCTACAGTGATTTGCCACAGTGACATCATTCTCCCTAATGTTCTCCTTAACCGTATACCAGTAAAACCAAAGATGTCTTGGGTGGAGGGGAAAAAACGTGAATGTGCAGATGTAGCTGATCTCTTTAAGCAAGTGAGCGAGTCACTCACTTCTTCTAGGGAAAAAAAACCCTCTCAATTTGTTAATGTTCAACTGTGGGACAAAGAACTGGGATGAGGAATGCAAAAACGCTGTAGCTGCCTGAAACTCGGCAGTGTGAAACTCCTTCCTTTATTATAAATAACATTGTTCTGAGACTTCAGTGGCACGTTAATTTATTTCTGATATAAATATGCAACAAAGAATGTGTGGGCTTGTCAACTTTGTGAACAGTCAACTTAAGTTTGGTCCTCGATGGAGGGATGGATGAGAAGTGCGTCAGGTGTTCGCCCTTCTGTAACTGGTTACTACAGCGATGCCGTGGAAAAAGCAAATGACTCGAGCGAAGTTCGAGCAGAACTTACCACTTATAGCAGAATAACTATACCACTATGGCTATTTTGGTTTAACTCCCCTATATGGATGCTATTCTGGAATAAGGACACCTATAAAGTCATTTTTAGGAAATTATGCCAGCATAGCTATAGGGGCATAATTATTTGACTCTGCCATCTGATTTCCCCATGTAGATAAGTACTAAGATCAAGTCTGACTGTAGCCTAATAAAGCGAGAGGAGATTCAGCATGAGCGCTAATCTGAACGCCACAGTCAGTAATGCAGAGGACACAGCTCCCTGTTAGCGCTTCTGAAGTCGTGCTCCACACTATCCCAGACGTGCCGGAGTAATCACTGCGCTCGTTACCCAGAGTGGAGCGTCATTTGAAACAATTTGTTGCAAATCAGTTCTCAGGCTGGTGTTCCAGTTAAACGAGCGCCTCATTTAAACTCCATGATAAATAAGGGGCTTCTACTGTGCTTATAGAGAGGAGGAGAAAACAGGCCAGTTCTCTCCAGAGGACGCAAGGGATATTTTGCCTTTGTAAAACATCTTATTCTATTAATCATGTTTTGTTTATTTATTGATCGTGCTTAGTGCAGTCGTGCCAAGGAGCTACCTGTGTACGAGCCCCATTTTGCTAGACAATGGTTGTATTCTCTTGCTCTAATGTTTCTAATTCTTTTGATCCTATTGTTTTGCAGTTGGTTTGTCCCTTCTGAAGAAATACATTTCCATACTTGAAGCAAGTAGCTTCATAATATGTTGTGCTAACCGTTTGGTTTCAGATCTGTGTGTTTTAGATAATGATTTTAGGGATGCCAAAGGTGGGGGGTTTATCATGTTGGCTCCACACTACTGCATTTTTGATAAGGAGTAGTAGGCAAAAGAAATATATATAAAAAGAAAAAAGGCTTCTGTATTCACCAAAATCAAATGAATCTCTGATTCAAACTGCAATATTGTCTGTCATGGGCTATCCAGTTTGCAGCACGTGTCCCACAGCACAAGTGCAGAGAGGCACCCTAATTGTCTTAGCCCGAGAAAGGAAGGTAGAATTAGTAATTTTGAATCCCAGTTCTTCTGCAGCTTATGGCAAGTCACTTAACTTCCATGCCTCATTTTCCCCCCTGACTGACAGGCATAAATGTGAAGATTAGATTACTAGATAGGTCTTTAAGCAAATTCTGGCTGCAAGACTTCATGTCAGGGCAAAAAAACCCACCTATGTAGGTCTTGGATATATATGTAGTTCTGACATAAGAAAGGTTAGTTTTGGAAGAGGAATTGCTTCTTACTATTTGTTTTTGCAGTGTCTAGTAGAATGGGACTCATCTTGTAGCGAGCCTGGAAGCAACACCATGATACAAATATAAACAGTTCTGAAGGTAGAGATGTCCATTTGCACAAGGGTTAATTTGGTCTTCCAAATGTTACAGCTATCTTATGCCTGTCAGACAGCACAACTGATCGATCTGGTTATTTAGGAATGTTATATTAACATTATGGGTTCCTTAATAGTAAGGACACACAATTTCATAGCACTTTGCATCCTCAAAGCACACAGCAAACATTAAGTAATGTGCGCTTTCTGCTTCTGCCTGCATACTGCAATCCAGGGAGCTAGTTTACATGACTCTGATAATGCTGACACTAAAATGTTAGTTTCCTATTAAGAGCAGCTGAAACATAACAGGAGCTTGTTTTATTTATATTGTGGATGATACAGAACAGATGTTCAGTATTATTGTATACAGATGCTTTTATGCTACTGTGTTGGTTTAGTTTTGAACGTGTCAGCATTTTTATATCAAAAAGGCCTTTCGTAGAAGCACGGCGGTCAGGTATTTTTAGTGTTTATTAAAATGTGTGCATCAGGGATAAACAGCTTAGCTAGAATAAATAGCATCTCTTTTCAAAGGGATACTGAGAACGAAGCAAGCATGAATTTAGTTAGCATGATTTTATACTATCACCTTGGAATTTTTTTTTTTCAAACCCTGCAGTTAATCTAATCACATTTAAGTTTATGATCCACACGTTGACTTATTATATCTCAAAGCTACTAAAGGCTGATCTTTAGGTAACCAGTAGCAGATGATATCAGGTGGGATTAACCAGACACGCAAAGGCAGGGGGGGTTACGTTTTGCTCTGAAAGTACGCTCATGTAAAGACTATCCTGAACTGGCCTGCGTGAATAATTGACTTTTTAGTGTAGCTGCTGAACTACAATATATGTGTGTTTGTGTGTATAATATCTATCTACCTAATCAGCTTGGATGGATTGGATCTCATTTTTTTTTTCAGTTGAAAAGTGTTACTTAGCTTGCCACAAAACATTCTGTTGGACCCGAAACAACATGTTTTGTGTCAGGTGTTTGTAAGACCATCAGGGGAGATGAAGGGCTTGATTCACAATGCTGGTGGATGGGTAGGTGCTGTCATTACACTGTGCCCCGTGGCTCAAGTCCTGAGTCTCGCGCATCCGGGGACAGTTTCAGAGTCTTTCTCCATTTGCTGGATTTGAACCCGTACCTTCCCCAACCCCCCTCCAGGGAAATGCTTTATATACCAGGCCATTGGGTATTCTGAGGTAGGTCTCAACTCTCTTGCTGGGACTGTTGCACTTTGTATAAACAGTCACTGGAGGGGGACCAAAAAGTTAGGTTCCCCACTGTTAGGTGAGCATTTTAGCCACCAAGTTAGTGAATCAGTCCCTCTTCTCCAGTAACTAACTATATTTAGGTTGGTTCTACTTTGTGGAACATCCGTAGTAGGAGGACGGTGGGAGATTGATCAGGGTATAGAGTATTCTGGTGATGGGAACAGTCACCTGATAGGTGGGAAACTGAGGCTCAAAATCCTGTGCCAGGAAATATTTTGTTATTTCTATGAAGCATCAAAAGGGGAGTTTGAGAGCTCCTTGCCTGAAATACTTTATAGTACAGCATTGTCCTTAGAGAAGTAGATGTAAAGCCTCAGACAGGAGAGAGTTTAACTGGCGTTTCCAACATCCTGGGTACAGTGCTCTCATCCCTGGGTGGATTACATTGGCAGCATCAGCTCCACCCCCTCTGACACTTCTGTGGATCTGGCCCTGAACACTTTTTCTGGATGAAACTAGCTGGCAAATGAAACCTGAATTTGGAAATAATTTGGTGATGACAAGAACTCCGTTTTCCTGCAAATTTACTGGTGACCAAAAGACCCCAATAACTTGAATCCTTAGCGTCTTGGAATGTAGCATCAAGATAGCATGGAAGTATTTCTTGTGCACCTGACTTTACACAAGAAATGCACACATCACCATCATCCCATCTCATCCAGAGGAGAGTACCAACTAGAACAGGGATCTTACTTTTTTTCATCAGAGGATTACCTTTTTATATAACTGATTACACTAACTGTTCAAATGACACGAAGAAAAGTTTTCTTGGATTACAAATAATGTTTCCACATTCCTCTGAAAATAAGAAAACTGGGGCTGTTAACCATTACAGACTTGTGCTCTATATCCCCCAGAATTTGCTTGAAGTTTTAGACTACATTTCTGAAAGTAAGTGCAACGAGCAGCATGACAATGGTACTTCTGCTAAGCATCGAGCATCTTCAGTTAAATGGTATTTTTTTTCTAGTGTGCTAGTATATACGAACTTCATTCATGAATCGAAGCACGAAGACAGTCTAGTGATATGGCTTGCAAATTGCTCACAGCATGAAGGGAGATGGGACCGCATATAGCAGACAACACAGGGATTGTTTCTGGCTCCACCAGCTCTAGGAGTTATGAAGGCAGTGGATCAGGAAGGGAAAGAAAGTGCAGACTGAGGCATGAACAGCCCCTCAGGTTTATGGACTTTGCTAGACAGCTCCCAGTGGTGAGAAGGGTTGTGGACCAGGCCTATATTGAGGCCAAGATGTCAGTGAGACACCTACTGCACGTGGCATGGATGGACCAGAAAAACCGAACAGAGAGTTAATGTCCATGCGCATTGGCAGATTGAGGTAGGAAGTGATCCAGGGACACGGCTTGATGATCACACCGGCCTAACAGACTGATTTCCATAACTCATGAAGACCTGAATCAACACGCAGTGGAGCAGACCAAGCCCAGGCCCCGTTTTTGGAAGAGCAGTCATGGGTCAGTGGGGGAAGCCTAGGGGCTATCAGATGGATGTGGTCCCAGAAGGACTGTGTGTACGTATCTGAGGCAGAGCACGCCTTGGGGCTCCATGATGGCAGCTAACGATCGTGAAATATTGGGGGCATTATTATCATTGCTTTTACACTGCCCAAGGCAAATAAGAACCTTTTCAAGGAACGTTTGTCAGGTCCCAGGCTTTTCACATGCTCCATTTCACCTTAGAGCAGCATCTCCTCTCCATGAAACAGAAAATGCCCTGTTCTCTTCAGAACTTAGGTTTCTTATTCCAGAAGAAAAGGCAAATTGTACCAGGGCTTCAGGACCCCGTGTGAACATGCAGAATTTCCTCAGGGGCTCTCATTATCCCCAACACTATGAGATTCAAAATACTGAGGGCCTGACTTCTGTCAGTGTGAGATCAAAATCAAGCCTTGGAAGTGTGTCTGGAAAATGATAAAGTGATCACTAGAGGGAGATGTGGGAGTCTTGGAGGCAAGGATCCTGCTGCCTCTAGCTGCCTCAGGAGGGCATTAAAGGCTAAGCCGTCTGTTGGATTATTTGCAAGTATAGGCCTGTTTTAATCCACCTGCTTCTGTACGTGAACAGAACAACAGCTGTGGACCCGGTAGACTTGGGGTGTCAAACATGTAGCTCACAGGCTATATTCAGCTTGTTGAACCATCCCATTAGGCTCACCGGTACCCCAGCAGGCTACTGAAAGATGGGGGACAGGGCTAGGGGGGCATGGCTTGCTGCTGAATTCAGGGTCCCTGAGCCCTAATGGGCATGGCCATCAGCAGCCATGCAAATACAGCCATTGCTTGCCCTGCCAGCACCCAAACGTGGACCTGTGCTGCTGCTCGAATGTTGTCCCCCTGTCGCTGCCACTGGGTGCCCCGCAGCTACCCTTGGCCCCACAAATCCAGCTCGGGAAGAGCCCCCACATTTTAGATCTGGCCAAGAGCCCAGGGCAAGATTAACATCTCTGCAGGAGACAAAATTCTGTTTAAAGAGTCACTCACCAGAAGCTAACCTTCATAACAACAAAGCCACTATGATAAAGACATCCTAAACTTCACTTAGCTGGTCCCTGGAGAAACTCTTGATGTGGATAGCAGTCACAGGTGACAAGGCCATAATTCCCCAATTCTCTCTTGTAGCCATAAGTTTTCATTGGTACAGAGTACACATTGTATCAGTAAATGACTATCAGATTTTTAATGATTTGCAGAAAAAAATTGAAATGTTTGATGGCGATTTTGCATTTCTTGATTCTCTTAATAAGGGAAATAGCTGAGCCAAAGATACTTATATATTGATTATGGATATATATATAATTACCCAAATCTATGTTGTATTCTCGTAGAACTGAACCATTACCAACCAAACACCAACAGTTATATGATAAAATAAGCAAGAAAACAGAAACATCCAAATGAAGCTAAAGGGTTGTCTACTCACTAGGGGTTCAAAATATACATTTTCCACTCATGTCAATGAAAATAGGACTGGACTCAGCGAAACTCTGACACGGTCTTGTTTAACCTCTCAAGATATTTTGTATGTATGAATCTATCACGGTCGTGTTGGTTGTTTAATCTTGCACATGCCACACAGTAGCTAATGTCATAAATTTGCGTTTATTTATTCATGGTGTGTTAATCTGCCTGTATCAAGTGCTTATTCTGAGAGCTCATTTAATAACATAGGGTCTCGTTACAGGCCACAAAGAGATACTCAGTGAAAATATTTTTGAACATTTTGGCAGTAAATGCCCATATTCAATCATATCCATAAAAGTGTCCAGTTGCTGCTGCTTTCCATACTCGTTATTAAGCAACTCTGCTTCAAATGCATGAAGTTTGGGTTCACTTTGGGTGAGCATCCTTAATATTCACCAAGCCTGGCTAAAGCTCTTTCCTAAATATTCTTGAATCTGATTTATCTTGTACACAATAAACTATTGCCAGGATGTTGAGTGTAAAATTGCAAAAAGGGAGGAACTTTTCTAATGTGTTGCACTGTTTATGCTGGATTTAGGACTGGAAAAAATGTTCCAATTGAACAATTCATTTGTCAAAACTGCAGTTTTGAGTGGTTCAGAATTTACCGTGAACTCTGACTTTGGCAAACAGCTTGAGTCAAGAAAAAGAAACGAAAATGCATTTCAAAAAGTCGAAATGTTCTGAAACTGGACTTTTCCTAAAACAATGGCTTGTTTGGTTAGATTTGCTTTTAAAAACAGAGAAACACATATAAGAGAGATGCTTTTGTTTCGTATTCATGTTTTAGTTAAATTTAATTAAAAAAACTAAATTGCAAAATGCTTTATTTTGGATTGATTGACATACTTCATTCAATCTGGTTTTTTTTTCAGTTTGCCAAGCAAACCTAAATATTTCATTTGGCTCAAACCAAAACAATTTTCCTCTCTGGTTTTATATCTCAGCCATTAAATCAGTTGCTTTTTCAGACTTAGAGCACCCCTTGTTACACTTGAGGCACCTCTTGGAAAATGCCAGCTCTTAGCTCTTTGCTTCATTTTTGAAGACCGAAAAATACGAGAGAAATTCTTCCTTTAGTGTGCCTTTATGAGAAGGGAAGACCACTACTAGGCCCTGATGCAGTGGCCACACTGAAGTTAGGAAATCAAGGAAAGGGGGATATGAGTAGAGGTTGGGGGAGTTGATCTACTCTACTTACAGCAGTGTTTCTCAACCTTTTTATACTAGAAACACCCCTTGGAAAATGCCACCTCTTCATTTTCAGTCTTTTTTTTTGAGCACAGAAAAATAATAGAGCAATTCTTCTGTTGCAAAGAACTAAGAAAAACGACAACACATTATGTTTTTGACACAATGGATTCCTATTTGAAATCTATGGGTTTATCTTGGGAATCATGTGTACACCTAATGGTGTTAATGCTTAGTGGTACCACACGACACCTGTACAAGGATCTTGGGGCACCCCAAGGTGCCAAGGCATCATCACTGCACTAAACCAAAAAATGAGTTCTTCACACAGCCGAGGTTTATCGCATGTCACCTACCCTGTTCTCACTTAATACCAGGGACCATTCCTTGTGGCTTGAACTGAACAGGTTCATGGCATGTATGTGACCTTTAAGCTCTGCTAGGGAACAACCTGTTATAGTCAGTAATTCTCCCTCGCTCCCAGCAATGGGCTTGTGGTTGCCCCATGGTCCAGGTAAGGTGCAAGAAACAAGGCCTGTGAAGTGAGTAATAGCTTTTATTAGACCAACCTTAGGATTTTTCCAATGAAAGATAGCAGCCTGCCCTACAAATGTTGCTACTCACTTTAAGGGCAGCAAATAGGGTGGTAAAATTTGGTCTTAAATCCTTTAGTGGTGGAGTGTAAAATGTCAGTTCCACTGAAGTCAGCAGTAAAAGTGCCGGTGAGCACACTGGGATCGTGAGCTCACCCAGTGGGCAGTAACTTCACTCTGGGAGCAAGTCCAACAGGACTCATGGTTCTCAGCAGGACATCTCAAGGAGTCAGGTTCATTGTGAGAATTTGTTGTTCGGTGTGATATAATGGACACACGAGATGCACTAGTTCAGCATAGGGCATTTCCCAACTGGCAAAGCTTGGCTTTTGACTGCCTTGGTTAGGTTGGTTTAATTGCCTAGTTGTGCTTAAATAAGATGCTTTACTCATTCTGTTTCATTTGAACAAAAACGAGAACCCAATGAAGGAAAATGTGCTTGTTTTTAGGAGCTCTTAGTTTTTAGCAAGTCTGAAGTTTTCCCTTTTAAAGCCACACATTTTACCCCCAAAATCATTTGTATGCATCCTGGTTCTGTTCTGGGGTGTTCCCTGGCTTTGGGAACATTACAGCTTTGTTAGAGGAAGCATCAGGACTGGGTTTGTACCCCTGTGAGCATCAGGGAAAGCATGTGGTAGTTAAATTGTGCACTCCTTAGAGACCTGTACAGCATGCGAGAGGCAGGCCTGTGTGCCAGTTGCACCACTAGCAGGTGTATCTCATAAAGGACTCCCAAATCATACTGCTGAGGTCACTCACTAGCTGTTGCTAAACGGTGTCACTTTCAGTCTGTGTGATTTACACTGAATATTAAAAAAGGTCCTGATTCTGCAGAGTTCATTGAGCCAAGAATCTCATTGCCGTCAATTCTCAGGGAGGCAGCCTGAGACGGCTCTTGCTTTTCCATGGCCCACGGTTAGTTCTGTTGCTTTGCAACAGCCAAACCCTGCTTTATTGTACAGTGTTCATGTGCATTTGAACCCAATGTAGGGAAAGAAAATCCTCAGAAAACAAAGGAAAATGCAGTGCCATTCACTCTGTGGCTCTCCCAAGCTCTTCTGTGTCTCCTTGATGAGTGTGAGACACTTGCTGTAGTAAGCTAACCTTCAGGTAATTAGAAATCCTGGTTAATTTACTGCAGCTTCCAATAATTAATTTCTTGAGGGAGGAGGGAAACCAGTTTAAATCAACTTTTCTTCCCCCCCCACTCCCCACAGCCTCCCAGATAAATTCAAACAAATATCAGCTCCCTCACTGCCCCCTTCTCCTTTACTCCTTTTCTTTTAATGCACTCTCAGAACTAATTGAATTTGAAACAGTGATTATTTTCCAGAGATAAGGATCGCATGCAGTTGGCTCAGATGAGTTTATTCCACTTCATCAGCATTTTTCCCCATCTCTCTCTTTCTGCTTCCCCCTTGCATTTTTGGGGGGAAGGAAATAAAAGACTCTCTGGATTTTTCTTTCTCCCCACCCAGCAGCATTGATTTGTTGTCGTATTTGAACACAAGAGTGAGTTCACTATGCGGGTATATAAGTGCAATATAAATAAGATGGCACAGTCTGCTGAGCCAAGGGGCAGCTCTTCCTAGGAGCCCATCCCGGCCGGACCCACGCTGGGAAGCGCAGGGGCGGTCGGGGCTGGAGCGCACACGCCCGGCAGGTGGGCAGGGCAGGGCAGGGCCGGGCCGGCCGCCAGGGACCACAGCGCGGCCGGAGGAAGATGCCCGGCCGGGGGCCAGGGCGAGGCGATGGGGGTGATCCATCACAGCCCGCGGAGGATGACAAGATGCTGGCTGCCTCCGGCTTGATTTCCTGAAGCAAGGAGCGGCGGAAGCAGGCTGGGGAGGGGGAGGGTGGATCTCCCTGGCAAGGGGGGGATCTCTCTCCGTCTCCATCTCTGTGCATGTGTGTGTGTGGCTCCATCCTGCCACCACGATGTCAGTGATGATTTCAGCTCACCAGAAGGTGACCACCACCTCCTCCTCCTTCTCCTCCGCCTCCACGGCGCTCAGTAAGCTGGTAGGTGCCCGGCGGGTCCCGGGGGAGGGGGAAACTTCGCGGGCCGTGCGAGCGGCGCTGCCCGGGAGAAGTTTGCGGGGGCTGCGGCCGCTGCCTGGCCCCGAGCACCGCCCTGCTCCCGGCCCCGGCCCCGGCCCCGGCCCGCGGCTGCAACACGTGTGTCTGCTCCGAGCCGGCCGCCCCGGGGTGCCCAGCTCTGCGGGGAGAGGCTCGAGGTGCGCCCCTGACGACTTGCCCCTCCTTCGTGACTCCCAGCACAGCCTTTTGGTTTCTTTTAGGGGCTCAGGATGCACCCCTTGAACTGCTTTTCCATGTAGGATTTGGAAAGGGAGCAAGGTGCAGCTTGCTTTCTGCATCCCTATCCTGCCCCGGCCAAGTGGCTACCGACAGAGGCGGCCCGTCCTCCCGCCTTTGTCGTAATACCCTCGCTCCTACCAACCGCACGCTTCGGAGAGTCGAAGAAGACAGTCGGGGTATTTAATCATAAGTCATGGCAGAGGCAGCAGCAAATTAAGAGCTGCGGGCGAGAGAGAAATAATGCTTTCTGGTTAGGTTTGGAAATAGATGGTTTAGGCGGTATTACTACTATTATTTATAGTCTGGGAGTAGCGACAAGCTCCAGGCTGGGAGCCGGGCCCCGTTGCACCGGGCTCGCGTAGCGGGAGAGTCGCAGCCCTGAAGAGTTCACCCTTCAGGTTGGTGACAAGATGCAACAGGTGCCTGAAGCAGGCAAATGAGCAGGGGATGGAAGGAGGGAGGATGACTGAACAAGGAGGGGGCTGAGCGTGTTCCTAGCAGACTGCCGGCGCGTACAGTGCAGCTGCCTACCTGTTACAGACACACCATGTTCCTCAGCAGCAAGGCAGAGCTGAGGTTTTTTTGTAAGGAGGGGTGCGGGGAATCTGGCTCTGGATTTATGAGGGGGGTTGTACAAGTAATGAGGTAGAGAGCTGCAAGAAGGTACTTCTGTGGAGCAGGAACTGCAGAGAAGAAAACCAATAGTATCTAGGCTGTGTGAAGAGGCAGGAAAAAAAAGTCTCCTGTTTCATAGATGGAAGGAGGGGAGCAGCAAGGAGGACTTGTGTAATCTGGAGCAAGTGAGGAGGAAGGCAGGCGTCATAGCTGAAGGGATGCAAAAGTCAATTGGTTATACTTCCAACCTTGCGCAAGCTTCCCTTGAATGGTGTGGCCTGATGGCAGAGTAATGGACACTATCGTGTGCAAGTGCATGCTTTTAATTATAACATGTAAGATCCTAAGTTGTGAGCAAAACGTCCATTGTGCATGTGTAAACCAGACATTTCCCTGCCTGATGCAGCTGCATGCTGATCACTGCTTGGCACACTTGCATTGGGTTTTTGTGCATACAAGTGAGTTGTGTGTAAGTATATATGTACAATTTTATATGCTTGAGATTCGTAAGAAATCACAGTACCTACACCTAGACCCTGTGGGTGAGAAGCTCGGTCGTTATGTGCTGAAAATCACCTCGTGCTTTTCTGTATTATCTTGTAACAGAGTATTGACGTGGGGCATGATAATGTCCTAATTTTTTTAATTGCAATTTAGGATTGCCACTAAAGGCATGCTCAAAGAACCTTGGTGAGAAAATCTGACTTGAAGTCCTACCTATGCCTTTTATTGTAAACTATCCCTAGAACTGCAGTACACTGGATAAAACTCCAAATGCTTGTGTGGGCTTGAACACACAATTTGCCAACCTAGAGACAAGAGTGCTGCCAACTGCACCATGCTGACATTTTCAGAGCGAGGAAAATCAATAACTGAAAAACAAATTGATAACATTTTGGAGATTAAAAGTTTGCATTAATATTTAATATTGGGCTTTTCTAGCAAAACATATGTTAATCTAGTGCACTCGGCTCGTGACAACTGAGTATATTACTGGGATCATTTGTAAGCTTTTCAAGTGTAACTTTTCAGCGCTTTGTGCCTTAGGTGATCATTATTGCTTGGGCAAAGGGGTATAATGTTACCTCATCAGTTTAGTTGTATTTTTATTATTTATTTATTTATTTTTTTGTTTTTGCAGAGTGTAAGTCATATTGAGTACCACATGCTGGGTGATGCTGTGAGAGGACTCCATACTTTTTAAAATAATAGTTCTCTTTATTAAGAGGACTATTTACTATGATGTTTCAACTTCAAGTAGTCTTCACGTCATGTACACACCAACTGCCCGCCTGGCACCACCACTACATTCTGCCTTCTTGCAACCTGTGCTCTTCCTTCTGCATGCCAGGCAGGTTGCTATACAAATGATTCAACAAGGTGCCAGTCAGTGGAGAAGTAATATTAAACCCTTAATCTTGTTTCTTAGATGAAAATTAATTCATTTAGATTGTGCACACATCTGTCTGACCTCTATATTCATCTATACAATCTTCTTGGCTTTGATAGTCTCGCTAATTATCTCCCTGTCTATTCTTTCCTCCATCCTGAAAGTTGTTGAAAAGGTGGTGAGCTAATTTTAATGTACTTTGGCTCTGCAGATATTCTTAGTCCATATTAATCTGATTTCTGGCAACGAGCTTGAACTAATGTTTAGGTGCTTTTTTCCATTAATGCCTGTGTCCTGAATGGAGGAAGGTCCGGGATCCATGCGTTTCATGCGTCACTGCCCTTCAAGTTCTGACAACTTGTGCGGACCCAGCCAAGGTTGTGGGACTCGGATGTGACTAGGGAGTGGGGACTAGATCCAGTTAAGGACATGGTTGCCTCAAGTGGAGTTCCCAGGGAATTTATGTGCCTGTGCTAAAAGCTGCAGTCCTGAAACCTTTGCTCAGCTGCCACCTAATCCACATTCCATAGACATCTTCATGGGGAGGTTTAAAATTTATTTTAAGTCTTCTAAAGTGTTTAGAGTTGCAGCCCTTTGCATGTCCAGGCTGAGAAGCTGAATGCCTAAATTTCATTGGGATCTGAGACATAATTGGGAGGAATGCATTGGATCCTAGAGGGACCTGATTTGGCAGGTGTTCGTTCCCAGAGCCTGCCATACACACACGCACAGGATAGTCCTTTCCAAAAAAGCTCCTGTTCTTTATTTATTTTAAAAAGGCAGTGGCAATGCTCTTCCCTTTTATATGGCAGCACAGTGGTTCCAGCACTTCCCTAGGAAGTGTGAGGCCCAGGGTCAGCCTGAAGGCCTTGAAATATCCCTCACCTCCCAAGAGAGCTGTGCATGAATGTATGCTAGGGGTGCGTCCTACCCTTCCAGCTGAGGTTATGCCACCATGTGGCAAATTGTTCCAGATCCTTTTGGTCTTGGAGAGAGAGAGAGAGACTGGGGCTCTGCACCCAGGTGGTTAGAGCATTTATCTGAAGTGAGAGGGGTGATGGGCAGGGTTGCAGGCCATCCTTCAGGGACTTGTTATATATTTTGCATTAGATAGTTACTGAATATAGCCCCAAGTCCTCAAAACTGACATTGCCTAGCTAGGTTCAGAGCATTTTTGAATAGCTTATATGACTAATAGAACCCAGCGATAGGCTCACTTTATCAGATCAGAAGCTAAACACATATAAATATCCCTTAGGCCAGGGAAATACTCAGTTTACCTTGCTATTTTTGCAATAATGAAAATACTTGGAAGAACTCAGCTCTTCAGCTTGGAAGAACTTTTATATAGGAGAATGATGAATGCAGGAAAAATGCGTGGAAAAGCAATTTACTTTTTTCAGTAGCTCTCTGCAATCCTATTTTTGCCTATATCCAAACCACTTATTTAAAACGCATTCTCTCTCCACCTGATCTTGCTGAGAATTCTTAATCACACTCTTGTGACTTTAGCCTGCTGCTAAAGAAATTGAGGCAAAATCACCAAGTCAGCACTTTCAAATGCAGCAAACTGCTTTTCTTCCATACCCCTCAAAGCCCATTTTAGTGGAGACTATTTTTGCCCCTACTTTACAGATGGGGAAACTGAGGCACAGAACATGAAATGGTTGGCCCAAGGTTGCACAGAAGATCAACTGCCGAGGAAGGAGTAAAACCCACACTCTCTGTCTCCACGCTTTTCCATATTGGTGTGATGTCTCATGAAATGGGGCTGGAGCCCCTAGGTACTTCTGCAGTATAAATCATAGCTTTGTGAAAAAAGGCAGGGAAAACTATGAAGAAAATGTGGCTTGAGAGAAGGGGGGAACCCTCCATTTTCGAACTGTAATTGTTTTATGGTGTTGTGAAAATATTACATGACCACAGTGTCATATAGCTGAATAATGTTTTAAAAGTTAATTGCAGCGGGTGCTATCAAAGGAGTACTGGATCCTCAACCACCTTCTCATTAATGCCAGGTTATAACATTGTACCAGATACTGAATTCTAGTAGCGTGCTTCGTAAGTTCAGTGGCACAGAAAATGGTATTCTTAATAACCGGGAAATGTTCTCCTAGCTTTTCATGGGTATCTATATTATTATTATTACTTTTGAGACGTGCCTACAAGCCTCAGTCACAGGTTGGGGCCCTGCTATTCTGGTCTGATGACCTGCGTTCCCCCCCATGCCTCTTTGGCAGTATGGTACCAATTGAGCACAAAATTGAGGACTGGTTGAAACCACTTCTGAAGATTTGCCTCAGGCTATAGTTTATTTTAAAAACAAAATGTTTGACTATTCAGGCTCTTAATCCAAGAAATGCTTTCAATGGGGGCGCCCTTGGGACATTCTGCTGGTTTCAGTGGGATGGAGCTTGATGGCAAATGTCTGCCCAAATGAGGACTGAGGCCAAGTTTTGTCTTTATTTACCTACCAGGAGTCAAGTCATTTGTAAGCTATTGTTCCTCGAGTTCTTAGTTACCTCTGAAACTCTCGGACCAAACGAGGAGCTAAGATGGACGCACTGCTCTAGGAAGTTATGCATTGTTGTAGGAAAAAAATAGAACCTTGTTTCTGAGTTTCTTGGCAGATTAAAGCCATTGTACTTGCAACATATTTGGACTGTATGTGGCGGCTCTACATAATGTCTAAGTTACCACTTGTCTTCTGTTATTGACCGTTTATTTTCTTTAAGTGCTTCATTTCCCCTTGAAAATGCAGTACAGCCACAATCCTTTAGTGCTCAGTATCACTCACTGGGAAAAGGTTCAGAATGGGTTGGTTAAAATTCAGATCCACTTCAGAGTGAGTATTGCTTTTGAATAGGCCTGTTGTGACTAAGACAAGATCTGTACCATTGTCTAAAATTGATAACAGGCTATCTAAAAATAAATAAATAAATACAATCACAAGGCTATACTGTCCGCACCTTCAGAACAGCATCTAGGAGTGAAAAGGAATAGCCTCAGTAAGTCTCCATCTCCAATTTCCACAATATGGATGGAACAGTCTATTGAACTAGACTTTCAAAAGGTTGTGACTAGCTGAGTGCATGTAACTTCACCCATGCACAGCCAATAAGTGCTAGATTTTTTTGCATAAAAAGCTGTGCGGGCAGGCAATAATTTATAAGCAGTTTGTGGGCACAACTAGACATGAAGCTGTTGGCTTTACTGGAAAACCAGATCTCTTAAGCCAACTCTTACATGCACCTTTTAAAAAAAGCAATGCCCCCCACCACTTTCATCCCTCAAAACCAGCAAATTTTATTATGAATTAACCAACAGGCGCAATGTCCATCTAGATGGATTTTCTTCTAATTTTGTAGCTCTGGGTCCCAGCTAATATGAATAGAAGCGCTGCAAATTGTAACAAAAGATTTTTAAATTTTTTTTAATTTAATTTTTTTTCCCCCCTAAGCTTGAAATCTCTGTAAGCGCCCATTTTTTATGAGCTGCTTTGGCCTGTGCCTCAACCTCATCTCCCCCCTGGCCTTGGTTTTTTAGCTTCTCTAGCCCACCGAAGCCCAAGACCAGGGTGAGTCTTTGGAGCAAATGTTACTGAGTAAGAGAGGTGGATTCTGGGAATTCCTTACCCTTCAGGACGGCTCACTGGAGGTTATAGGGATTGCCTGGAGATGGCTATGTGAAATTATTCTTGCATCATTAAGCTTAAAACAGATTGGGTAAAAATAGGGAGAATGTGGAATTAAAACACAAGGAAAGGTTTGCTTAACTTGTATAGAATTACACTTATAAATTAAACTATATGAGGCATTCTCAGCTAGGCTGCCCAGGCCAAAAAAGAGAGAATGATTACTTATCCTGAAAGCAATCCACTAGCTGCTCCTTCTCCTCAGCTTGTTGGCACTGATTGCTGTCTAGAGGCCAACAACACTTTGTCCTGTAAAGACACCTTTTTTCCCTTCATAAGCCTACTCCTTCTCTCCCTGCAGCCCCCAGATCTAGTGGATCTGTTCCCACTTTCTAAACTAATTCTCGCGCGTGCACACTCTTGCACACATGCGCACACACACTCTGCTTTGAGGTCGGTTGGTCATTGAAGATTCAGTCCTTTATGGACAGGGTGACTAGATCCCAGTTTGGCTGGGTCAGTCCCAGATTCTGTAGGCTAGTCCTGGCTCTGGTAGAAGTCCCTCGGCTACCGGGAAATGAACATTAAGTGAAAAAGCTTAGAGCTTTTTTCTTGCTCTCTCTCTTTTCTTTTCTTTTTTATAAGAGAAGCTCCTTAAATCATCCTTTGTGATGTGGGGTTGAAGGAGCTGATCTGCTCTAGACAATTTGCTTCTTTATATGTAAGAAAGACCAACAGCTGACAGGGAGGTGGGGGACACTTCCTTATAGGCTTAAGATGCAACATGGCATGAAGGGCACTAAGCAAAAAATCCTTCTATTTCCCAGCCTTTTTGCCTTTTCTAGCCTTACACTAAATATCTGTAGGCGAACGAACTCCCGTTGCTAAGAAGAAAAGACCAAACAGCAGGGCATTTCCCATTCACTCGGCAATCAAATCACTACTGATTAATATGGGATCAGCTCCAGGTTCGGAATTCTTCTACTCCTTGGTTAAGAAACGTTTACTGTCTGCCATCTGGCAAAAAGGAAGTGTGGGGGACGGAGTTGGCAAACACATTAGGAGATGAAGGGTCAGTTTTGTGCTCTGGAATTGTAACAGGAAAGTCTGCGGAGAGAGACAGGCAAGGCTAATGGAGAGAAAACCCGCTCTACCCACAGGTGAGAACGCGAGGCGTTGGAGTGGAAGGACACACTGATTTGTTTCTCAGAAGTCATTCGCTGTTCTGGGTATGAATGGCTGGTGCGTCCTGTGGGCTCCCCACCCAGATTCAGAAGCTGCCGACAGTGGCGGCTCTGGCGGGGGGAGGCACCGACCCTACCAACAGCATCAGTGTCAGCTGTTGGGCGGGCACTATGCACCCCCTACCAGTTGCCTATGGTTCTCAGTATCAACGTTTCACTTAAGTCAATGTATGCTTTTGTAGCTGGGTTTAAGCTTGCATGTGAATTATTAATAGAAAAACAGCAGGCAGAGTTGTGTCTGAGATATAATTAGTAGTACTGCCTCTAAGCAAAAGTATAGTAGCTTCTGCTTGAAAGCAGGACTCACTTATTTTATAGAAAGCACTTGTTGGATGATATTTCCTCACCAAGTTTCCTGAGATGACAGCAGATGGGAATTTGGGAAGTCTCAGCAGTTCCTCTCTTCCAGCCATGCCCTTTCTAGAAGAGGTGGGAGCATATTTTCTTCCTCTTGTCCCTCAGTAAGTCAAAGGGGCCCAGGGCAATACAAACGGTTCTCAGGATATGAGAACTACCCTACACACTGCAGACTAGTGTTTTATTTCCTTGCACCCCTCTGCAGCCATGATTTTCCCACGCCTGCTAAAGCTACAGGTTCATAGCATTGACTCTTACAAATGAGCAAGCATTCTGATTGAATGCCGATGAACATGCACTGCATCATTTACATAAAACACCTGATAGTATCCTGATCATCAGAACTTAAACCCGACAAGATTGGAGCATGGAGCCAGCCTTAGGCATACCTGGGCATTTTAGTGTTCCTGGTTGGCTTTACCATCTCATTAGCTTGATGTCCAGGTGGCTCTAGTTGTTCCTTCGGTTGCCTCTTGTCCCAGAGCGAGGGGAAGGCAGTGGTCAGGAGGATGATGATACTAGGAGGATGACTGTCTCTGGCTGCTTATTGTTTCCTGGAGAAGTAAAGGGAATAGAGAGGTCCTGGCTATTTTTCTGGCTGAGGGATTCTGGTCTTGGTCTTTCCTGTTCCTCCTTTGAGGCTTTTGTGGCCTGAAGAGATGGATAGAGCACTACCAAGAGTTACCCTACAGGTAAATGTCAGTCTCTGTTGGCTGAGTTGAAGGACTCTACTTTAAGCCATATCTCTGATTCGAACCCTGGAGAATTGACAGGTAATACAAATAATAAGCAGAGAGAAAACTTAGAGTATCTCCAGAAGACAGCTGAAAACAGGAGTCTGCCAGCTCTGACGCTCTGCAAGATAGCATATGCCTTTCCTGAGGGACGTGTCCTGTTAGGATATCAAGTTCCAAAGATGATTGAAAATCTGCCTCTGAACAAGGAAAGGAGAAGAACAGAAGTTCTTGTCAATGTATCCTGGGGCTTTTCCTTGGATCCATTAATGAGAACAATAATGTTTGTAGACACAATTGTTAATTAAATTTAATTAGCCCAGCTAGGTTTCTCAGGAATTCAGAGAAATCCTGTGGTTTGACTAAACAAACAGACTTGAGACTTTTCCTGAGCTTCCCAAATACTTGCAACCTGCCATGGCTGCAGAGGAAATGAACACATGTAGGGATTCTTGAAACTCCTTGCAAAATTTCAAATTATTGAACTTACGGTGATCTGAAATGTTGCGGAGTTAACATCAAATAACCAAACCAGTCTGACAGTGCCCTAGTTTATAACATGGGAAGTGTCATAGCCTTCAAGTTCCAAATAGACCGTGATGACTCCCAGTCCGACCTTCAGTATTCCCCAAGCCCAAGGAGATCTAGATGAATATCTTGTGTTACTCTGACTCTTGGTTCTTTGCGCCAGTAATCCTGTATAGAAATTGGGTGTGATCTCTGTGGGGAAGAAGCCATCATTTTTCTGAGCTTGTACAGTGCCTAGCAGAAGGGAGTCCTGGTTAATTAATGACTGGGAAGCGAGTTAGTAGGCACTACGATTATACAAATAATAACACAAAAGATATGAAGGCTGAAGGAAATGTCATCTGTTTTCTCGTTTATTGTGTTGCTTGCTAAAAAGTACCTAAGAGTTAAGTAGGTCTTGGGTAGGGTTGGTTGTCTAGAGCAGTGTTCCTCAACCAGGGTTCACAGCACCCTACAGTGCCATGAGGTCCTTGTAAGGGTGCCATCCCGCTGCTACCAAGTGGAATGACACCACTGCACCTTTGTGCAGGAAGCAGTTGCAGCAGAAAGGGGCAACCCCTTGTAGTCTTGCCTAATGGAGGGGCTGGCATGAGGTGGTGGCTGCTGCTAACTTGCGTGAGGGTCCAGACCAGCAACACCATTGCTGTGGACAGTAAGTACCACCTCCACTTCCTGTTGGGTAAGGGACACCCCGTTGACTTCATGCCTTGAGACAAAGACGAGGGTTTGGGCATATCTCCCTTGCACGGGGGAAAAGAGGGGCTCCCTCTGCCGACATCCACAGAGGATGCTGCTAAATTCAGGAAAGTTCAGTCGGGGGACACCAAGGGCATTTATACTCATGCCTTTTCATGGTGCAATGCGCTGGAGATCCAGCACGTCAGAGCAGACTTGATTAATCGAGTCTGCTCCACGTGCAAGGTGATGTGCATGGTGCTGCATCGCATGCATTTGTATAAATGGCGATATGCACGTCAGCATGCAGAAATGGCAGTGGTATGCTTTGGAACTAAAACGCCTTTGATGTGTTTTAGTTCAAGAGTGGCTCACCACTATTTTCTGTGTGGTGATGCGCATTTTGCCACAGCGCCAAGCGCTTTTCAAAGTCATATTTATACACAAGTCAAAATGCCCCTCGTGTCTAAAAAGGTTGAGAACCACTACTTTAGTTAGCTCAGCCACCACTACTGAACTGACAATAAAGATTTCACGGCTTGTGGAAGTTTTGTCCTGTTCTGGTTTGTACAGGAGCTAGAGGTCATAAATAACTTGGAAACTACTAAAGGAACAGGTTATCACAGACTTGAGGAAAGTACGTGGCCAGTCTTTCTTCTGTGATTGGCTGATTATTAGATTCTCCTAGTTTTTGACATTGGACACTGCCAGGGGAGCAGTGCTGTTTTGGAAAAGCTTGGGTGCATGATTTGAAGAGCACTTTGGAAACATCCCAAGTTTTCTAAAGGCAATGGGGCGAACTATTTCTCTTGCAGAAGGCAGAGCAGGTTGCACCTTAGAGCCTAACTTGCTTTGTGGGGCACAAGCTGCAGCTTGCTTAATCGAATGCTATGAATGCGCTTGCAGAGAGCAGGGGCTTTAATTAGAAAGGATAGGGAAGGTTGGAGAAAAGAGGGGGCACTGCTGAGAGAGGGGAAGGCGAGTTGAAGAGATCAAAGGGGAGGAACAAAACTGCTAACACATTGAGAGATGCAAGGGTTGTAGAGGCTAGTTCAGATAATCTATAATTAGTCTCAGGGATAACAATCTACAATCTCTGTTGAGACCATACTTGACACAGGCCAGTCTGTGGATGATTTCTTATTCTGCAACTTCACATTCAAGTTTCTTTGTAAAGTTTTATTGTTTCAGAGCAACCATGCTGAGGTCAGTGGTGGAATAGCCAGGGTGGTTACATTGTTCTGCCACAGGCTTTTGGGTCTTTCTGAACCTGATGCCAGCTCAGTGCCCATTTATTCTTTCACAGAGGGATTGCCCCATCTGTCCAGTACAGACAGCAACAGGGCACTGTAAGCAGGTGATGGCACAGAGGACAATGGAAGAGGAGTAGGTAAATTGATCCGTCTGCTCTAATTCATGTTGTTTGGTCCAGTGACGATGTGGTCCACGTTGATGAGGGGGCATAGCTGGCATCCTGGTTGGTAGCAAGGCTTGGTGAGAGTTGGATTTGGCAGTCTGTTGCTGGAGACATGTTGTTTGAGGTTTGGGGGGCTGCGTATAAGCTAGGACTAGTTTGTCCTCCAAGGCCGTCTTGAGAGAGTTATCGTTTTCCAAGAGGAGCTGAAAGTCATGAATGATATAATTGAGTAGAAGAGATAATGACTGATGATCTGTAGCAGCATTCATCAGGTCCTCAGCTTACCTCAGTTTTGGAGCAGAGATTATTTACACTCCCTGGGTTTTATGGACTTATTACCCCTCTTCTTTTCTCTTGTCCCATCACATGGATGCCTTGCATCTCCCCCTAGTCGTGGGTAGGTGGTAAAAACTCGCTGTTGCAAAGACTGGAAGGAGGACACCCAGCGTTCTTGTGCAGGTGCGATGGTTAGGGATGTAGTTAGGTCAGTATATGGACCTGGATAGGTCATATTCCCTTGAAAAGAGATTACCCATAAATGCTTTAGAAAACTTGGCTCATTTGAAAAGCCTGTGTCACCTCTAGTCCTTGCTGCAAGGAGATACAAAGTTGGTGAGAAGAAACACAAGGTCTTATCCCATACCACAAACAGCGGAGAAGAATTCAGCAACCAAAGGAAACGTTAAATGCAGGACTTCAGTTTTGAGGAGTGGAGAAACTACTACTCTTTCTCATTGGCCATCATCTTTTAGGAAAAGGAGTTTTCTGACACACAACCTAAAATGAATTCAGGAAGAAGGGAGCTTGGCTAGTGACTATTCCAGGAATAATTGGCTTATGCCCCTGGCTGGTTCTGTTTTCTGAAGAATGTACCTTTAGAAATTAATAAATTTGAAGGAGGACAGTGAGTCATAAACCACAACAGGACGCATGCCATTTCTCTGAAGCTTTTCAGATTATATGTCTGCTTGGATGCAGTTCCAATTTGTCTCGGCCGGCCGACCGGTCAGAGCCGACCAAGGGGAACGGTGGTTAACTTAGCCAAACAGACGTCAGGCAGGCAAGTGATGGAGAGGCGGGACAGCGTGTTGGTTTCAAAATAGATTTTACTTACGCCGCTGGTGGCCACGACGCAGGTTGTAGGCTCACTTGCTTGGTTACAGTCTGGGTTACCGCAACGAGTTTATGGACGAAAGCGCACAGGAAAGGGGTACGTTGGGAGGTCGCTGACGGGGAGTCGTTGGTGAGTGATCAGTCCGCCAAAGTCATTCTGCCTTGTGCTCAGAGCGCCTCGCGGCGTGCTCAGAGCTCTGCGAGAGCTTTTCTGCAACGTGGTCAGAACGTGCTTTGCTCCGATTTGGGCGGAAACTGAGCAGACTTTTATACTTTTAGAATAGCCAATTACAAACTGCCAAGTAGGAATACTCAATTAGGTGGAACATACCAAATTTAGAACAATGCCAATCATACAGAGGGATGGTCTCAATGTCAATCACGTGGCGGGGTGGTCTATTGTGTCAGGGACACTTACTTGATTTGGGTTGTGACACAATTGTCCACTTATAGGACATCCAGGGAGACTTCAGCAAAGATTTTTAAAACATCCCTGCATCTTGCTTATCTGCCTTGGCAGGTCACTTCTTTGGGTACAGGGTTCGCTGACTGTTTTTCTAGGACATGTCTCCTGCTCTACGTGATTCTCTTTCTTGCCTTCTCGCCCTCTCTCTTTCTGTCTTTCTCGCCCTCTCTCTTTCTGTCTTTCTCGCCCTCTCTCTTTCTGTCTTTCTTCCAGACAAAGCCTATCAAACCTAGACCAGTGGCCTCAAGATGTAGGAAGTCAGAGTTTTCTCTGTAAAGGTGACCTCTGCTTACATTGGCCAGAAGAGGATCAAGGAGGCTGTGGGCTGTTTATTAATGAGCCAGGGGGAATCTCCTAACTGCAGATGTAAAGAAGGTGGGGTACTCAACAGCTTATTTGCCCCAGTCTTCACAAAAAAAGGAAGCTGCAGCCAGACACCTGATAACTAGGGACCTACTGAATTCATGGCAGAAGCAGAGTACACAGCAGCTCCTTTATTCTTGCATGCTCCCCCATGTGCTCCTTGCCACCCCCCCTGCAACTCCAGCTGCTGATTAGCAGAGGGCTCCCTGCTCCCTACTGATCAATAGGGAAGCTAAAGCTGCAGTTTTAAACCTGGTGCCATTTTTCACCATATTTTAAAACCACAGTTTTGGGCTCCCTATCAATTAGGAACGAGCCACAAGTGGGGCCCCTTCACTGATCAGCTGGGGCGGGGGGCACAGGCATATCTGCAAGACTTATGGAGTTGGAGCACAGACCGTTTCTGCCATGAATTTGATAACTAATAAGGATTGTTTGGATAAGGAAGGGGACAAGCTGAAGGAGGAGATAACATAAGAGATGGGCAGAGAGTTTTGATGGGTCCGAACGAATTCAAGTCTGGCAGAGGAGATCTCGGAGCCCTTGGCAATGATCTTCGTGATGTTGTGGGAGATGGGCCAGGTACCATAGGACTGGAAAAGTGCCAGTATAATGCCTCTTTTTTTTTAAAGAAAGGCAGAAAGGAGGATCCAGGCAACTGCAGAATGGTTAGCCTCACCTTGGTACTTAGGAAGTTAAGGGGACATATCATATTCTAAGGAAGGCCATTTACAAGCGCCTGGAGGAGGAAAGGCTGATTGATGACAAGTAGACAGCATGGATTTATAAAAAAAACGATAATGTCGAACACAACTGATCCCCACTTTTGACAAAGTAACTACTTTGTGTATCTGGCTCTCAGCAGGGCATTTGACAAAGGTTTCTCATGACTTTCTCATATACAAGTTGGAGAAATGTGAGTTAGACAAAACTGGTGGACAGACAGCTAGCTCAATAGCTGCAAGCAAAGGGTAATTATTAACAGGTCCCTGTCAGGCTGGCAGGAGGTTTTGAGTGGAGTCTCACAGGAGGCTTACCTAGGCTGGGTGCTGTTCAATAGGTTTAATGATTTGGGTGCTGGCATAGAAAGCTTCTTGAGCAAGTTTGTGGATGCCACAAAACTGAGAAGGCAGTGCACATGTTGGCAAATGGGAGCACGGTTGCAAGGCTCTCGATAGATTGGAAAGCTGGGCTAGAGCTAACAGAGTGAAGCTCAGTGCAGGCAAATGCAAGGAGCTACAACTTGGGAAGAAGAATCAAAAATACAAATACAAAATGGGCGATATGTGGCTGGATGGCAAAACTAGGGAAAAGGACCTGGGAGTCTCAGCAGGCTACATACTCAAGATGAGCTTGTAGTGTGACAGCTGCACAAAAGGTGAATGCAGTTTTGGGCTGCATCAATAGAAGTATTAGGTGCAAGACACAGGAGGCGATAGTGCCTCTCTACCCAGTGCTGGCTAGGCCTCACTTGGACTACTGTGTGCAGTTCTGGGCTCCATAATTTAAAAAGCACTTGGAGAAGTTAGAGAGGGTCCAGAGATCAGCAACAAAGATGATAAAGTGCTTGGAAAGTAAGCCACATGAGAAAAGGCTGAAGGAGCTAGGCATGCTCAGCTGGTGGAAAAGGCTTAAGTGGGGACGTGGTAACAGTTTTCAAGTATGTGAAGGGCTGCCATAAAAAAGGTAAAGCACCTTTTCTGTCTTGCTGCATAGAGGAGGATGCAGACTAAAGATTTAAAGTTGCAGCAAAGTACATTTAGGTTGGATATCTAAAAAAATGTTGTCACTGTTAGAACAGCAAGGCAGAGGAATTGGCTGCCTAGGGAAGCTGTGGACTGTCCATCACTGGATGTGTTCAGAAGAGGCTCGACAGCCACTGGTTGGGGATGATACGGGCATAGCAATGCCTGTGTTCTGGTATGGGTATTTCCCATGCTCCTGGGCTTCGCTCCTTATCCCCACTCCACCTATATATGCTGTATGTCGGGGTGTTTTTTAACTCTCCCTCAAAGGCATTGGGTGTTAGCTACAGCCAAGGCTGGGGATTTTGACTGGGGTGTGCCAGTGTTCCTGCTGGGACCAATGCTGGAGGTCCCTGGCTAGAAGGGTCAGACTTACTGCCATATTTGTGCTCAGGAAGGAATTTTGCCCCATGATCAGGTTGGTATGGACTGTGGGGGTTTTTGCCTTTTTCTGTAGCTGGGGGTATGGTTCTCTACCTGGGATCTCTTAAACATGTATTGACAGCCTTGTATAGAAGCAGGACGCTGGCTGCTGGGGTTCCCCGGCTTTGCTTGTGGCAGGTTAGGATGCTGTTTCCTGCGTTGCATCACGGTTGACAGTAGTTGTATGCAGAGTTTATGTTACAGATTTATAGAGGATGGTCTGCACAGGAGTAATTCTGCCTCGGGCAGGGGGTTGGACTAGATGACCTCCGGAGGTCCCTTCCAACCCAACTTCTCTGTGAAGTTGATTTAAAATACAGCAGTGGTTTAAAACAATAGTGTTAAAATATCTCCCTTTTAGTTGACTTTTTTGCTAGGGGGTGGTGTAAATTATCCACATTCATCTTTCTGTGGGCATTTCTTTACCTCTAGCTCTGTATAACTCTTTGCATATTCACACTGTTCATGCTCATAAAGGCTTTGTCTAGGGCTGACGAGAGAGTTTAGGTCCAAAACTCTAAATATCAGGTATAATCACATTTTGTTATACACATGAGCTCAAAGTGCAGTTCATCAGGCCCAGGAGGGAATGAAAACGGCATTTAACCGGTCACATCTTTGTTCTGGAGCAGCAGTGAGCCTGTCTTGTTCTGTAGGCATTTCTGTAGAATCAGATGAATATACTTGTTGGCTCTTTTCTTAACAGTCTGCTGTATTCAGCAGTTTGCTGAAGAGCTTTTCATTTTACCTGTATTTAAAAGCTTCTGGACTGAGTTGCAAATCAATCTCCCTCCAGCTGCAGGGTTTGGCGCTGGTTCATCTGTCTTTCTGTGGTAGGGGAAGCAAGAGCATCTCTAGTAAGCACGTTCATACCACTCTCATCCAGGGCACCAGGGAGAAAAGTTATAAGCATTTAAGTGAAACCCTGAGGGCACCATTGGATTGGTTTAAAAAAAAAAATTAAAATACATAATAAAACCTAAAAAGCTTGCGGTCCTTTTTTCCCATTATATATTTAAGGCTGTCTGTGTTCTCACTGGGTAAGGAGGAGCAACACACTTTTTTAAGATCACTGGAATTAATCTGGTATAGGACCCGGGCAAGTGAGAGTCGATTCGGGCTGGACTACACTATAGTGCAGGGGTGTCAAACTCGTCTGCCCACCCAGGCTGGATCCAGACTGTGGGGCTACCTGCAGGCCAGATCTGGACTGTGAAGAGCCTCACAGGTTGGATCCAACCCCACCTCCAGCAGCAAGGTGAGCCGTGGTGGTGGGGGATAGACAGTGGCGTTGGCAGTGGTGTCA